>CM061063.1:159488444-159845944 GCA_030762895.1 Sophora flavescens | reverse complement strand
GTCTCGTTCACGAATTAAAATTTGGTCTCTAACTCAGTAAACTTGTACTAGCAGTGAGAACGTTGACCAGCTTTCATCTGAATTTTCAACCGAAATTTTTACTGTGACTTCATATGATAAGGTGGATTAGGAATATGATTTTATTTTATTAAAACAAAATATTTTCTACTTTCATATTAAAATATAATTAATTATATTTTAATTGATTAAACCGTATAATGAAAATCAGGCTGTTACATTGCTACCCCTCTTAAAAGAAAATTCCGTCCTCGGAATTTACATACCTCATAAAAGATGTGGATATTGTTGTTGCATATCATCTTCGCGTTCCCAAGTTGCATCTCCAGTAGTTTCATCCCATATGACATTAACCAAAGGAATCTGTCTACCACGAAGCTCATTAATCCTTCTATCTGCGATCATCACAGGTAAGGCCTTATGCTCTAGGTTATCTCGCAGTTGTATCGACTGAGACTCAATCACATGAGATGGATTAGGATAGTACTTTCTCAACTGAGAAACATGAAAGACGTTATGAATGTTGGAAAGATTTGGTGGCAAGGCAATTTGGTAAGCTACTTAACCAATTCGTCGAAGAATCTGAAAAGGTCCCATGAAACGAGGAGTAAGTTTTCTAGATTTGATAGCTCTTCCAATTCCAGTTTTCGAAGTAACTCTCAAGAATACGTGATCACCTTCCAAGAATTCTAATGGTCTCCTCCTCTTGTCACTGTAGCTCCTTTGCCTATCCTGTGCTTCCTTCATCTTTTCCCTTATCTTCCTGACTTGTTCCATAGTCTGTTGTACCACATCCGGACCCAAAACTTGGTTCTCACCAGTCTCATACCAACATAATGGGGTCCTACACTCTCTGCCGTACAGAGCCTCATACGGTGCCATTCCGATACTATTGTGGAAACTGTTGTTATAAGTAAATTCAATCAATGGCAAGAACTCATCCCAACTTCCAATGTGTTCCAACACACAAGCTCTCAATAGATCCTCCAATGATTGAATTGTCCTCTCTGATTGCCCATCGGTTTGGGGATGATAGGCAGAACTCATTCTCAATTTCGTTCCCAAGGCATGTTGCAATTGTTTCCAAAATTGAGAGGTAAATCTAGGATCTCGATCTGAGACAATGCTTGATGGCACACCATGCAATCTAACCACTTCACTTATGTAAATCTAGGTTAACTTTTTTAATTTATCACCTTCTCTAATAGGTAAGAAGTGAGCACACTTCATCAACCTATCAATGATAACCCAAATCGCATCATGCTTCTTAGGAGTTCGTGGTAATCTGGCCACGAAATCCATAGTTGTACTATCCCATTTCCATTCTGGGATATCTAAAGATTGTAATAATCCTGCTGGTTTCTGATGTTCAATCTTCGCCTTTTGACACACCAAGCAAGATAAAACATACTCTGCTACTTCCTTCTTCATTCTGGTCCAAGAAAACATTTTCCTCAAATATTGATACATCTTTGTGGATCCAGGATGAAAACTCAACTTACTCTTGTGTGCTTCTTCCAAAATCATCTTCCTGAGTTCTGTATTCTCTGGCACACATATCCTATCCTTAAACCTTAACACACCATCTTCTCTCCTAGTGAACTCAGAAACTTTACCCCCGTCTATCCCCTTACTAATCTCCCGAAGGTATAGATCCTGAACTTGCTTATCTTTAAGATCTTTCAAGAAATCACTACCAATAGTGACCATACTTAAGCAAACTTTATCTTTCCGTAATTCCATTCCTAAGCTCAGATCTCTGAATTGTTCAAGCAATTCTAACTCCTTAACCATCATTGCGGATACATGCAAGGACTTCCTACTTAAGGCATCTGCTACTACATTGGCCTTACCAGGGTGGTACAATAACTCAAAATCGTAATCTTTTATGAACTCCATCCACCTCCGCTGCCTCATTTTCAATTCCTTTTGATCGAATAGGTACTTCAGGCTCTTGTGGTCACTGAAAACATTAAACCTTGCTCCATACAATAAGTGTCGCCATATCTTTAATGCGAGCACTATTGCTGCTAACTCCAAATCATGAGTCGGATAATTCCTCTCATGAATCCTCAACTGTCGGGAAGCATAAGCGACAACTCTTCCCTCTTGCATCAGAACACAACCTAAACCTTGGTATGACGCATCACAGTATACTTCAAACTATCCTAGAGGGTCTAGTAAGATCAACACAGGTGATGTAGTCAACCTTTCCTTCAACTTTTGAAAACTCTGCTCACACTTGTCCGTCCATACAAAAGTTGTATCCTTTCTCGTTAACTGCGTCATGGACAACGCAATCTTAGAGAATCCCTCTATGAACCTCCGATAATATCCAGCAAGTCCTAAGAAACTCCGTACTTCACTCACTGACTTAGGTCGTTCCCATTTAAGAACAGCCTCAACCTTAGCTGGATCTACAGCTATTCCTTCTTTATTAATCACGTGCCCTAGGAATTGCACTTCTTCCAGCCAAAACTCACACTTGCAAAGTTTGGCATAAAGTTGCCTATCCTTTATTACTCGCAATACCAAACTCAAATGTTCCTCATGCTCTTCCCACGTACGAGAATAGATAAGAATATCGTCGATAAACACAACAACAAACCTATCGAGGAATGGTCTAAAAATTCGGTTCATGTAATCCATGAACACGGCTGGCGCATTAGTTACACCGAAAGGCATGACTAAATACTGATAGTGCCCATACCTCGTCCTAAAAGTCTTCTTGGGTATATCTTCCTTCCTTACCCTGATCTGATGATACCCAGATCTTAAATCAATCTTCGAGAATATTGCTGCTCCCTTCAACTGATCCATCAGGTCATCGATCCGAGGCAACGGATACTTGTTCTTAATTGTCACCTTATTCAACTGTCTGTAATTTGTGCCCAACCTCGCACTCTCATCCTTTTTCTTAACGAACAACACCGATGCCCCCAAGGCGAAACACTCGGTCTGATGAACTCTTTCCCCATCATACCGTCCAATTGTTCCTTCAACTCAGCTAACTCAACCGGTGACATCCGATAAGGTGCTATAGATATAGGCCCTGTCCCTGGTACTAGATCTAT
The DNA here is from genome assembly GCA_030762895.1 of Sophora flavescens. Lineage (NCBI taxonomy): Eukaryota > Viridiplantae > Streptophyta > Magnoliopsida > Fabales > Fabaceae > Sophora > Sophora flavescens. The sequence goes on along the minus strand of CM061063.1, from coordinate 159,842,852 downwards.
AGTGAATTCCACTTCTCTTTCCGGTGGCAAACCTGGAATGTCTGGAGGGAAAACTTCAGGAAACTCTCTCACGATAGACATATAATTTATGTTGGGGATCTCATTAGCCTCCATTGCACAAAGCCTCACAAATTCCTGAGAGTTGTTACTCCTTAGAGGTACTCCTTCATTGGCAGACACTATACTAGAAAGTTCAAGAAATGATAAGGTCTTACTAGAACAATCTAGCATTACATGGTTAGCCGAAAGCCAATCCATGCCAAGGATAACATCTATCTGTTGCATAGGCAAACATATAAGGTCTACAACAAAAGTTCGATTTTCAATCACTATAGGACACTTTAAGCAAACAGATATGGTAATCAAAGGATTACTAGTTGGAGTAGATACCGTAAGGGTATAAGACAATTTGGAGACAGTTAAGTTCAAATGATCCTTACACTCATGCGAGATAAAAGAGTGAGTAGCGCCTGAGTCAAACAATACGTTAGAGAGTTTACCCGCTATCAGACACATACCTTGTATGAGTTTAGCAGATTGAGAGGATTCAGCTCCCTTCACGGTAAACACCCTTCCAGTGGCTTGTGGTCTAGTTGTTGGGACACCTCTTCCAGCTCCACCTCTATTATCTCCGAAACCTTTTCCCGTAGTTGCTAGTTGTTGCATAACCTTCTGTCTGCAATCTCGTACCATGTGACCTGATTTCCCAAAGTCGAAACAGTTGCATAATATGGTCCCCCACATCTGAAGCAAACTACACTTTGCGATTCCTGACCAGTTCTAGTCGCTGGTGCTGGTCCCTGTTTCTGCCCAGGTCTAACATATGGTTTCTGTCTCCACTGGGAACCACTTCCCCCACACCTCTGGAAACTTGATTGGTTAGGGCCTCCAATCCTCATTTGTTTCTGCTCATTAGCTATCCTCAGATCTATGCTTTCGATGGCATTGCATCTCTCGACTAGCTCTGGGAAGTACTGTATGTCAACAGACACTATAGCCCTCTGCAGCTCATCTATGAACCCTTCCTCGAATCTTCTACATTGCCAGTCTTCATTCGGGAACTCTGATAGTATTCTGAAAACCTGATCAGTGCCTCAAACCTCGATGCATACTCACCAACAGACATATTGCCTTGCTTGAGGTTTGTGAATTCCTTTTCCTTACCGCGTCTAACTATACGCGGAAAATACTTCTCGAAGAAGCAATCAGTGAATAATTTCCAGGTAACTACACTACCTTCAGCCTCCAATAACCTTCTCTTGCCCTTCCACCAGAATTATGCCCCCTCAGTCAACATAAAGGCGGCATAAGTCACCTTTCTATCCTCTCGGCAGTGCATAGTATCGAATATCTTCTCAATCTCCTGTATCCACCATTCTGCCTTCTCTGGATCGTATTCTCCTCTAAATTTAGGTGGATTCCCATTCATAAAGGTTGCCAATCCGGCATCCTCAGCTGCTACTTCCCCCCTCTGGTTCTTGATCTCTAGCTGCTCTTTGTTCATTTGCAGCATCTCAGCATTCTGCTGGGTTTGCAATAGCATAGCAGCAGCTATTGTCTCCATGGTGTTGGGAGTCGAAGATGATCCTCCTCCAATGTCAGCATTGTCATTAACAGCTCCAATGACCCTTTCTAAAGTCCTTTCTCCACTGTTAGTTGGACGTCCTCTTCCACGTGCCATGATTCTGGAGAAAGAAATCATCCGCTCTAATTAGTATGACATATAATACTACATAAGCAAGTATATAAATACCATATACCATACTAATATTAACTTTTCTATTAGGTTTGGACACTCTACCCCACTTCTAAACATAGTCTAAATCCGATGTGGATTAAACTAGACATGACCAGTAACAACACCCTAACTTTTAGCAGTCTGATCAGAATCAAACTGCTCTGATACCAAATGAGACACCTCGTTGTGTCCCTTTGTGTCATTTAGTTTAAAACCTCATTATTTAATTACTTAATCGCACGCTTAACGTGAAAATTACGTAAAAAAAATTGAAACTTAATTTCTTAAGCAAATAGATTCATATAGAACAGAATATGAAAACATAAATATATTAAACATTCTTAAAGCATCAAAGTTATCAAAACATTGTTTCAGGGCATCCCATCAATAGGATCCCGAACTGGTGCATAGTTATACAAAAACATAAGCGGAAAGATAAAGCTTCACGACACAGATGCACTGGCCATAACTAACTAGACCCTAATCACCATGGGTCACAGCTCGTCCTCCGGCATCCGGTTCGTAGGGAGTTCCATCCAACTCCTCCTGGTTACGTTCATCCACAGGGTCTTCTCGTACGATTACACAACGAGACAAAATACAACATACAGAAATATACAGGGGATAAGAAACAGTTCTATCTTCAAAAACGGAAAAGAGTCATAGTAAACTATATAGTAATTATCACAGACACAACATCAGTCAACTCATCCATCTTCCTTAAAATTCTTATATCCATCCTACCCTTACTCCTGCAACTAAAACTTGATACTGAAAATGGCTATGGTTTCCCTATCATAGTTATGGTTATCGGTCATTCGTCCAACCGACACGTCCCATTCCCGGTGCACTTCCTTAGTCATGGTGAGAATGCTCATGCAAAGCAATGACACTATAGCTGCACATTAAACCCGGTGCACACCCCGGACCGTGGGTGCTCATGAAAAGAAATGACACTATAGCTGCACGATTATCCCGGTGCACCTTCACCATGGTAAGAACGCTCATGCAAAGTGTGACACTACAGCTGCACGATGATCCCGGTGCACACCTCTTCCACTCCCAGAGGTGCTCATGCAAAGCAATGACACTCGTAGCTGCACAAGTTAAGTTTACCCTTTGGACGATCCCACAAGGACTTCGGGTCTTGTATGTGTCCCACATACGGTTATAGAAACAACACAACTTATGAACCTCGCAGACTCCTATGGTCATAACCTAGTTCCTTAACCTCTCATCAAGACCTCAACACATGCTCTATGTCACAACACCTCTTTAACATATTTCATGTAGGTTAGGTACTTCTAAAAAAATCATCATGATCCTCATGCCCAAAACAACTCATCTCTTAGACCACATATATATCTTCGCTTAATCCACTAAGCATAAAGTAAATACCACACAGATCATGCATAACATCAAGTCAATCAAAGATATTTCAGAACATCAACATAGCACTAAATCAGTTCAATAAAGGTAATAAAACTCAAATCAACCATCAACAGTATAAAAATCAACCTAATATCGATCAACCTACAATCCCCGAATCACCATGGATGTTTTATAAAAGTAATTTAAAGCGATTCTGGTCTTGTCGATTATTCGACTTCTAGTAGGGTTTAGGTCGCCCTACATAATTACTACATAATCTACTACTTATCGATTCCGATGATAGGTTGATTCTTTCCCCAACCTGGGTTATCACCGAACTCCCGAACTCGAAGCTCCTCGTCGTCACACCACAATGTATTAACTCCACCTTCTGTGAAGGTAAGGAGATTAGATGCTCGAAGAGGTATACCACGAACGTCCTCGTTTCCTCCGTGATGGAAGACTAAGTTTACAAAAAGTGAAATCATGATTTAAAACTCAATCAAAGAACACTATCCACAAGGTATAGGTTCGGTTCATACAATAAACTAGGATTAGGGGTTTCCGAAATTTATGCGACTCTTGGATTTATGATCCTTAATTGCTAGAAGTTCATAAACAACAATCTTTTAACAAAGTTGAATTAAAAATCCCTCTAAGTATTTGACTTAGGGTTTCGGCCAAGCATAGATAAATAGGCTAGGAATTTCTAAATTTTTCAATCTCTTTAGGTTAGCATCCATACATAGTAAGGAGCTTGAAACCATGATCATTTTGGAAATGGAAAAATCTAATGTCTTAGACCATTCACCCTTAGGTTCGGCCTTAACAAGTTTGTGAGGTTAGAGATCTTTAAATCATCCAATCTTTTGGACATAGCACATCCTAGGTCAAATGTTACATTCGGCCATCATAGGAAAATAAAGCAAGAAAATATTTTAAACTTTCCAATCCCTTGGATTTAGCATCCTTATACATCAAGAAGCCTTAATCCATGATCACTTTGGAGAAACATCAACTAAGCATCAATGTCTTAAACTACTTAAAGTTTAGGCCTTTACATGAAAATGTGTAAAATCTCTAAACTTTTCCAATCACTTAAACCTAACATCCTTTAGTACAAAGGAGCCCTTGGTCATGATCATCTTGGAATAGAACTCAAATACAAGTCCATACAAGCAAAGTTAAACAAAACCCACCAAAACCAAAAAGCATGGTTTCTGACTCATCAAGAAAATAGGATTATAAATTTTTGTTTTACACAACCTTTTAGTATGTTGTTGTAGGAGTAAAAATAGGAACATATAAATTGGTTTCAACTCAAACGGATTTTTCTACCATTTTTAAGAGATTTTAGAAGTTTGAAAGCTTAAAGGAAACTTAAAACAAAACTATGAACATAAAGACAAGAACTTGAAAAATAGACAACATAGGATCATTACCCTCAACAATATGAAGAACTTTGATGAAGAACTTAAAGTAAAAAGCTTGATAAAAAGATGAACTTTAGAAGAGAGAAGAAGAAGAGATGTAATAAGGTGTAAAGGTGAGAAAATGGAGGAAAAGTGGTGAAGTGTGGAAATGAAGAGTATTTATAGAGAGTGAGAGAGAGGGGCACGGTTTTAGAGAGGAAAAAGAAGAGAAAAAGAAGGTTTGCTTGTAGGTAAAGAAAGAAGGTAAGGTGTGGTAAGGTGGAGGTATGGTTGCACAGAGAATGTAAGAAAAAGTTAGATTTTGAAAAAAGTCAAGATTCACTTTTGAGATGTGTCATAGCCTTCACATCAAGTCACTCCATGTCACTTCATCCTCTTGATTCTCTTCTCCATTGCGTATCATATGACTTCCCCGATCGTATTTCTCGACGATTTCGCCCGGGAAATCCCTGAGATTTGGCCCCGAACAAGATTTTTCGAAAAACTCCAAACCCACACAAAACATCATAAAAATACTAACCGTCTTGTTCACGAATTAAAATTTGGTCTCTAGCTCAGTAAACTTGTACTAGCAGTGAGAACGCAGACCGGCTTTCGTCTGAATTTTCAACCGAAATTTTTACTGTGACTTCATATGATAAGGTGGATTAGGAATATGATTTTATTTTATTAAAACAAAATATTTTCTAATTTCATATTAAAATATAATTACTTATATTTTGCAACGATTGACGCAATCAAAAGATACCTTTAGTGAAGTAGCTAGAAAAGTAGAATTGAAAAGCCCACTGATTGAAGCTAGAGGCATGAAGAAAAAAATAAAACAAAGAAAACAAAGGGAAAAAGATAACGATCGCTTATCCATTTTGGTAATTACCAAAATTTTTGTCTATTAATTAAAATTTTTGAAAATGAACAATCATGATTTGAAATGAAGAATGACCATGTTTGTAACACCCTGAATTTCACCATACGTTAATAAATGTTAATATGTGTTAGACTTAACTTATATATGTTTATATATGCTTGTTATGCTTGTTCTTGATATATAAGTTCATGTTTGGAGAGGTTTTGCCTTAGAAAGATTCAATAATTTTAGAGTCTCAATAACTTGTTTTACCGTTTTGTCCATATATTGAGTTCTAGATGTCCGTTTGGAGTGATCTTTGATGCGTTGGAAATATAAGAGAATTATCTACAAGTATTATTTCAGGTGTTTTTGCCCAATTCGGCTTTTTAGGCCTCTCCAAGCGAGCATTTGTCGCCTTATGAATCTGACAAACAGTTTTTGGTACTCGGTTTCGCCCGGTGAAAAGTGGTCCGTCCCACGAATCGACGCGCACCAAAAATGTGTTTTTGGGCTTCTAAACAGTCCCTAATGAACCAAACTCATATATATATATATATATACCATTAGACTCGACCTAAACCTAGTTTACACTACCCCAACACTCAGAAAACTGCATCCTTCATTCCTCTTTGAACCCTTATGGTTTTTCTCCCTAAATATCACTCTAGGGAACCCGTTATTGCACCGTTCTTCACCGCTTCTTGATAGGAGTGTTGGGAATTTGCGTATAAAACAAAATAAAACGCAGCGGAAAAAATCCCATCGAAGGATCCATGCGAATGGTCATGATTCATGATTAGAAAGTTTACCTCTTGAAGCGATAGCTGTTGGTTGAAATTCGTCTATCACGAACACCGCACGAACGGTGTCTCCAGAGGTATCCACACGAGCGGACTCCGTGAACGTCCAACATCACGAACCTGAAGCGTCTCTGTCTTGCAGTGCTAGCTTCAAAACCGAGGCTTACTGTTCACTCTTACTCTCTCTGTGCGGCTAGGGTATCAACCTTGTGTGCACAACAACTTAAGTATTCTACTTATAGTAGCGCCTCCTTAAGTGATTTAGTGAGCAGCACTTGACCTAAGCCCATGTACTATGCGCTAGGCCCAATAGGAAAGTCCAACTCTCCTTTTAATGCTTCTTTTAATCCGCTCTTATGTGTGTGACCCTATAGGTTCCCAAAACGTTAGTAGTAACATTAAATCCCATTTAATATTACAAACAGTGAGCGGTATCTAGCAATACATCACTGCTACCTAAGTAGTGAGAAAGTCAGTGATTTGACGAAACCTTTCTGTGACAAATATTCATGTGCATTATTATCCCTTTCTCCTTATATCTATATTGAACACAAGGCATAGAATGTGTCACCCTTGTATGGTTCAATATCATGTTCCCTGATACCCGAGTAGACTTAACAACAAATGAGGTCAATATCTCATATTGACTCATTTCAGCATGGCCATGCATTTTACAGTCTCACTCTATCAGGGGGCCCACAGATATTACTCCTGTCATGTATGAGGGACAAATTCCATCTAGGTCACTCACATCCCTCTGCATGGCTCGTGGTATGCCCAATGACCGTCTTTATAATCATCCTATTACAGATGACGTTTGACGATATTAAAGCACACGACTCCTCATGTAGGGATCGTAGTGATTTCATGTCGAAGGATTGTATGCACCATTGTCACTATGAGAACTACTTATGACACTCACATAACGCTCCATGTAGTGTTCTCATGGCGGGTCAATCCAGTACATCATTACCTTAATGTGTACCTATGTGGCAACTCGATATCTCATATCTATGACCCGTGAGATGTGGTCATCGCCTCCGCACACATAATAGTCTCAATTGTATTATTATTGTCCTTATTAATAAAATACTTGACTACGGATATTTAAGAATAGGATTTCATTGTTCAATAGTGTCTCACGATCAAGTCATATACTTGATATTCTATTAAACTGAAATTTCCATTCTAAGGACTTTATTATGTTTAAACAAGTAACACAATAAACTGGAATGCCTCATATCATATATATATAATAGCAAGATACAAATGTAAGTCTAAAGAAATACATTGGCCTCTAGGGCTTACACCAACAATCTCCCACTAGCACTAGAGCCAATCAGGCATAAATCTAATGCCCATCGATCTAGTGTGACCTTCATGCTTCATTGAGCAAGAGGTTTCGTAAGTGGGTCAAAGAACGTTGTCAAGCGTTGGTACTCTGCATATTTTCACATCTCCTCTATCGATAATCTCTCGAATGAGATGGAAGCGCCTAAGTATATGCTTGGATCGCTGATGAGATCTAGGTTCCTTAGCTTGTGCAATGGCCCCATTGTTATCACAATAGAGATCAATGGGGTCCACAATACTAGGAACCGTACCAAGCTCGATAATGAACTTCCCGATCCAAACACCTCCTTTGCTTTGCATTGGAGGCGGCAATATACTCAGCCTCGTAGTAGAATTGGCAATCGCCTCTCCCGCTTTGAACTCTTCCACTACATACCCCGCCATTCAGGCAGAACACATAACCAGATTGCGATCTGGAATCATCCTTATCGGTCTGGAAGCTAGCATCGGTGTAACCTATTACAACAAGCTCTTCCTCGCCTCCATATACCAAGAACGAATCCTTAGTTCTTCTCAAGTACTTAAGGATGTTCTTGACAGCAGACCAGTGACTTTCACCGGGATCAGACTGGTACCTGCTCGTTATACTTAAAGCATACGATACATCTGGTCGAGTACATAACATGGCATACATGATAGATCCAATTGCGGATGCATATGGAATCTTACTCATGCGATCCCTATCCTCTTGAGTGGAAGGGGATTGTGCCTTTGATAGGCATATACCATGTGACATAGGCAATAGTCCTTTCTTGGATTCATGCATGTTAAAGCATCTCAACACTTTGTCTATGTATGTACTCTGACTTAGGCCAAGCAATTTCAGCGATCTATCCCTATAGATCCTGATCCCCAATACATAGGTAGCTTCACCCAAATCTTTCATAGAGAAGCAATTCCCTAACCATGTCTTTACATTTTGTAGTGTAGGGATGTCATTTCCAATGAGTAATATGTCATCTACATATAACACCAGAAAAACAACAATGCTCCCACTAACCTTCTTGTAGACACAAGGTTCATCTTCATTTTTGATGAATCCGTACTGTCTTACAGCATCATCAAAACGAAGGTTCCAACTTCTGGAAGCTTGCTTCAATCCATCGATTGATCGCTGCAATTTACATACCTTTCCGACATCCTCTGAAATGTCAAACCCTTCAGGTTGTGTCATGTACACATCCTCAAGAAGCTTTCCATTAAGGAAGGCAGTTTTGGCATCCAACTGCCATATCTCATAATCATGGTATGCAGCGATAGCAAGTAAGATCCTGACGGATTTAAGCATCGCAACAGGTGAAAAGGTCTCATCATAGTCGACACCATGAATTCGCTTGAAACCCTTGGCCACCAATCGTGCCTTAAAGGTATGTACCTTACCATCCATGTCAGTTTTCTTTTTGAAAACCCACTTGCACCCTATAGGTTTTACCCCTTCAGGTGGCTCTACCAAGGTCCATACCTGGTTGGTGTACATGGAATCCATCTCAGATTTCATGGCCTTAAGCCACTTCTCAGAATCTGGGCCAATGATGGCCTCCTGGTAGGTCACAGGCTCATCTTGATCCATGAGCAATACATCACCTTGTGGAGTCATGAGAAATCCATATCTCTCAGGCTGGTGACGTATCCTGTTAGACCTACGCTGGTCTTGTGCTACTGGAGCAGGTTGTTCCTCCACAACATTTTGTGAAGGTTGCTCCTGTTCCACCAATGGTAGGTCACTACTCTGTGATTCTTGAATTTCTTCAAGTTCTATCTTCCTCCCACTGGTTCCTATGGAGATAAACTCCTTTTCTAGGAATACACCAGTCCGTGCGACAGACACTTTGCCTTCGGAAGGATTATAGAATTGGTATCCCTTGGTTTCTTTGGGATACCCCACAAAGAAGCATTTATCAGATTTGGGATCAAGCTTATTAGAAACTTGACGTTTTACATATGCTTCACAACCCCAAATCTTCATAAAAGATATTTGGGTCGTCTACCGACCCACATCTCATATGGTGTCTTTTCTACCGTTTTGGATGGAACACGGTTAAGTGTAAAAGCTGCTGTTAATAGAGCATGTCCCCAGAAAGAGTTTGGAAGGTTTGCATGACTCATCATAGACCGAACCATGTCCAACAAGGTTCGATTTCTCCTCTCAGAAACACCATTCCATTATGGTGTTCCAGGTGGAGTGAGTTGAGATAAAATCCCACACTCTATCAGATGATCATCAAACTCTAGGCTCAAATATTCACCACCTCGATCTGATCGAAGAGATTTAATATTTTTACCAAGTTGGTTTTGTACCTCCTTTTTGAATTCCTTGAACTTTTCAAAGGATTCCGATTTATGTTTCATAAGATACACAAATCCATATCTACTGAAATCATTAGTAAATGTGATGAAGTACTGAAAACCACCTCTAGCTAATGTGTTTAGGGGTCCGCGTACATCGCTATGTATAAGACCCAAAAGATCGTTGGCTCTTTCACCATTGCCGGTGAATGGAGCTTTAGTCATCTTTCCCAATAAACAAGACTCACATATCTCATATGATTCATAATCAAATGAGTCCAAGAGTCCATCTTTATGGAGCTTCGAAATGCGCTTCTCATTTATATGGCCTAAACGACAATGCCAAAGATAAGACGGGTTCAACTCATTTGGTTTGAACCTCTTAGTATTTATGTTATAGATGGGCATTTCAAGATCAAGGACATAAAGTCCATTACTCATGTGTGCACTAGCATAGAAAATATCATCCAAATAAATAGAACAACTTTTGTTCTTTATTATAAAAGAAAAACCAATCTTGTCCAAACAAGAAACGGAAATGATATTCCTGCTAATTGCAGGCACAAAATAACAGTTCTCTAACTGAATAGTAAGCCTAGTGGGCAAAGTCAATACATAAGTCCCTACAGCTAAAGCAGCAACCTTTGCTCCATTTCCGACTCGTAGATCGACTTCGCCCTTTGTCAATGGTCTACTCCTGTCTAGGTCCTGCACATTTGTACAAATGTGAGAACCACATCCAGTATCTAATACCTATGATGGAGAAGTAGATAAATTGACTTCTATAACAAACATACCTGAAGCGGAAGTCTCACTTCCCTTCTTCTTCTTGATCTCTTCCAGGTATTTTGGGCACTTCCTCTTCCAATGTCCGGTCCGACCACAATGGAAGCAATTGCCTTCCTTAGCCACACCACCCACAGGCTTCAAACCAGAAGTACTGGGTTTGATCTTGTTGATGGCCTTGCCCTTGCCCTTGCCCTTGCCCTTTTGTTTGTTCTTGGGCTTCTTGGGCTGCTTCTTGCTATTTCCAGCCTGGACCATCAAAATGGCCTTCCCCTTTCCTTTGTTAATATTTTGTTCAGCAGTTCTCAACATGCTCAACAATTCTGGCAAAGGTTTGTCAAGATCATTCATATTGAAGTTCATGACAAACTGATTATAGCTCTCAGGCAACGATTGCAGAGCCAAGTCTGTGGCCAACTCTTGGCCTAAAGGAAATCCCAGTGTCTTGAGATTCTCAATGTACCCGATCATCTGTAGTACATGAGGACTCACAGGGCTCCCTTCTGCCAATTTACACTGGAAAAGGGCTCTGGAAACTTCGAACCGCTCATGCCTTGCTTGCTCTTGGTAGAGCAGCTTGAGGTGCACGATCATATCGTACGCCTCCATGGTCTCATGTTGCTTTTGCAGCTCAGAGGTCATGGTAGCAAGCATAAGACAGCCGACGTCTAAGGCGTCATCCTGATGCTTCTTATAAGCATCTCTGTCAGCCCTAGGAGCAGTTGAAGCCGGTGGCTCCTCAGGAATAGGCTCCTCAAGAACATACAGCTTTTTCTCATGTTTGAGGACAATCCTCAAGTTTCTGTACCAGTCCAGAAAATTCGTTCCGGATAGTTTGTCCTTCTCAAGGACGGATCGCAATGACAGGTTACTTGATGTGTTTGATGCCATGGTAATCTACAGAGATAAATATGCAAAATATAAGTATCATGCCATGAAGTTATTTAATTAGGTCTTTAATTAAATACGCCTCCCACTATTTTACTCAAAACAATGACCCTCATCATTGATTCGGAAAATCCCGTTGGAAGATTTTCTAGTGGGACAAGATCCATATTTCACCTAGCTTTAAGTCAGCTTTGGCTGATCACTTAAAATTCGGTTATTTAGGTAGGAAACACTTTCCGATTTCATCTCATGCAACTCTTGGACAGTTGGGTGAATAACTCTTATTCTAATCCATCACATGGACTAAAGCCCAACTTATGAGCCTCTAAGCCTTTCAATCCTATTGAAGTTGGCTTAGTTAAGTCAAACCCAATGGATAGCAGTTGAACATTACATTTGTCCCATCGCGCCTTACTATTATAGATAAAGGTACCCCGCTTTGGCGGACCCACACTTAATCGATCATAGTCTTGATGAGTGCCATGCATCGGAAGGCCTTTAAGTGTGACTTAATATTTCCTTTTGAGGGATTTGTTTAAAGTTTGATCTCATCATTTGTTAAACTCTTTAACTTATTATTTACATATATGCATCTCATACATATATTAGTTAAACTCTTTTAACATACTATATACATACATGCATCTCATACATATATAAGGCAAATAAATGTGATATGGTTATGGCCCCTAACGCATTGATTCTCCCAAGCCAATGAGAGAATCTAAACTAAAACCTAGGAGCGTCCAAGCTTCTCCAAGCAAGATCTCCCACGTGATAACGTCTTCTTGTCTCCATCATTACATTACATAAACAGAAACCTCATTTTCGTATGAGGGGAGTGAGATGAGAAAAGAAGATACATATGGAATATAAGAGAAAGGCACGGCACGCAGGCCGTATTTCAAAATATAAACCAAAAGATAAAAGGACTAAGGCCATAACCATTCACCATACATCACCAAATAAATAGTAACAACCAATAATAATACACAATTATTATTATTATTAATTTCATTAATTAGAGATTTCAAAATCTGAATTTTGAAAACGTAACATATATATAACAAATCACATTTACTATAATTGATGTTACTACAAATCACATTTATTACAATTGTTGTTACTACAAATCACATTTATTGTAATTGATATAAATCACATTTATATAAATCACATTTATTGTAATTGATATAAATCACATTTATTGTAACAAATCACATTTATTGTAATTGATATAAATCACATTTACATAAATCACATTTATTGTAACATAAATCACATTTATTGTAATCCTTGGTGGCTAGGGCGTCAACCTTTCAACCCTAAAACCGCAAGGCCCGTGAACACTTCACGTTGCAAGGAACGGCGGCTACGGTTTCAACACTTGGAACCTCAGCCGCAACAACATGAACTTTTCATGTCTGAAACCCCTTAACGCCGCCAACACAGAACTGAAAACAATCATGTTTAATATCAACATTTGACGCCATCGCAGAACATAATAAGGATTCAGAACCAACGTACATATCGCATACATACACAAACATGCAATAGACGTATATATCATATACATACGAAAATCACAGAAACAAGGTTTCGCAAACCAGATGCAAACGATTTTCAAAAACAATTTTCAGAAAAACGATTCACATTATAAACATGTTATCATACATAACAGATAAACCACGTAACAAAATCATGGTTTCGCAACCTGGCTCTGATACCACTGTTGGGAATTTTCGTATAAAACAAAATAAAACGCAGCGGAAAAATTCCCATCGAAGGATCCATGCGAATGGTCATGATTCATGATTAGAAAGGTTACCTCTTGAAGCGATGGTTGTTGGTTGAAATTCGTCTATCACGAACACCGCACGAACGGTGTCTCCAGAGGTATCCACACGAGCGGACTCCGTGAACGTCCAACGTCACGAACTTGAAGCGTCTCTGTCTTGCAGTGCTAGCTTCAAAACCGAGGCTTACTGTTCACTCTTACTCTCTCTGTGCGGCTAGGGTATCAACCTTGTGTGCACAACAACTTAAGTGTTCTACTTATAGTAGCGCCTCCTTAAGTGAGTTAGTGAGCAGCACTTGACCTAAGCCCATGTACTATGCGCTAGGCCCAATAGGAAAGTCCAACTCTCCTTTTAATGCTTCTTTTAATCCGCTCTTATATGTGTGACCCTATAGGTTCCCAAAATGTTAGTAGTAACATTAAATCCCATTTAATATTACAAACAGTGAGCGGTATCTAGCAATACATCACTGCTACCTAAGTAGTGAGAAAGTTAGTGATTTGACGAAACCTTTCTGTGACAAATATTCATGTGCATTATTATCCCTTTGTCCTTATATCTATATTGAACACAAGGCATAGAATGTGTCACCCTTGTATGGTTCAATATCATGTTCCCTGATACCCGAGTAGACTTAACAACAAATGAGGTCAATATCTCATATTGACTCATTTCAACATGACCATGCATTTTACAGTCTCACTCTATCAGGGGGCCCACAGATATTACTCCTGTTATGTAGGAGGGACAAATTCCATCTAGGTCACTCACATCCCTCTGCATGGCTCGTGGTATGCCCAATGACCGTCTTTATAATCATCCTATTACAGATGACATTTGACGATATTAAAGCACACGACTCCTCATGTAGGGATTGTAGTGATTTCAGGTCGAAGGATTGTATGCACCATTGTCACTATGAGAACTACTTATGACACTCACATAACGCTCCATGTAGTGTTCTCATGGCGGGTCAATCCAGTACATCATTACCTTAATGTGTACCTATGTGGCAACTCGATATCTCATATCTATGACCCGTGAGATGTGGTCATCAGTCTGCACACATAATAGTCTCAATTGTATTATTATTGTCCTTATTAATAAAATACTTGACTACGGATATTTAAGAATAGGATTTCATTGTTCAATAGTGTCTCACGATCAAGTCATATACTTGATATTCTATTAAACTGAAATTTCCATTCTAAGGACTTTATTATGTTTAAACAAGTAACACAATAAATTGGAATGCCTCATATCATATATATATAATAGCAAGATACAAATGTAAGTCTAAAGAAATACATTGGCCTCTAGGGCTTACACCAACAAGGAGGACATCACTACGAATAGGGGTTCGTTGTGCTAGCTGATTGGGACTTTAGAAAAGGTAAAATTCGTGCACCTTGTACCTTGTGTTCTTTCTCTCAAGTTCTTGATCTTTTCCTTTTGATTTCTTGATCTTAGAAGAACAAAAGTGTTTCTTTGTCGTTCTTGAGGTTGTAGACAAGCGCTAGTGAGACGGGACCCAAGTGGATATTCTTTCTCTCTTTTGAATCGGAATCTTCATACCAGGTATGGAAAGAAGGGCTAGTATAAACATGTAGGATATGAGGTAGCATAAGATGACGGGTTAACCCATGACCCTGGTGTTTGATTAAATGCATATATGATTTTTTGCTTGATAACATGTTTATATTTGCCTATTTGATATCTGTATGTTTAATTATTGATGTTTGGCATGTTTATACTTGTTACTATGATGATGATGTTGATATGTTTGATGAATGCCATGAGTGAATGTTCATGATGATAAATGCTATGATGATGATGTTGTTTTGATGAGAATTCTGCCGTGATAACGATGATGATGTTGTGCTATGAATTGGGGTTGATTGTTGAGGATGTTATTGCCAACATGATGTTAATAAGTCTCTAATTAATTATTAGGTCTTGTTAATGATCTTAAAGATGTTAAAATACGTTAACCATGATAAATGAGATTAACGGTTGTTGTCCCAGTTGTTCATAAGACATGAATATAGCATGAGAGGTAAGGTATGTTCATAGGGCTTAGTTAAGGACCCTAGGATTGATTAGTGAGTGTTCTAGGGTCATTAATAAAGAAGCTGTGTTTAAAGGATTAATTCCCTATAACGATAAGACATCAATAACACTTAAGAATAATGAACCTAATGTTCAATGGATTAGTAAAAGCCAATAGGTTGAATCTATGAACTCTCCCAAGGATTTGGCAAAAGGACTGTGACCCTTCTGCCCAGGTCAGTACGGCCACGCTCCATTGAGCACGGTCGTGCTTAACAAATAGCATGCACGTTTTATGCAGAGCTAGGTCTGATACTTTGTTAGGGGTAATTCGAAATAAAGTCGAAAACAAAAAAATAGAATATTTTTCAATATTTAAAAATATCAATATTAAAAGAATATATATATATATATATATATATATATATATAATACAATTTATATTATTTATATCCCAGAAAAGGGCGTGCTTCTCAACAGTCGGCATGATCGTGCTTGACTTATCAGTCAGCACGCCCGTGCTTCCCTGTGCTGACCAGAACGCAGAAAGTTGGAGAGGTGTGGTTCATCCCAGTTGTCCCTAAAAATAATGAAATAAGACACCAAACAAAGTGAAGACAAGCTAGACAACTTAAAGATGATAATGTACCTTGGTAGTCGAGTGGCCAAGGGGGTTTTGATGCTTAATGGTCAAGGTGTTGAGCTCTGGTGCTCGAGAACCAGAGTGTTAACAACTAAAGTGAGAAGACATCATTGTTGATGTTGTACCCTGGTAGCCTAGTGGCCAAGGGGACCTTGATGCTTAATGGTCAAGGTGTTGAGGCTCTGGTGCTTTTTGGCCAGAGCGTTGTTTAATGTTTAATGTTAAAAGATTAAAGATGATGTTATCTTTGGTGCTTGTTGGCCAAAGATGTTAAGCCATAATAAATGGTGTTGATGGAGGTGGTGGATAAACGGTTGTTTGTTTGTGTGCATGCATCATGTATGAAGTTAATAGGGGGAAGTATTGACATAGGGGAGGTCGTCCGACAGTAAGGCGATCTAGCCAACCTAGGTGATCTAAGTGATCTGGCCTCCCGTGGTGGCGCATCCGAGAGTATGGTGTGTCGACTGTCCTAGGGGTCCCACCCATGGTTTGGTGGATTGCCCCGACGTTGGTGCTTTTTAGGCCAATGTGTAAATGTAACTCCGAAGTCGTACGCCCGGTGTATATGGATCCACATGCATTCGGAGTAGTTTGTGGCATTGCATTATATGATTGATGAGTGTGATATGTGATATACTTATTATTGATGATATGATGTGTATGATGTTGCCTTGTTGTATTTTCATCTGGCTAACAATCCTGTTGTCGTTATGTTTATATTTATGGTTCTTACTCCCCGTCTCTTGTTGTTTGCTTTGCATGTATCCTTTTGGTTATGCAGAGGACGGTGAGCAGCTTGCTGAGGAGTGACTCTGAGGAGCCGCTACTCGTAGTTTAATTATGTTTAGTTTCAGTTTGTTTATCCAAGTTGTTTATCAGATTGGTTATACCAGCTCTGTAATGTGACATCGAGGTTGGGTTTCGTTTATATCTTTCATCATGCTTGTGTTATGTCCTTCTTTTTAAAAATCTTTGCTATGTTTTATTTTCCACATTGAGACCATGTTACAATGTGGTATTAGAGCATGTCTGTCCTATCAGGTCATGGTATGAGTATGTTGCGAGTCTTCTGTGTGGTCTTGTTTGGATTATGTATACTCATTATAGATAATGATGCTTTAGTGTTAAGAACCGTTAGACCCTCCTGCTTGGTTCCCTGTATTTAATAGTTGTCTTGGGTAAATACAAAAACCAATGGCAAGAAGAGGTAGGAACGACCAGGCTATCGCTAATGCTTTGGTACTACTTGCCAACGTCATAGGTCAGAACCCGAACAACACCAATAATGATGGACCAGCTAAGTTTCAGGGATTGGAAAAGTTCCAGTAGAACAACCCGTCATCCTTCAAGGGAGCATACGACCCTGAGGGTGCTTTGTTGTGGATGAGGGAGACTAAGAAGATCTTCCGAGCTATGGGATGCAACGTTCAGTAGAATGTCATCTTTGGGACCATTATGCTGACAGAGGAGGCCTAGCACTGGTGGGAGAACTATCATCGACGCAAGCAAGCGGAGGGTACTATGATCACTTGGACTGTATTCAAGGACAGGTTTCTAGAGAATTACTTTCCGACAGATATCAAGGACAAAAAGGAGACGGAGTTCTTGACGCTGAAGCATGACAACATGTCAGTTGGACAATATGCGGCTAAGTTTGAGGAGCTCACATGTTACTACACACGATACCAGTACGTGGACGATGATCGCTCCAAGTACGTGAAGTTCAAGAATAGTCTGCACCCAGAAATCAAGCAAGCCATCAGTTATCAAGAGATCCGAGTCTTTTCCACCTTGGTGAAAGTTTACCCAGTTAAGGTAATAGAAATTTAGAGGACAAAATTTTTATAAGGAGGTGGAATTGTAACACCCTGAATTTCATCCTACATTAATAAATGTTAATATGTGTTAGACTTAGTTTATATATGTTTATATATGCTTGTTATGCTTGTTATATATAAGTTCATGTTTGAGGAGGTTTAGCCTTAGTAAGGTTCAATCGTTTTAGAGTCCCAATAACCCTTTTCATCATTTTGCCCATATCTTAAGTTCTAGATGTCCGTTTGGGGTGATCTTTGATGCGTTGGAAATCAAAGAAAATTATCTACAAGTCTTATTTCAGGTGTTTTTTCCGAATTCGACTTTTTAGGTCTCACTCCGTGAGCATTTTTTCACCTCGCGAATCTGACAGACAGTTTTTGGTACTCTCCGGTTTGTCCCGCGAAAAGTGGTTCACCCCGCGTATCGACACGCACCAGAAATATGTTTTTGCACTTCAAAACAGCCCCTAATGACCAAAACTCAAATATATACCATTAGACTCTACCTATGAGACGACACGACGTCCCATTCAATAAAAACCTGAATTTATTAAAACATAATTGCGTTATTAACGTTAAGCGGGCGGGGAAAATTAAAACATAAAATACAAAATAACATATATAAAACATACATATACATACATGCAGATAGAGTACTGTAAAGGGAATCCCATCAGTAGGATCCCAATATGTACAAACTGGTGAGATAACAGAAAAAATAAATCAAGATACAAAAGAAAAGAAGCCTCGCGGACTCTCCACACCCAGTCCCATCTCAAAAATACATGAAAACCTCACACACACATAATCAGATACCATTGACCTGAGTTATCCTAAACTACCACCCTCACTAGCATCCCGTGGTCCTGATGGTCCAGCCACTCCTCCACTGCCACTGGAGAGCTCCTATCTGATGATTGCTGGAACATCTATCGATAAATCCTGCTATCCCTGGGATGGAATCTGGAGGAAACTTGTGAAAATTCCGAGCCTATAGCTCTGACCTCAGGAGGTACTGGTTCCTCGGGAGCAGGCATCAGGCCCGAAACTGGTGCAACTGGATCCTCCTCGGGTACAGGTGCAAGCACTGGCTCTGGTGCAGGTGCGGGTGCTGGCACATGTCCTGGTCCTGGCACAAGTACCTCAAAGGGTACCATGAAGGGATTTGGGGCCATGCCCGACATCGGTGGCATCGGAGGTATCTGCCCATCCGAGTGTCCAATAGGGAAGGGGAGGGTCATGCCGGCTCTAAAAGTGCCTACTACACCTTGGGGAGTCCCCCTGCCCAAGTCCAGTCGTGACATAAACGGGACCCGTATATACAGTGAAACGAGTGACCGGGTCCATGAGCCACCCATTAGGGTCAACAGACTAAAACTCAAACGTCCCCATGAGGGGGAACCCCGCATCCTGGGTCATCCACGAATGATCCTAATGTGTCATCTCCAAACTCTGAATCTAAGGTCGAAAAATAAAATAAAACAACACCACAGCAAAAGAAAGAGTGATAAGAAACAGTATAACGTCAAACGTGGAAAAGGTTTAGCAACATTTAATTCTATAACAACACACTAAACATCCATCTCCATATATACGACACAACCAACCTCAATCCACATCTAAGATTTTTCCTCTACCCTCCATCATGATGCAATGCAATACTTAATGAATCACCAAGTTCGGCCACATATCCGGATATCCACAACACCCCGTCTCCAGAGCCCTCGGCACACACCCTCGTCCACGGATGGAGGATGCCCATGCAAAGCAATGGCACTATAGTTGCACAAATCACCTCGGTGCACATCCTGATCCCTCGGCCAGGATGCTCATGCAACGCATGAACTATAGCTACGACTATAATAAAATACTCTCTGGGACAGTCTTGCCGATAGTCTGAAATCCCGGTAACACCCTCCGAGAAATCAAACCCTAGTGCCCCAACACTGGATCACAAGCTTTGTTCAAGTCACCATATCACAGACCCTGTTTCTAGTCACCCCCTAGTGCCTTAACCTCTCATCACTATTAGATAACCTCAATCATAATTACATCTCATAATTCTCATCACCATATCACAATAATTATCTCGGTTTAGTACTACTATCTTATGTATTATGAATTTCCCACATACATCACCATGACTCATCATGTTTTATCACTATTCAATCTCTAAACATAATCATTACCATAATAGCATCATCTCATCATTACAATTATTACAATCATTTCAAGATATACAAAATAATAATAATAATAATTATTATTATTATAATAATACAATAAATATATTCAAAATAATTTCAATACTCATACTATCATCCATCAATTATCAATAGCGGTCCAAACAGTCCAATCAGTCAGAGCAGGCAATCAATAATAATAAAATATTATTTTATAAATTACGATGATAAACGTACGATCTCAATATCATCATTGGTACCACTAAGCAGTCCCCAATGTGATATGGACATGGTCCATTACTCATTCTCTCATAGGGTTTAGGTCGCCATATGCCTTTATCGAATTAAGTGCCACTTCGTCGTTTCTGACGTTAAATGGTTTCTTTACCCCACCTAGAAAGTTGTACGATGACTGAACGTAACGAAACGAGGAATTTTCCCTCAAGATCTCAGTTCTTCCCTGCGCAAGTCTAAGGCCTATGAGCCTCCGAAAATCCACCTAGATGCCACATTACGAAGCGCACGTTACCATTAGTTCAAATTCGAAAACGGAATCGAATTCCGGTAACCGAAACGAAAGATAGCTTAAGACACGTAACAGACAATATTTCGACTTAAAGAGAGTAGGATTTACCTCCTCTATTGAAGAAAAGAATAAGATAACGATGTAGATATCGTCACCACGAACACGACCACATACTCTGATTCATGACGGGACGATCGAATCTCACAAACTCAAGCTATAACTCTTTCTCTCTCTAGGTTTTCTCTCCCCCTCTCTCTCTAGAATCCTCTCTTCTGCTCTCCTGCTCTCTATTTTCTGTATGGGGCTAAGTGACTTATGTCACTTAAACCCCATTTTTGTTTTGCAGGTCAGTGTCCCAACGCTCAAGCGCTAGTATCCTAGCACTTGAGCGCTCCAACGCTTGAGCATTGGCTTCCCCTTGCTCGAGCGTTGGAGGGTTGGTGGACCATCGTGCCATGCAACCAATCACAGGATGCCACATTAGCCCTTGATGACACATGGCAGGTCAACGCCAGAGCTGGTCTAGTTGACTAGAGCGCTTGAGCGTGGATACACCCATGCTTGAGTGTTGACCATTGACCAGAAGTCAACTTGTTAAATTTCGGGTCTGTTCAACATCCGATTGAGCTCAAATTTGTGATATAGGCTCATTAGCACCTAATAAACAACCTTAAACCATCAAAAATTCCTAATCTCAACCCTATCTCCAAATTTCTTATTTCACATTCCCAGGTTTAGAAACGATAATCAGGTCAAACCCCTAAGTTTCTCCTACGTTAAAACTCACTCCAAACTGTTGTTTACTTTCCATGCAAGGGTCTCTATGCCTCAATCAACATATTAACGACCCCAACACTCAGAAAACTGCCCCCATCCATCCTCTTTGAATCCTTATGGTTTTTCTCCCTAAAACTCTCTCTGTGGAACCCGTTCTTGCACCGTTCTTGATAGGAGGACATCGCTACGAATAGGGGTTCGTTGTGCTTGCTGTTTGGGACTTTAGAAATGGTAACATTCATGCACCTTGTCCCTTGTGTTCTTTATTTCAAGTTATTTATCTTTTCCTTTTGATTTCTTGATCTTAGAGTTGAGCCAAAGTGTTTCTTTGTCGTTCTTGAGGTTGTAGACAAGCGCTGGTGAGACGGGACCCTAGTTGATCTTCTTTCTCTCTTTTGAATCGGAATCTTCATACCAGGTATGGGGATAAGGGATAGAATAAACATGTAGGCTACAGGGTAGCGTAAGATGAAGGGTTAACCCATGACCCTGGTGTATAATTAAATGCCTATATGATTGTTTGCTTGATAACATGTTTATATTTACCTATCTGATATCTGTATGTTTAATTATTTATGTTTGGCATGTTTAGACTTGTTAATATGATGATGATGTTGATATTTTTGATGAATGCCATGGGTGAATGTTCATGATTATAAATGCTATGATGATGATGTTGTTTTGATGAGAATGCTGGCTTGATAACGATGATGACGTTGTGCTATGAATTGGTATTGATTGTTGAGGATATTAATACCAACAATGATGTTAATAAGTCTCTAATTAATTATTAGGTCTTGTTAACGATGTTAAAGATGTTAAAATACGTTAACAATGATTAAATGAGATTAAGGGATGTTGTCCCATTTGTTCATAAGACATGAATATAGTATGAGAGGTAATGTATGTTCATAGAGCTTAGTTAAGGACCCTAGGATTGATTTGTTAGTGTTCTAGGGACATTAATAATGAAGCTGTGATTAAAGGATTAATTCCCTACAACGATAAGACATGAAAAACAGTTAAGAATAATGAAGCTAATGTTTAATGGATTAGTAAAAGCCAATAGGTTGAATCTATGAACTGTTCCAAGGATTTGGCAAAGGGTCTGTGACTCTTCTGCCCAGGTCAGTATGGCCACGCTCCATTGAGCACAGTCGTGCTTAACAAGGAGCACGCACGTGCTCCAGTTTGAATGCCAGAAAAGGGCATGCTGCCAAAGCACGCCCATGCACAACAATCGGCACGACCGTGCTTGACTCATCAGTCAACATGCCCGTGCTGGGGGAAGCACACCCGTTCTTACCTGTGCTGACCAGAACGCAGAAAGCTGGACAGCGGTGGTTCACCCCAGTTGTCCCTATTAATAATAAAAGAAGACACCAAACAAAGTGAAGACAAGCTAGATAACTTAAAGATGATAATGTACCTTGGTATCCGAGTGGCCAAGGGGGCCTTGATGCTTAATGGTCAAGGTGTTGAGCTCTGGTGCCCGAGAACCAGAGTGTTAATAACTAAAGTGATAATATAACATTGTTGATGTTGTACCTTGGTAGCCTAGTGGCCAAGGGGGCCTTGATGATTAATGGTCAAGGTGTTGAGGCTCTGGTGCTTTTTGGCCAAAGTGTTGTTTAACGTTTAAAGTTAAAAGATTAAAGATGATGTTATCTTTGGTTCTTGTTGGCCAAAGACGTTAAGCCATAATAAATGGTGTTGATGGAGGTGGTGGATAAACGGTTGTTTGCTTGTGTGTATGCATCTTGAATGAAGTTAATAGGGGGAAATATTGACATAGGGAAGGTTGTCCGAGAGTAAGGCGATCTAGTCATCCGTAGTGATCTAAGTGATTTTGCCTCCCGTGGTGGCGTATCCGAGAGTATGGTGCATCGGCTTTCCTAGAGGTGCTACCATGGTTTGGTGGATTGCCCCGCAGTTAGTGTTGATGGATGCACATGCATTTGGAGTAGTTTGTGGCATTGCATTATATAATTGATGAATGTGATATGTGATATACTTATTATTGTTGATATGATGTGTATGATGTTGCCTTGTTGTATGTTCATCTTGCTAACTATCTTGTTGCCATTATGTTTATATTTATGGTTCTACTCCCCGTCTTTTGTTGTTTGCTTTTCATGTATCTTTTTGTTTATGAAGAGGACGATGAGCAGCTTACTGATGAGTGACTCTGAGGAGCCACTACTCATAGTTTAATTATGTTTAGTTTCAGTTTGTTTATCCGAGTTGTTTATCGGATTGGTTATACCAGCTCTGTAATGTGACATCGGGGTTGGGTTTCGTTTATATCTTTCATTATCCTTATGTTATGTCTTTCTTTTTAAAAATATTTGTTATGTTTTATTTTCCGCGTTGAGACCTTGTTACAATTTGGTTTTCATTTCTAGTAAATGATATGCATGTGTTTATCTTATTTCAAAAAATTAAATTATTTCCTTCTATGTATCACTTTACAATTACGTGCGGGATAGAGGGTGTCACAATATTTCTCTATCCTTGACATATTTGATTTATCGTTGTTACCCCTTTTGAGCCTGAAAGTATTATTTTTCAAAGAACCTTGGGTAAGGATCACCGCTACACTTGGGGGCTAATTTGACTTAAATATGGATTGTTGAAAAGTAAAAAAAAATAAATTTTAAAAAAAAGGAAGAACAATGATCCTTGACCTATTGAACCCTCAAACACTCATTTGAGCCTTATACCTTTTTCTTTCATTGCATTAACCTTGGCCACATTACAAGCTTAAAAATTCCATTCTGATCAATAAAACTTTTTTTTACCTTTTTCATATATTTTAATTTTGAGATAGAAAGTATGTTCTTCAATACATCGCTCTCAAAAATAAGGGAAGAAGCAAAAAGAAAAGTAGCTCACTGGGCTGAAAACCTGAAAAGGCTGTTCAGGCAAAAATTAGAGCAACTTGGTATGTTGAAAACTCAAAGTGACAAACTGGGGTAGTTTTTATTAGAAGACAGATATTCAAAAGTTGGGGCAAGTCATATCCTTGGATGTTGTTGAAGCGGTGCTCGAGATCATACACATGATAGATTAACACTAATCATCCAAAATAATACCACTTACAAACTGGGGCAATTTGAAGTGAAAGGCAAATCATGAAATGCTCCCAATACATGAAGACCGGGGCAACTCATATGCTTGGAAGCTGATTAAAGTGGTGCTCAAAATCATATGCATGAGAAACTAGAACTTACCGTCTTAAAGAGAATCACTTGAAGAAATGTGAATCTCATACCATTATTTTTTCCTTCCGAGGACATCTCAAATCCAAATCACTATTTTTCTCCCATCCCGCATATTGTTATCACCTTTTCACTCTCCATCATTTTGTTACCCCCAATTTTTTGCCATTGACTCAACGTACAATTTTCATGATATACATATACTGAAATGTGAAACATGTGCCAATCATAGAAGCACTTTAGAGTTCCTCTCAAGAATTCAAAGGTCATGATCTCCTGACAAGGGGTAATGTTGGGAAAGAAAGAGCGATCAGGCATTCTCAACCAGTGAGTTAATCATGATGAAATAAGCATATTTATTATGAGGGGCAAAGCATAAGTTGAACAAGCAAGTGATAATCCATATCAATAAGTGACATTCTAGTTCATCCCCAAATCTGGTTGTTATCGAAACTTTAAAGGGCCAAAGACAAAGACTGGTTTGTGAAAAAGGATCAAAGTTTTCATCAATAAATGAAAGTATCTTTTGCATCATGCATTATCTCATGCATCAAAAATAAACATCATTGCATCACACTTGGGCATAGGACCCAGAAGTTGCATTTCAGTTAGCTTTGACGGGTATATGGCCTCTTAAGCTTCCTCTTGTTTTTTTTAAGCTTTAACGAGCATAGGGCTCACAAGATATCTTTGTTAGCTTTGGTAGGCATATGACCTCTTAAGCTTTTATTCTTGTCAAACTTTAACGAGCATAGGGCTCATAAGCTGTTTTTGTTGGCTTTAGCAGGCATATAGCCTCTTAAGATTACTCTTATTTTTTGTCTAGCTTTAACGAGCATAGGGCTTATAAGCCGACTTTGTTAGCTTTAGTAGGCTTAATTGTTTTTTGTTTTTGTTCAGCTTTAACGAGCACATGGCTCACGAGCAGTATTTGTTGACTTTAGCAGGCATAGGGCCTTGTAAGCTTTCTTTTGTCTTTGGTCAACTTTAACGGGCATATGGACCATAAGTTGCATCTTTGTTAGCTTTAGCTGGTATAAGTCCTCGTAAGCTTTTATATTTCCTTTCAAGCTCCTACGGAAATTGTCTTCGTGAGCTTCTTTCCAGGTTCCTGCGGATACCATCTCTTTGAACATGCCTTATCTTTTCTTTCAAGCTCTTGCAGAACCATCTCCATGAGCTTGTCTTATCTTTCAAGCTCCTGCGGATACCATCTCTGCGAACTTGTCTTATATTTCCTTTCGAGCTCCTGTGGAAACCGTCTCGATGAGCTTCTTTCCAAGTTCTTGCGGATAGCTTCTCCGCGAACTTGTCTTATCTTTCCTTTCAAACTCATGTGAAACCACGTTCGTGAGCTTCTCTCATCTTTTTACGGATATTGTCTCCTCGGGTTTCTTTCACCTTAAGCTTCTGAGGATACCATTTCTGTAAACAAAAAAACAAAAAACTCTTCCAGACAAAATCGCAGTTCATTTCTTCACTTGCTTCTCTTAATGATAAAAGGTTAACTATGGTTCTCCCCTCCCAACCAAGTTTTCTCTATACACAAGAGCCAGGATTCAAACCCCTGACCACTTGCTTAAGGTGCCCAAGTCCCATACCACTTGGACCATCCACATGTTGGTCGGTTTGTTTTTATTCAATTAATAAAAAGGAATAAACAAGAAAAATAAAATAAAAAATGAATAAATAAAAAATAAAAAATTGATCAAAGAAAAATAAAAAATTAATAAATGGTGATTTGGATTAGTTTGATAAGAGGTGATAAAGATCATTCAAATTTGAGTTTGTTTTTTAAACAAGAGGAGATAATGATTCAATTTATGATAAGCATAATCAGATTAAGATGTTGATATATTTCATGATAAACATACTAATATGATTTTGATACTTCAAGTGAGGAATTTTGTTACTCTTGCTTCTTCTATAAATAAGAACAAATTTCAATGACTCAGAAGAGAAATTCTACTACTTTCTCATTCATCACTCTCTTAACCATTATGACTCCCTTTCCAACAACCTGATCATTACCATCACAATTTTTTCATTATCATCCAGTGTCTCTCCGCCATCCCATCACCGCCCAGTCCACCATCGTCGCACTTCGCCATGCTCCCTCATCCCATGCCTCGGCATGTTGACGTAGCTCCTATATCGCTGCTGCTCTACTGCCTTCATAGGTTACGCAGTGTGCTCTATCTCCACCGTGTTGCACTTCTCTGGCCACCGTATCAATTGATCAGAGGCACTTCCAAACGTCATCCAGATTGGCGTAAATCAGATCCATGCCATATCTGCGTCACATGCCGGGACCGTCATACCTCACCCCTGAAACTACCACACCTCCTTCGCCGATCAGTCGCTGCAGAACTCTCTGCCTTCGTACGTTCTCCCCATCGAACGATGCTCTTAATTTCGTCGTCGTTGTTGCATCGTTACTAGTGGGTAGAAGAATAACTCTGGTTCAACACTCTTTTACCTGATCTGATTTTTTTTTTTATTTGTTTGTATTGTTTTGCTTGGTCTAATAGGTAATGGGCTAAGAGTTATGGGCTGGGTTTCTTCAATGGTCTAAATTTTCAAGTTTGGGTCTGATTTCTTTTTACAAATCCTTTTCCAAAACAAAATAAAAAGAGAAATAAGTCTAAAATACAAAAATAAAAATGTCTTTTTTCTTAAATAAAAATGAAATAAATATTTTCATTTATTTATTTAAATAAAAAAATGAAAATCTTTTTTTTACATAAACTAAAAAAAAAATCTAACCAACCAAATATTTTCTAGTAGAACTACTTGACTTTGAATTTCCCATTGCACCGTGGAATACATAGGAGCGGAATTAATCATTCTGTCAAGTCAAAATTAATTTTCCCCTAATTTTGTGTTAATCTTTTCTTTTTTCTTTTTTCTTTTTGGGTAAAATAAATATTTTTGAAAGTTATAGAAGTTTTGCACAATTAACTTGAGGTGCCTTTTTTAACGGTTGTCATAGTGTGCTAGCACCTTCTCTACTCGTAGCCGACTTCCGAACTCAAATATCGTTTTTTAATAGACCAGTTTCCTTTAATATTTGGGTTTTCCAAGTGTTTCCTAAAATAAAAATTTGGTGGCGACTCCTCTTTTTTTTTCATGACGGTCGCAACAGATATGATAGCTGCTGGGCCTGCTAATATGACATCATAGAATTACAACATTCTCGAGGTTGATATTAAAAATACTAGTTGTGTGTACTCGTGTGACGCACAAGGGACGTATAAACTGAATAAAGTTAGTTATTATTTTAACAACTAAGTGGTGATTAGTTAGTAACTTATTACATTAGTTATTACCAACTCATGATATAGCAAAATTGAAAATAAATACATTTAAAAGAAAATAACATTAATTCCATGCCACCTTTGAATTTCGAATTTTACAAAAACTGCATTAAGAATAGTTGATTGAGTAGGTTGTCAACCATCTATTTGGATTCTAAAAGACCCTGTTTGTAAAGTGTATTATACAAAGCATTGTTAAGTCTCTATAATGTGTGATGTGCATTTACACATAGTTTTGATGTAAACTAAACATTTGTTAATTATTTAATTAACGTTCATATTGGTTGCTAACCTGTCTATCTAGTGTTCAGATCTCAATTGTAAGAATTTATTTTCTCACCTGTCCGCCCACATAGAAGACCACCTGTCTGTAGAGTAAAAGTCAACCCGTCTACTGACTAGCTTGTTGACTGTCTGTGTTGAAGATTCAACTTGTCTATGCGAAACTCTCACATTCGTATGTGATCCTTCAATGAGGAACACAAGTACAAAGAACTTTTGACAGCTATCCCCTCATGAAGAAGTCTCTGAAGATTTATCTCTTACGCTTATCAACAAAGTCAAAAGGTCATACTCACAAGGAACCTAGGAGCTCAGAAACGAAGTACAATTAAAGAATGTTTTCAACATGCTTTATTCCCTAGTACTACTGGTTATTACATGAAAAGGGAAATGTGCTCTTCAAAGTACATAAGCAACCTGTACAACTCTTATTTGACTGTTGCACAATGCATAAAGCCCTGATCTTCCAAGTTATAGTACAACCAACGTTCCTATTGCATTAATGGCTACCCTGAACGTATCTATTGCATTTAATGGAGCTCTTCCTAAAGCCAAACTTTGAAGGAATGTCTCTAACGGATCTTAAATGTTTGAAGGCTATAAATACAGAAGTCATTGAAGATGAAGATAGAGAACACACAGCATTAAAGAGCCATAACTATGTGCATTTAATCTTTCATTCTTTCAATCTTTATTCTTCAACCATTTGAAGTTATTATGCATTCTTTCTAAGCTTACTTTTAATTCACTTTTTTGAGTGTTAGTGAAAGACTTGCAAATTGTATTTGTTTCAATCTTTTCTCAAACAAACCCGAGTGAGCCTGAAGAGGCTAGGTGAGCAAAGAAAACTTTCTTGGAGCCTGGAGAGGCTAGGTGTGCAAAGAATACTTGGAGTTTGTAACCTGATCAGTTATAGTGGAGAAAACTTGGTGCTGCCAAGGACTGGACGTAGCAATAGCTGTTAAAGGGTGAACCAGGATAAATTACTGTGTTTATCTCTCTTCCATTAAACTCTTTAGTTTCTTTGATTATATTATATGTTATCTAACTAAAGGGGTTAAAGTATGAATATCAAACTTGTTTTCAAGTTGTGTGTTTGTGTGTTCTTATGTTGAAATCACACCAGACAGATCACTTGTCTGTGCAGTGTTTTTCACACTTGTCAAAACTTAGCTTCTGTGTGCGAAAAGTTTTTAACTTTGTTTTATTTTCTGATAAACACTATTCAAACCTACCTTCTCGTGTTTATAGATGTCTATTTCAGTTGGTATTAGAGCTCACCCTCTAGCTTGAGCATCTAACAGTGCAGAGGTAAAGGTCCTGAAGAATAGACATGACTACTTGAGTTATTTCAAGTGGGAGCCACCAGACTAAAGGAGCTTCCCTAACCAGACCTTCATTCATCAATGGAGAAAACTACAACTATTGGAAAGATAGATTTTAATGATTCATCCTGTCAATAAACTCTGATCTCTGGGATGGCATCACTGAAGGTCCGTTCATTCCTAACAATGATGACAACACTGACAAGCCAAAAGCTCAGTGGACCCCTATAGAAAAGACAAAATAGGAGTTGAATCACAAAGCCATATACAACATCATTTGTGCTCTCAGTCCTGAAGAATTTGAAAAAGATTGTACCTGTGATTCTGCCAAAGAAATGTCATACTTGTCAGAAAGTATGAACTGTTTCTCATGGAGGAAGGAGAATCTGTTGCTCAGATAATAGGAAGATTCCAAACAATCATCAACGGCCTGAAGTTTCTTGGTAAAACTTACGCTAATGCTGGGAAGGTTGGAAGGTTACAAAAAGTCTTCCTAAACAATGGAGACCTTTGGTCAGTGCTATTTCTCAAACCAAGGATCTCACTACCTTGACTATGGATGAACTTCTTACTCACTGTTCATGAGCAGGAACTTGGTGATGAATTTGCAACAAAGAAGGGAAAGTCCATTGCTCTGAAAGCTGATCAAAAATCTTCAAATTCTTCAAAAGCTCTGAAGGCAGACGAGTCATCCAGTGGTACATACCTGTCTGAACCCGAGGATTTTGAAATTGATGAAGAGTTATCTCTCCTAACCAGGACGATAAAGCTTCTATTACAAAGAAATAAGTTAAGGATAAGCCCTTCAAAAGGTTCAACAAAGAGAAGAACTCCAAAGAATCCACTTCAACAGACAAAAGTCCAATTGTCTGCTATGAGTGCAAGAAGCCTGGTCGTATCAATGCTGAGTGTCCTCAACTCAAGAAGGCCCCTCATAAGAGTTCTTCAAAAAGAGGAAAGGAACAACGGCTACTTGGGAGAATCTGGAGTCAACATCTTCTGATGATGAAGAGACAGAGGAAGAAGCTAATCTCTGTCTGATGGCCAACACTGACTCAGATTCAGGTGATGAGGTACACCCTGACTATGATGAATTACTTGATGCCTATGAGGAGTTGCTGGAGGAATCCAACTCCTTATCTAAGGCCTTCAAATCCCTCAAGAGAGAGTATGTAAAGCTCCTTAGAGAGCATAAACAGAAATCTCAAGAGCATGAGAAGCTGACCAAGGAGAACAGTGAGCTGAAGATCGAAAAGTATGACGAAGCTAAGATCTCTAGTGAAACATCACAATATGAAGAAGTTGAAAAAATTTAACAGAAAGTGGAAGAGCTCACTTTTGCAATTGCCAAATTTGTTAATGGTAGAGACAATCTGACCAAGCTGCTTGCCTGTCAGAGACACTCTCTTGCAAAGAAAGTATTGGATATGTCCATCAGACACATCATAAAGTATCAACTAAAACCTCTAAAGTGTCTGTTAAGTCAACATTTATTAAATCCATACATGTCTGTAATTTCTATGGAAAAGTGGACATGTCATGTCTAATTGTATCCACAAGAAGAGAAGGAAGTCTTCACAGACTCCTAGAACTAATAGAAAAGGACCCAGAAAACTATGGGCATGTAAAGACCAAATAATTCCTATTGCAGATGTCCTTAATAAGACAAAGAAAACACCACTGCTGGTAACTGGACAGCGGCTGCTCGCGATACATGACAGGAAAAAGGTCTATGTTCCTAGACCTCCAACTTAAGAAAGGAGGACATGTTGCCTTTGGAGGCAATCAGGAAGGTAAGGTTATAGGAATTGGTTCTATTGGTGGTAAACCTCCTCTTCCCTCTATATCTAATGTTCTTATGGTTGAAGGATTAAGACACAATTTGCTTAGCATAAGTCAATTATGTGACAGTGGATTTGATGTCTCCTTTACCAAGGATTCATGCATAGTTAATGACATTATGGTAAAACCCTCTTTTCAGCTATAAGGCAACAAAATCTGTATAAGATTGAACTGACTGATCTCTCAGATCAAACTGTAACCTGTCTGATGTCTAAAGAGTATGAAAGATGGTTGTGGCATAAGAAACTAGGACATGCTAGCATGAAAATAATTTCAAAATGAAAAAGGATAACCTTGTGAGAGGATTACCTGATATTTGTTTTAAGAAATATGTCTTGTGTGATGTATGTCAGAGAGGTAAGCAAGTAAAATCACATTTCAAATCTAAAAACCAAGTATCAACCTCTAGATCTCTTCAGTTGTTACACATGGATCTGTTTGGGCCAATTAGTGTTGCTAGCTTGGCTGGAAGGAAATATGGATTTGTAATTGTTGACGACTATTCCAGATTTACATGGGAACTCTACATAATCCACAAGGATAAGTCTTTTAAGGCTTTCTCTGTATTCTGTAAGAAAGTACAAAATGAGAAAGGTTTCTGAATTTCTACTCTTAGAAATGATCATGAGGGAGAATTTGAAAATGAGCAATTTAGACTGTTCTGTGAGGAGAATGGGATCTCTCACAATTTCTCTGCACCTAGAACTCCACAGAAAAATGGAGTAGTTGAGAGAAAGAAAAGATATTTGCAAGAGATGGATAGATCTATTCTCAATGAGAATAATCTCCCTAAGTACTTCTAGATCTAAAGAAGACTCCTTATGAATTATGAAAAGATAAAAGCCCCAACATCTCTTACTTCCATGCATTTTGATGTGAGTGTTTCATTCTGAACACTAAGGATCAACTTGGGAAGTTTGATTCCAAAGTGGATAAAGGTATCTTTGTAGGCTATTCTGAAATGTCTAAGGCATTTAGAGTCTATAATTCCAGAACTTCTGTAATTG
The DNA here is from genome assembly GCA_030762895.1 of Sophora flavescens. Lineage (NCBI taxonomy): Eukaryota > Viridiplantae > Streptophyta > Magnoliopsida > Fabales > Fabaceae > Sophora > Sophora flavescens. The sequence goes on along the minus strand of CM061063.1, from coordinate 159,810,556 downwards.
AAGAATCTCTTCATGTTAAGTTCAATGATGGTTTAAAGACTGATAGGGAACTATCAGATCTAGAAGATGCTCTTGTAAATCTCAACATAAACAAGCCAAAAAATCAACAACCTAATCTGACCAAGACATAACCCGTTAATGAGCTAGACAGACAAGTAGTGCAGACTAGTCAGCAGACAAGTCACCCAACAAGTCAGCAGATAAGTAAAGATTTTCATGATGATTTCAAGAGAGACTGGAAGTTCAAATCTCATCATCCTAAGGATCTTATCATTGGAAATCCCTCGGAAGGAGTGAGAACCAGATCTACTCTACAAGAATCAAGAAATGTGTCATTTATGTCAAATGGAACCAAAGCGCATTGAGGAAATTCTTGAGGATGAAAGCCGGATTGTTCCCATACAAGAAAAACTCAACCAGTTCACCAGAAATATTGTCTGGACACTTGTTTCCAAGCCCAAAAATAAATCTATCCTTGAAACAAGATGGGTTTTCAGAAACAATTTGGATGAAGATGGCAAAGTTGTCAAAAATAAGGCAAGGTTAGTAACTCAAGGCTAAGATATTAACTATATTGAAACATTTTCACCTGTAGCTAGGATAGAAGCTATTCACATCTTAATGTCATATGTTGCACAACACCAAATCACTCTTTTTCAAATGGATGTAAAAAGTGCTTTTCTAAATGGTATAATTGAAGAAGAAGTGTATGTTCAACAACCCCCTGGTTTTGAAGATTCTGATAAACTAGATCATGTTTTCAAACTTAAAAAGGCTTTATATGGTTTGAAACAGGCACCTAGAGCTTGGTATGATAGACTTAATTCTTTTCTCATGCATAATGGTTTTACTAGAGGACAAGTAGATACTACTCTGTTCAAGAAAAGCTCAAAAGAAAATTTATTATAGTCAAAATATATGTTGATGATATTATTTTTGGAGTAACTAATGAGAAGCTGTGCAAGGATTTTTCCAAGCTAAAGCAAGCAGGATTTGAGATGAGCATAATGGGAGAGTTAAAGTTCTTCCTTTGACTAAAAATCAAACAGACAAGTAATGGAATCTACATCCATCAACAAAAGTTCACCAAGTAGATACTGAAGAAATACAAGATGGAAAATGCTTAATCCATGAAGACTCCTATGCAACCCAATGCAAAAGTAAGCAAAGATGGTGAAGCTAAAAAGGTAGACCAAGCTGTCTACAGAGGTATGATTGGCTCTCTAATGTACTTAACATCTAACAAACCTGATATTTAGTTTAGCATCTGTATGTGTGCTAGATTCCAATCTGTCCTAGAGAATCCCATTTTAAACATGTTAAAAGGATATTTAGATATTTTCTTGGGACTACTAATCTTGGTTTGTTGTATCTGAGAACTAAAGAATACAGATTAGTGGGATTCTGTGATGCTGATTTTGCTGGAGATAGAATAGAAAGGAAAAGCACCGGCCGAGGTTGTCACTTCATTGGAGCCAGTTTAGTCTCCTGGTCAAGCAAGAGGTAGACAACTTTAGCCCTGTCTACTGCTGAAGCAGAAGACATCTCAGTTGCTAGTTGTTGCTCTCAACTCTTATGGGTAAAACATCAACTTGAAGATTACTTTATTTATGAGCATAATATATCGGTGTGGTGTGATAATTCTAGTGCCATATGCTTAACTAAAAATCCAGTTCAGTATTCTAAGGCTAAGCATATTGAAATCAAGCCTCACTTTATAAGGGATAATGTTCAGAAAGGTATCTTTGATATTAAGTTTGTTAAAACTGAAAATCAATGGGTTAATATTTTCACACAACCCTTAATTGAAGATAGGTGTGTTCATATTAGAGACAATCTAAACATGCATTGCATTGTTGAATGACACGTCTGATGTTATATGATTAACCTATATATGCTACCTATCTATTGTTTTTATATCACCTGTCTGTGATACCTGTCTGACTCTGCTGAGTCACAACTGTTGGAACCCAACAATTTTTGTTAAAATGGTTAGTAACTATTTAACACCATTTATTAATTTGAAGCTAATCATGTGCACGGCAGTTTTAATTCTTGAAACCATGTTTTCATTATGTCTAAGTGGGCACTGTAGTTCCCCACGTAACTCGTGCCGTTTTAAATTAAAAAATGTTTTCTTTCTTTGTTATGCCTTTATGACTATAAAAGACAAAGAGTCAGAAAGGTTGCATCTTTACACTTTCAAAACCCTTGAATCCCTTTGTCTTCGTCTCTCTCTGTCAAACCCTTCCAAGTCTTTCAAAACCCTAGAACTCTCTTCTCTCTATAATGCACCCTCAAGGAATTTTTCTCCCAAGGAAATTGCTGAAAAATACAACATTAGAATTTCTGATTATTGAAAAGATTTTGGCTGGGAAGGTTGTGAACCTTCAACAGATCAAGAAATGGGGTATGGATGTCACACAGGATTAGAATACTCCAAGTGGACCTCCTTCTTTGACATTCAGGAGTTGGTTCATCCAAAGCTGGTCAGAGACTTCGGGACCGGTGCCGTTGTCATCACCAATGCTGCTGATGGAACCAAAAGCTTTCGTGCTCGAGTGCTCAACACGACCTTTTTCATCACCCTAAACTCTCTGGAGGTTGTCACAAAATGCCCAAGGATAGGAGCAAGTTACAGGTCTAAATGGGAAGATGAGGTTGGACCAGCAAATATAAACATTGCTCTGTATGAAGTTCCAAACCCTACCAACATGAAGCCTGTGAATATGGTTCTGAAGTACAGATTCATGCACAAACTGCTATTGGAGTGTGTGATGCCTAGGAAAGGCTCAAGGGACAGTGTGACCAAGTTGGACAAGTTTGCCCTGTACCATTTGATTCACAAGATCAAGATGGATATCAATGAACTGATTTTCATCTACCTGGAGTCCCTGATCAAGAGTACAAACATGCTTACTTTCCCTTATGGGATGCTGCTGACAAGACTCTTCATGAACAAGCTGTTTGTTCCTGGTGATGGGGAAATTGTCAACATGTCTTTTCCCATAGACAAGAAGAACTTTTCTATGATGAACATTGAAGGACTTCCTCTGGAAGATGAAGAGGAAGAAAAGAAGGATGAGAAGAAAAAGAAGCCTGCTGCCGAGCAGAAGAAAAAGGAACCAGTAGTCTCTACTGATGAATATGAGGTTCCTATCTCAGAGAAAATCTGGAAACCTACTGGAAAGGTAGCCATATAGGATAAGAGGCAAGAACTGGAGAAGCCCTCAGTCTCTGCTGAGACTGAAGAAACTGTTGAACCGCTAAGGTTCAAGTTGAGGAAGCCCTCTCCTAAGAGAAAGACTCAGGATGCTGAGGCATCAGAGGCTGATTCTACTCAAACAACCAAGAAGATGAAGCTGGTGAAGACCTTTGCTGTGAATAGACAAGTTAAGTCTAGTAAAGAGGAAGCATCTGCTCAGGGAAGCAGTAGACAAGACCCTTAGAGGAGCCCAAGGAGATGAAGACTCTCCTTCTGGGACCCATTCCTAGAAAGAGAATATCAGGATACCCAGTGCCTACTGTTGTGGCAACTGTTGCAAGGGTAGAAGTGCCTGTAAAAGCTAAAGTTGCTGCTGCAACTGCTGAAGACCTGTCTGCTGGGACACAGATAGTTGTCTTTACAGAGAATGACCCTCTCAATCCTCCTCCACCAAGGAAGAAGCTAATCAAGCATCAATCAAGTGGTTCTTCCATCCACCTCACCTGCACCATCTTCTCCCTCCCACCAAGGTATCCTTAACCTACCTGTCTCATGTCCACCTCCTTTGTCTGTCCAACCCCTATCACATGTGTCTCCACCTTCTTCACATATCTCCTCTCACCAAACTCAGACATCTTCTTATGATTTCATTTCTTATATGTATCAGTACACAATTGTACACAGTGAAGAAAGTCCCAAAGAACAACTAGCATATCATCAAGTCTCTTTGTGTCAGACTTGCAATCTCTAATGACTGCAAGCTTCTCAAACATGTCTGTCATTCCCTTCACCTACATCTCATGTTCTTATCCCCCTATAATAATTTTCATTAGAACATTGGAAGGAAGCCATTATCCTCCCTCTGTTGTCATGTTACCTTCTCCCTCTAGGTATTTCTTTATGTTAATTACTAGCTTCTATAACACCCTTTTTTATATACGTTGTATTATCGGTAGCAATATAATTATTTATATTTTTATCTGAGACAAAGAAAATGAGTTTGGATAAAACAAAAGCATATTAATACTCTACATTATGGTAGAGGGTTACAGTAAAATTTTGGGTTGAAAATTCAGACGGAAACCGGTTTGCGTTTTCACTGACAGTAAGATTTTACTGAGCATAAAACCTAATTTTTAACTCGTGAATGAAACGGTTTAGGTTTAAATCATATTTTCAACGATACTGATTTTTTTTGAAAATTTTTGCGTAAAAATAAAATATTATGTTTTATACAAGCGAAATCTTCAAAGGAAACACGCGTAAAACCTAAATCGGGTAACGACAGAGCCAGATACGGAGCTTAGGTGATTGATGTGACTGAGGGGATAAGCATTAAATGTGAGGGGACAAGCATTAAATGCAAGGATACAAGCATTAAATGCGAAAATATCTAGATATTTTATAAGGTGAAAAGACTATTTTGCCCTTGAAATTTCTAGGTAATTCCAAGTTTGCCCCTAAGTGTTTTGGACCAAACTACCCCCCTCAAACACTCAACCCACACGGCAGTCCCCCTTCCCCTCACTTAGTCCATTTTCATTACACTTTTTCATGTTCATTTCTTCCAAAAACATTAAGTTCCTTTATTGACAAAGCTTGAAACCTGATCATTCTCTTCCATTTCTCTTCATTCCAAGGTGAAGATTCTATTCCTCATCATCTTAGCTTCATTTATCGTCAACATATTTCCATTTTCATCAAGTATTTCTCGAATTTCAATTCCTAGATCTAGTTTTCAAAAATTCATCAAAAATCATAGAAAAATGTTTTAAGTGTTATGACACTTGATCTTACCTCTCTAATACCTCTAGTTTCTAGATCTAGAAGCTTGAGGTCAAAAGAAATTCCTAGCCCTAATTTATTCTCTTGGTCGAATCTAACCATAAGTAGGCTAGATGAGTTTTCTTCAAATTTTTGCTTAGGAGATGATGATTCTAAGCTATCTAAGGTCTTTAGGTTCTAGATCCAAGAGTATGCGAGCAAAAGAAATTTCCTAGCCTATTTTACTATGCTTGGCCAAAACCCTAACCCTAGAGGTTAGATGATTTTGTTTCAAGTTTTTGACTTGTAACACTTGATCGATGTTAATTAGTCAAGACTCTAGTAACTAGGATCCAAAAGATGGAATTGAGAAAATAACCCTAGCCCTATTTTTGAGTCATGGCCGAACCTAACCCCATGTTGTCATAGTTGGATTTTTTTTTTGATTAACTTGTTTTTATATTAATTTGTTGAAGATTAACTGATAACGTGTGGTGTGGTATCGAGGAGTTTCATTTTTGTGTTTCCAGTGTTAAGCTCAGGTGGGTGAAAGATTCATCCTGTCATCAGAATGGATAAGTAGTATATATTATAATAATGGTGTAGGGCGACCTAAACCTTACTAGTGGTCGAGTAATCGACAAGAGTAAATCACATTCGCGACTATTCCGTAGTACCAATGATGATTTGAGGATTGTAGGTTTATCGCCGTTAGGATGATTTTAGAAGATTCGATGATGTCTAATTTTATTATTATTGAACTGTTTGTGATGCGCTGGTTGAGGTAATCTACTGTATGTGACATTTTATTTTGTTGTTTGAATATTTTGTTATTATTTTATTGTGTATGAGCTGTTTGGTCTGATAACATGCTTAGTTGGCATTTAGGCAAAGATATGTGTTATTCGGGAGATATGTATGTGGGTGAGAGAATGGTTGTGACTTAGAGGTGCCTAGCCTAAATTAATTAATTATTTTATAGACGAGATGTGATATGGAATGTGTATGGAGACTGTGATGGAAGGTTGAGGCACTAGGTTGTAACAGATTCGGGTTAGAGAGATTCATATATATTCATTGTTGTTCAAAACCGTGTGTCGGGAACACACGAGGTCCGAAGTTTTCGTGGGACAGTTCTAACTTAGATTTAGGCCGTGCAGCTATAGTGTCATTGCTTTGCATGTCCATCCTCGAGAGAGAACTAGGGTGTGCGCTGACGTGTACTATGAAGTTATAGTGTCATTGCTTTTCATGATCATTCTCACCATAGGTGAGGGTGTGCACCGGTGTTTGGGGATGCGTCGCTTGAACGACTGAATGACATCCCTAACGAGGGATATGTGACAGGATTGGTGGTGGCCACATTAGCATAAATGTTTAGTTGCATGATATTGAGGGTAGAGGAAGATATCTAATTAAAGGATGCTTGTTAGTTATATGCAATGCTCATCTTTGACTGTTATTAAAGTATATGCTATGATTCTTTTCCGCTTATGATGATAGAACTGTTTCTTACCTCCCTATTTCTGTATTTTGTCTATGTTTACTTTATTCTAATAAAAGACCCTATAGAGGAACCTGTTGCTGAGGACGAGCTGCGGATTTAAGTCGAAGAGTTTATGTAGTTTAAGGCCAGTGCGTCTTGCGAGACTTTTTATTTTCCGCTAATTATAATAGTGTGTATAATTATGTATCGGCGAGGGATCCTACTGAGAGGATACCCTAGACGGTGTTTTGTATGGTGATGGATAAACATTGGTGTGTATATGTAATATAACTTTGGTGTGTTTAACTTTCAAAAATGTATGTGTTATATTCAAGTTTTTAATATTCAACTTTGGTATGGATAAACATTTCGGGAGGAGTTTAGAGACCTTAGTCTAGCTTGTGGGTTTACCCCTAAGAGTATTAGGCTTGGTACCTTGAAGGTTACCAACGGCTTGATGGATCATATTAGAGAGGATCATAAGTTAGACAAGTTTCTCTTAGACTAGCGAGAGTTGCTTGCTTAGGGTAGAGACCTTAGTTTCAAAGATGGAAGTGATGGGGTCTTGAGGTTTAAGGATAGAGTGTGCATACCAGATGTTCCCGAGCTTAGGAAGTTGATTCTTGAGGAAGGACATAGGAGTGGGTTGAGTGTGCACCAAATATTTTTCAATAATTGTAAAAAGCTCCTTTTTTACAAAAAAAAAAAAGCTTATAACTTTTTATGTATTAATCCAACTAACACCAAACCAATTTCTATGGTTTTGACTCATCAAGAACTACAATCTTAACATACAAGTACATGAATTTCAGTGCAGACACTGAAATTTTCAAAAATTGTAATTTAGTCCCTAAGGACTCATAAATCCATAACTTTCAACATATACATCAAAATCAATCCAAACCAATTTCTATATTCTTATGTGATATTTCAATCCTCATAAAAATTATTCAAACCATTTATAACCTCATGGAACCCATTTTATTTAACATGGCCGAATGGCCTTACTTTTTCATTTTAACCATTTTTGTTTCACAAAACAAACAATCATTAACCAAGGTTCCAACTAGAGATTAATCACACCAATATAAACACATATCAAAATCAAACATCAACCAAATCCTCCAAGAGGATCACACACATATAAATCAATAAATTACACAACTTACATACTTATAATTTACAAGACTTTATACACTAATAAACCACCAACATATCTACCCTAAGGTAGGATGATGGTAATCTCCCCCATACCTTTGGTGACCACTTGATACTCTAGCAAGAAGAGGAAGATGTTCACCTAGAGCTCAAGGTTTGAACCAACAAAACCTAGCCATGAATCATCAACAAGAAAACAAGTTAAAAATGAAAGAAAACCATCTAACTCACTTAAGAGCTAGGTTCGGCCTTGTCAAGGAAAATATGCTAGAGGTATCTAAATTTTCAAGCTTTTAGATGATGAAAGCAGAAGTCATATAAAGATCGTAGAAATTGGAATCACATTAAAATGACTTTTCTATGATTTTCTAGAGATTTTTGAAGTTCTAGATCTAGGAATTTGAAATTTGTGAAAACTTGAAATATGAAGAAAATTTGTGAAAGGAAAGGAAGGTATGATCATGAATAACAAGAATCTACCTTTAGAATTTGAAGAAATGATCAATATCTACTACTTCCTTTGAAAATTGAAGATGTAGAACTTAGAATTTTTTCTTAAGTTTATGAAGAACAACATGAAAAAATGAGAGAAATGAGTGAAATGAAATTTCCAAGTGTGGGTTATGAGGAGTTGACCGTGAGTGTCTAGGGTCTAAAGAGTAAATTGTTGTCATGGCAAACATGTAGTTTAAATGAAGGATTTAGGGTAATTTGGGTTTTACACACTCAAGTCGTCATTACATGCATTTAATGCATGGTGACAAATCCCTATGACTCACCCCCTTGAGTCATCACAAACGACTCATTGGTTTTATCCGTCCGGCGTCGGGTTTTGTCTCTGCACCTCCGTTCTCGATTCCATCAATCCCCGATCATCGAGTATTCGCCGGAATATCGTATAATAACCTATTTATTTTGAAAATTTTCAAAATAACCACTTTGGTTGGAAATAAAATATAAACCTAAACGGTTTCGTTCTCGGGTCAAAATTAGGTTTTCTGCTCATTAAAATCTTACTGTCAGTGAAAACGCAGACTGGGTTTCGTCTGAGTTTTAAACCCAAATTTTTTTCGTAAGCTTCTACCATAAGATAGAGTATAACTATGATTTTATTTTATTAAAAATCCTTTTCTAGATCTAAGATAAAAATTACGAATAATTAAAATTCTACCGATAATTGAGAAACAGTAAAAATAGTAAAATGGTAAAAAACCGTAAAAACAGGGTGTTACATTGACCATGATTGAATTTACTTACAACAATAGTTTTCATAGTGGTATTGGACTGACACCATATGAAGCTTTGTATGGCAGGAAGTGTAGGACCCCGTTATGTTGGTATGAGATTGATGAAAACCAAGTTTTGGGTTTAGATGTGGTGCAGTAAACCACGGAACAAGTTAGAAAGATAAGGAAAAAGATGAAGGAAGCACAGGATAGGCAGAGGAGCTACAGTAACAAGAGGAGGAAACCCTTAGAATTCCAGGAGGGTGATCCCATGTTTTTGAGAGTCACTCTGAAGACCGGAATTGGCAGGGCTATCAAATCTAGAAAACTTACTCCTAGATTCATCGGACCTTTCCGGATTCTTCGACGGATTGGTCCAGTAGCTTATTATTGCTTTACCACCTAACCTTGCTAACCTTCATGACGTCTTTCACGTTTCTCAGTTGAGAAAATATTATCCTGATTCTTCACATGTTCTTGAGTCTGAGTCTATACAATTGCGAGAGAATCTAGAATATGAGGTTTTACCTGTTAGAATCATAGATAGACGGATTAAGGAGCTTCGCGATAGACAGATTCCTTTGGTTAAAGTCATATGGGATGAGACGACTGGAGATGCTAGGTGGGAGCGTGAGATGGATATGCAGCAGCAGTATCCACATCTATTCTGAGGTACATCAATTCCGAGGACGGAATTTTGTTCAGAGTGAGCTTGGATAAAACAAAATCATATTCATACTCTACCATATGGTAGAGGGTTACGGTAAAATTTTGGGTTGAAAATTCAGATGAAAACCGGTCGAGTAATCGACAAGACCAAAATCACATTGGTGACTATTCCGTAGTACCAATGATGATTTGGGGATTGTAGGTTTATCGCCGTTAGGATAATTTTAGAAGATTCAATGATGACTGATTTTATTATTATTGAACTATTTGTGATGCGCTGGTTGAGGCAATCTACTGTACGTGACGTTTTATTTTGTTGTTTGAATATTTTGTTATTATTTTATTGCGTATGAGTTGTTTGGTCTGATAACATGCTTAGTTGGCATTTAGGCAAGGATATGTGTTATTCGGGAGATATGCATGTGGGTGATAGAATGGTTGTGACTTAGAGGTGCCTAGCCTAAATTAAATAATTATTTTATAGACGAGATGTGATATGGAATGTGTGTGGAGACTGTGATGGAAGGTTGAGGCACTAGGTTGTAACAGATGCGGGTTAGAGAGATTCATATGTATGCATTGTTGTTCACAACTTTGTGTTGGCAACATGAGGTCTGAAGTTCTCGCGGGATCGTCCTCACTTAGATTTAGGTCGTGCAGCTATGGTGTCATTGTTTTACATGAGCAACCTCGAAAGAGAACCAGGGTGTGCACCGACGTGTACTGTGCAACTATAGTGTCATTGCTTTGCATGATCATTCTCACCATGGATGAGGGTGTGCACCGGTGTTTGGGGACGTGTCGCTTGAACGACTGACTGACATCCCTAACGAGGGATGTGTGACAGGATTGGTGGTGGCCACATTATCATAAAGGTTTAGTTTTATGAGTTTGAGGGTAGAGGAAAATATCGTAATTAAAGGATGTTTGTTAGTTATGTACGATACTTGGATACTTGTCTTTGACAAGTTATTAAAGTATATGCTATGATTCTTTTCGTATTTTGATGATAAACCTATTTCTTATCTCCCTATTTCTGTATTTTGTGTATGTTTACTTTATTCCATTAGAAGACCCTATAGAGGAACCTATTGCTGAGGAATTAGACTGAACTTCGTATTAACCAGATGCTGGAGGACAAGCTGTGGATTCGAGCGGTAATGTTTAGGTAGTTTTTGACCACTGTGTCTTGCAAGACATTTTATTTTCCGCTAATTATAACAGTTTGTATGATCATGTATCTGCGAGGGATCCTACTGAGAGGATACCCTAAACGGTGTTTTGTATGGTGATGGGTAAACATAGGTGTGTATATGTAATATAACTTTGGTGAGTTTAACTTTCTGAAATGTATGTGTTATATTCAAGTTTTTAATATATTTCGTATTTTCGGGTTACGTTTAACGTTAAGAACGTGAGTAAGTTTAAATAAATAACTAATGGCACAACGGGGTGTCTCAGCGCCTCCTCTTTCTTTCATTATATAGATACTCTGTTACCCCTACCTCCTTCTGTACATGCTAAAAAACCTCTTCCCCCTCCTCTTCAGATTAGAGTCACATGTCTATCTCTATCTGAAAGACTATCTTCTTTCTTTCCCTCTCCTAATACTGACTATGTCAGAATCAAACCTATGTTCAAAATTGCTTTTCTTCCCTTCTTTTACTATAGAACTATTCATCAATGTATCTTCCCCCGTATTTCTGCACCATTTTCTGTGCCCAAAGCACCCCCAGTTTTGGTCTTGCCCTTGTATTCAGACCAGTCTGTTGTATCAACTAGCTTGTCCACATAAGCCCCCACTACTCAGCTGGTCGATCTTAATCGCTTCAATCTGCTTCAAGAACAACTAGAAGAAACCAGAAGACAGCTGGATGTAGAAAGGCATGCTAGGCTGTTGTTATAAAAAGAGAGTAGAATCTATGTTTTTGCTTCTTAGTCAACCTAAGTCGTTCATGTAATAAAAACTTGCCTTTTACAAGCTTATGATGAATGAAATACAAATTTTTGTCTTCTATCTTTACTGTTTTATGCTTTTCTGCATTATAATTGTTTCTTTTTTGTTTTTGACAAAAGGGAGAGAAAGTAAAGATTAAGATGATTAAAATGGAACCTGTATGAGTTGCATAACTTGTCTTAAAAAAACTCTAAATTAAATGCACTCTGAACTGATATTTTACTTTGATAATGTGCTATGTGCTTTCTACTCTGAAATAACTAATATGAATTGAACTTAAGTGCACCTGTCTGCACAACCTATCTGATTAAGAAAATCTCAACCTATCTGAATCTTATATGTCTTAATTATTGATATTTTCTAAGGTTCATTAAATCATTTGAATGTTTGTCATCATCAAAAAGGGGAGATTGTTAAGTCTCTAAAATGTCTGATGTGCATTTACTCTTAGTTTTGATGGAAACTAAACATTTGTTAATGATTTAATTAACCTTCATATTGCTTGCTAACCTATCTATCTAGTGTGCAAATCTCAATGGTAAGAATTCATTTTCTCACCTGTCTGCCCACATAGAAGACCACCTGTCTGTAGATTAACAGTCAACCTGTCTACTGACTAGGTTATTCACTATCTATGTTGAATATTCAACTTGTCTATGCGAAGCTCTCACACTCGTCTGTGATCCTTCAATGAGTAACACAAGTACAAAGAACTTTTGAGAGTTGTCCCTTCATGTAGAAGTCTCTGAAGCTTTCTCTCTCACGCTTATCAAGAAAGCCAGAAAGTCATACTCACAAGTAACCTAGGAGCTCAGAAGCGAAGTCTAGTTAAAGAATGTTTTCAACATGCTTTATTCCCTAGTACTATTGGTTATTACACAAAAATGGAAATGTGCTCTACAAAGTACATAAGCAACATGTACAACTCTATTTTGGTTGTTGCACAATGCATAAAGCCATGATCTTCCGTGTTAGAGTACAACGAACGTTCCTATTGCATTAATGGCTGCCGAGAACGTCTCTAAAGCGAAACTTTGAAGGAATGTCTCTAACGGATCTTAAATGTTTGAAGGTTATAAATACATAAGTCATTGAAGATGAAGATAGAGAACAGACAGCATTAAAGAGCCATAACTCTGCATATTTAATCTTTCATTCTTTCAATCTGTATTCTTCAATCATTTGAATTTATTACGCAGTCTTTCTAAGCTTACTTTTAATTCACTTTTCTGAGTGTTAGTGAAAGACTTGTAAATTGTACTTATTACAATCTTTTCTCAAAAAAACTGAGTGAGCCTGAAGAGGCTAGGTGAGAAAAGAATACTTGTCTTGGAGCCTGGAGAGGCTAGGTGTGCAAAGAATACTTGGAGTCTATAACCTGATCAGTTATGGTGGAGAAAACTTGATGCTGCCAAGGACTGGACATAGCCTTAGCTATTAAAGGGTGAACCAGGATAAATTACTGTGTTTATCTCTCTTCTCTTAAACTCTTTAGTTGCGTTGGTTATATTATTTGTTATCTAACTATAGGGGTTAAGGTGTGAATATCAAACTTGTTTTCAAGTTGTGTGTTTGTGTGTTCTTCTTTTAAAATCACACTAGACATGTCACTTGTCTGTGCAGTGTTTTCACACTTGTCTAAAATTAGCTTGTGTGCAAAAAGTTTTTAACTTTGTTTTATTTTCTGATAAACACAATTCAACCCCTTTCTCGTGTTTATAGCTGTCTATTTCAAGCATTACGTACCAGTTGACAGGGAATGGATTTTATTAATGAAACCATATTAATGATGCTTATAAATCTAGTCTATCTTTTTATGTATATTCTCATTTTCATGTTGATGCGTTAGAATGATTGTATTTTCTATGTTGCAGCTTTCCTTTAGATGATATTGATATGTAAGAAAATATCACTTTCACTTTCATTTCTTTATGTGTTTCTTTTGCTATAATATATACACATACATGCCTAGCAGGACCAGAATTAATAAATTTCTGCTTTAAAATTACAGGATTATGTGGAAGCAGAAATGAGGATCCTGAAGTTAGAACTGAAGCAAACAATGGGAATGTATAGTGTAGCTTGCAAGGAAGCTTTTACATCAAAACAAAAGGTACATTCTCAAGACTTTATTTAATCCAATCATACGAGTTCTACGAATATTACTATATATATGTTCGATGTGATCACATGATTCTTCTATCTTTTGCTTTTTTATTTATTATTTCTATTTCTATTTTATTGTATAGTTAAGTATTTTCATTGGATAAATTCAATAAACCATATGGCCATATGACAATGAAATTTAGTCCATGAATTTATTCAAAGAAATAATTTTAAATAATTTCTTTGTTCTCTAAGCATATTCGTGCGTGTTGTTGAAGAATTCAAAAATTTGAAGATTGAGATTGTAGAGTTAAAGCAACATTGATGATGTGGAGGTATGGTTTTGGTAGTTGTTTTCTACAGGTAATCAATGGCTTTGAAGAATAAAAGGAAAAAGAATAGGGGCAGAGTTGGATTGTAACTTTGAACCTTCAATTTCTAATGTCAGCCGTGATTTTGTGCTATTAAGTTGTTGACGTGTTTGTCTTGCAGGCTGTGATTAAAAATAAGTATGAGGAAGATGCTATCCGTCAGTAGTGTTGGCACGAAAGGTAAATTTGTTGGCGCGAGACATTACCAACGGAATTACCGTAAGAAAAATTGCATACTAAAAGCCTATAGAGTTATCAATGGAATATTCGTCGAAAAATAGGATTTCAATACCGACGGACTAGTTCGTCGGTAAGCTTTTTTTTTAATTTTTGAATTGCCGACAATAATGGTCATCGGTAACTTCAATAGCGATCGAAAACTTTCACTTAACCCTCCACTGAGCTTCATTCTTCTCTCACTTTCCCATTCTCTCTTCTTCTCATATCTCTCTTCTCCTCACACCACCTTTGCAACCCACCACCACCACCACCACCACCTCCAGGGCTACCGCGACCAACCAGAGAACACCACCGTGCCCCCACAACTCCATTCTCTCTGTTGGAACCAAAGTGATTTGGATTAATAATCTGAGTTTTGATGTTAACAAAAAAGATTAAATTTGCATGGTAAAGTTTTAGTTGAGATCTAACATGCTTTATCTAGTCTTTCAGGAATGTTAAAAATATATAAGTTATGGAAACCTTGAATAAGTTTCCTTATATCTGCTTGGACTTAGATTGTGAATCCGCGTCCATTCATGTAGACGAGCAGCTCAAAATGTTTGGCATATTTTTCTATTAATTATATTTGAGTAGACAGTTAATAAAATACTCTCAGTAGACGAGAACTTAAGTTTAAATGAGTAGACGAGCTTAAATGTCACGTCAGTAGACAGAGATCAAAATAACTCACTGAAATATAGCAAGTCCAAAGACTTGATGATAGACGAGAGGATGTGCCACGTCAGTAGACGAGCGAAAATAAAACTGCAAGTCCATAGACTTGGTTTTGCCCATGAGCATGTAGATGCGGTTTTTAAGTAGACGAGCTCTTTTTCTTATAAATTTTCATATGCTCCATCCAGCTAAGTAAATGCTACCCCGACCACAAAGAAATATTTATTTCAAATGATTGACATTTAATTCAAACGAATGTTGGTCCTTCCTATTTATTTTATCTGTTTTAATGGCCTGTTTCTTTGTAAGAGAAACATAGTACCATCGAGGAAATCCAAAAAGCAACATAGTACAATGAGGAAATGCAAAACGCTCTGTACCATGTCACCTTTACTGCTGGAATTTTCACAAAGGAGGAAATACAGTTTTCAAGATGCATTTGCTTAGAGATGTGACCCTCCATTTTGTGCAAAAGTGATAACCTAGAGTACATTTCACAATGGCCACGATCAAGCTATCAGTCACAACGGATACTGTGTATTTAATGTTATCTCTAAAAGGGAATATCCAAAACAAAAATTGAAGATTTTCAAGTGAAGAAGAAGGTCACTATAAATAGAAGACCCCAACCACTGGAAAAAAAACAACTTTTGCGACTGAACTTTTGGCCAATCTACAAGTTCTCATTCATTTATTCTTTCAAGAGCAAAAGTCTGTAATTCTTTAGCTTGAATATTGTTGTAATATTCAACCGATCTTAAACTTTCGTATCCTCACACATAGTGAGTTAGAAGATCAAAAGCATACAATCTCTTTATTAGAGTTAGAGCCTGAAGAGGCTTGGTAAGAAAGGAATACTTGTAGCCTGGAGAAGTGTTGAATACTTGTTGTAATCTATTTGGAGAAATAATGGAGTAAAAACTTCAAGTCTAATGGACTGGATGTAGCTCTTGGTTGGAAGAGAGTGAACCAGGATAAAACACTTGCATGAATCTTCTAATCCCTTATCTCTTCAGTTTTATTTGTTTATACTGACCGTGGGGATTTGAACTTGACTTTGTTAAGCTTTCAAAAGATCTTTTTCTTTGTGTGCATCTGCCTTATTTTTATTGTGTGATAAAATAAGTTTTGTAAAAGGTTGTTTCCGAAAATTATTAACAAACACAATTCAACCCCCCCCCCCCCCCCTTCTTGTGTTTACCTATGTCAACTTCAGTTGGTATCAGAGCTCAGCCTCAAAAGGATTGAGCATCGAACAAGTGATGAGGGAGTACAATCCAACAACCATGGATGCAGAAAGACAAGTGATCCGCCTCTGGCTCGACTAGTTTTTAACTAGTAAGACCATAGGTTTTATTCGAGTTTAATCTCGTTTTCACCCAAATTTGGATGTAATTGTCCTCAAGAAACATTTTTAGTCTCTTAAGTATTTTTAGGTTAATTTAGTTGATTTTGAGTCGAATAAAGCACTTACTGCTAATTCTTGTTTTCAGGTTAATAAAGGGAAGCAATTCTGGAATTATTCGCCCCGCGAGAGGCTACTTGCCTCGCGAGCCTGAAGCCTTACTGTGCCAGAACTGTCATCCTCTCTGTCTCGCCTCGCAAATCACAGCCTCACCTCGCGAGAAATCCAAACCCTGAAGAACAGAGACCATCACGGCCTAGCCGTGATAAAGGTCACGACCATGATAGATTTGAATTTGAAGTCTCGCCCCGCGAATCACTGTCTCGCCTCGCGAGAACTCAATTTTGAACTCGCGCCACTCATAAGATTCTCCTCGCGAGAGGCTACTCGCCTCGCGAGCGCGCGCAGAGCCTGAAAGTTATAAATTGCTTGTTTTAGGTCAGAACAAGGAGTTTTTCATCATCTCCTTTTCCTTTTTAGATTAGATGGCTGTGAATCAGGTTTTTGTTATATTTGTAATGGGAACTAACTCCCTTGGATTGATCTGCTGTAATCGGTTTGCATTGCCACTTGAGGTTATGTAATTCCCATTTGATTTGCTATTCTCTTTCAATATTGTTCTATATGTTCTGTTTTCTTAATTCGGGGTTGTATAGAATGTGTATTGATTTGTTTCGATGATTATGTGTTCCTATACTTAAACGCGTTTTCTTAATTCGCGTGTGTTCATTCGTGTTTGCTTAATTCACGAAAGCTTCATCCGTTTGCTTAATTCGGAATTAGGAACATACGTCTCGTAGTGTCGGTTTCGCTTGTTAATTGTCGCTACAATCGAAAGGGAATTAGAATTCGCTTAGGGCTTGGATTTATATGAACCGATGATAGTGGGAAACCGAGAGCAGTTGATTAGTCGTTTCAATTATTGACAATCACCTATTTGCATTGTTTTCTTAACTGTTTCTTTTAATTGAATTTCAATTTGAAAATCCCCCCAAAAAACTGACTTTTCTGCGAATAACAATCCAAGAGTCCTTGTGATATGATACTCGAGTTTTCGCGCCCTAACTACATATTTTCACAAACCGCTCGCTTTTTGACGCATGTGCGACAATGTGTCAATATTGGCGTCGTTGTCGGGGACTCTTGTTGTTATTATCAGAAAATAAAATTAAAAAAAATTGCATTGCTAAATTAGTTACGGCTGCTTTGTCTGGTTGTGAATCTTAGTACTTCCTATGGATAATTACATGCATGGTTATATGCCTGATGTTGATTATGAGCCACCACCATGCATATATTATCCTAACTTTGCTGGAGGCTATGAGTCTAGTAGTGATTTTGGTATGATTGGAGTAAATGAAATGCAACCCTGCTATTCTGGCCAACATAGTGGGGACGGGGCATCTTGGATGAGATAGCTTCATTGGTACAACAAATGGAAAAGAACAATCTTTAAATTCAACAGAGGATGGAAGCAAGTCTTTAGGATTTTTCCACTCAAAATCTTCACATCACCTCCGCCTTGGATACACTGCAAACTCAACGTCTCCTTGAAGAACATACAGATTCACAAATAGATGTTCTTGACAATACCTCTTTTGAACATGATTTTGATAATGATGTCAAGAACACTATTATTGATGAACTGTGTGTTGAATTTCCAGACATTCAAGCCTCTTCTGATTCTGTTTATTGTACTATATGTGCTGATTACACTAACACTAACCTTTGTGTGGTGTGTGCTGAGACTACTGCATGTATAGCAGGTGATGGATTTGTTAGTGCAGTGAATGAAGATCGTGCAGAAGTCGAAGCAGCACCAGTAGCCCTCCCCACTTGTTCATCACCTCCCACTGTGGAACAACCAGCAATGGAGTTCAAGCCTCTGCCTGAAAAATTGGATTTTGAATCCTTAGCTTTGAAGGCACCATGGCCAATCCAAGAGGTTGAATCCAATTTTTATTGGGAGGACTTTGTTGACCAGGAGGTCAACTTTGACCCAAGAGGGAGTGAGAAGTCAGCCGCACTTGGCGAGGTCACCATAAATGTCAAGCGCTCACTTCCATATTCATGCTGCATGCCATGGGATCCCGGAGGATCATATCGCATTTTGGGCATTCCTTGGCCGCTGTATCACAGACAGTGGGATTCCGGTGGAACCGCCTCCATGAGTTTTCTTAACCCTTCTCCTTAGTTTATTTTCATTTTCTTGTTAGTTTGTGTTTTTCTTTTCCTTCATTTGTTTTTGAATTTAGCTCTTGAATAATTTGAGAAGATCAAGAGTATTTGTGTGAGTCTTGTGTCGGTGAGCTTGATGGAATTTGATTGAATTTTGCATAGATTGATTGCATGATATTTGTTGACCATTGATGATTTCCCCCTAGGTCTTGAAATTTTAAAATTGATCCCCATTTGAAAAATTGAAAATTAAACTTTGAGATATTCTATTGTAATTGCATGATTTATGATAAGTTTGGGGTTAAAGGGGTGCACACACTAGGGATTGAATCTCGGTCAAACAATTTGAAAAATTGTCCGGGTGAGGATTTGAGCCTCCAACATGTTTTTAATTGTGTGAATCACTTTTGAGTTTCACTTTCCCGAATTTGCTTGAGTCTCTTCATGGTTTGCATGTTTACGTGTTTGCATCAAATGATTTAGGCAATTTTCTTTGAATTAACTACTTGGCCTAAAAGAACCATCCCTGATGCATGTTCCCTAGTTAGCCCCTTTGAGCCTAATTAGCCTATTGGTTCATGATGACCCTATGTTACAAGCCGAAAAATCTGGAAAAATCATGTTAACCCAATCTTAGGATTATGAGAGCATGGAAGCTTAGCAAGTGAAGGGTTGCAAGAAACTAAGTTTGGGGTGGCTACGAGGATATGATGTGTTGTTTGGGATTGAGAAAAAAAATAAAGGTTGGAGCCAAAGGCAAAAAGAAAAAAAGAAAGAAAAGTACAAAAATGTCAAAAAGGGGTATTAGAAGAAAAAGGTTGTAGTCACCCAAAAGCATAAAGAAAAATGGAAAAAGGAACTTGAGTGGGAATTCAATATGTAAAAAATGCTCATGCTCTCTTAGTTCCTAGGGACTTAAGCCTAGTACCTTCGAATATCCCACCTTTAGCCAGGCCCCATTACAACCTTTAAAAGACCTGTTGATGTTGCATGCATGTTTGCGTGGGAACCTTGTTTGAGATGAAGATCAAATTTATGGGAAGTGCTCTCAAAATGTGAAATTGAGTGAAAAGTTGGTAGCCTAGACAAAAATTGAGCGAATGAGTGAAACATTAAATACCCTTGTGAGGAAGGCGATTGTTTGAAATTGGTGATCTCCCTTTGTGTGTAACTTAGATCCTCAACTTAGATTAATGATTGCATGAATGATGGAATTCTCAATTGTTTAAAATGAATGTGGGGATTGCATTGTTGAAAAGGGGGAAACATTGAAGAAAATTTGTTTTGTTGTAATTGCATGAAATTTGTGCGAAATTGATTAAATCCTTTAAGCTTGCCAAGATTGAGTCCTTTTTGAGTTTTAGTTTGCTTGGGGACAAGCAAAGTTTAAGTTTGGGGTATTTTGATCAGCCTCTGGCTCGACTAGTTTTTAACTAGTAAGACCATAGGTTTTATTCGAGTTTAATCTCGTTTTCACCCAAATTTGGATGTAATTGTCCTCAAGCAACATTTTGAGTCTCTTAAGTATTTTTAGGTTAATTTAGTTGATTTTGAGTCGAATAAAGCACTTACTGCTAATTCTAGTTTTCAGGTTAATAAAGGGAAGCAATTGTGGAATTATTCGCCCCCCGAGAGGCTACTCGCCTCGCGAGCCTGAAGCCTTACTGTACCAGAACTGTCATCCTCTCTGTCTCGCCTCGCAAATCACAGTCTCGCCTCGCGAGAAATCCAAACCCTGAAGGACAGAGACCATCACGGCCTAGCCGTGATAAAGGTCACGGCCATGACAGATTGGAATTTGAAGTCTCGCCCAGCGAATCACTGTCTCGCCTCGCGAGAACTCAATTTTGAACTCGCGCCACTCATAAGATTCGCCTCGCGAGAGGCTACTCGCCTCGCGAGCGCGCGCAGAGCCTGAAAGTTATAAATTGCTTGTTTTAGGTCAGAACAGGGAGTTTTTCATCATCTCCTTTTCCTTTTTAGATTAGACAGCTGCGAATCAGGTTTTTGTTATATTTGTAATGGAGAACTAACTCCCTTGGATTGATCTGCTGTAATCGGTCTGCATTGCCACTTGAGGTTATGTAATTCCCATTTGATTTGCTATTCTCTTTCAATATTGTTCTATATGTTTTGTTTGCTTAATTCAGGATTGTGATTGTGTAGAATGTGTATTGATTTGTTTCAATGATTGTGTGTTCCTATACTTAATCGCGTTTGCTTAATTCGCGTGTGTTCATTCGTTTTTGCTTTATTCACGAGAGCTTCATCCGTTTGCTTAATTCGGAATTAGGAACATACGTCTCGTAGTGCCGGTTTCACTTGTTAATTGTCGCTACAATCGAAAGGGGATTAGAATTCGCTTAGGGCTTGGATTTATATGAACCGATGATAGTGGGAAACCGAGAGCAGTAGATTAGTCGTTTCAATTATTGACAATCACCTATTTGCATTGTTTTCTTAACTGTTTCTTTTAATTGAATTTCAATTTGAAAATCCCCCCCAAAATTGACTTTTCTGCGAATAACAATCCAAGAGTCCTTGTGAGACGATACTCGAGTTGTCGCGCCCTAACTACATATCTTTACAAACCGCTCGCTTTTTGACGTGTGTGCGACAACATGTCAACAAGCTATCAATAGACCTCCACTCTTTGATGGAACTGATTATGACTACTTGAAGAAGAGGATGGTGGCCTTCTTGGATGCACAGAAAGTAGATATTTGGGAGCTGATTGAAACCGGCTACACAAAGCCAAGAGGTGAAGCTGGAACTGCTGTCCCTAGAGTCCAATGGACTCAAGAGCAGAAAAATCAACATAAGCTCAATCTAAAAGCTAAGCACTATCTCATGTGTGCTATTACCATATCTGATCATGATAAGGTCCCTAGCTGCAATACTGCTAGGGAAATATGGGATACTCTTGCCCTAGCTAATGATGGGCCATCTCTAGTAAAGGAATCAAAGATAAGCATGTTGGTTCACCAGTATGAACTATTTAAAATGGCTGATCATGAAATAATATATCAGATGTTTGGAAGATTTCAAACTATTACCAACAGTCTCAGATCTCTTGGAAAAACTTATGAAACTAGACAATGTTAGAAAAATCCTAAGAAGTCTATCCAAGCAATGGAGACCAAAGGTTACTGCCATCCAGGAAGCTAAGAACTTGAATACTCTTTCTCTAGAAGAGCTTCTTGGATCTGTCAAAGTTCATGAACTTGAACTGAATGAAAAAGACAACTCCAGAAAAGGAAAGTCTATTGCTCTAAAGGTAAAGAAAGCGAGTTCATCAAAAGTTCTCAAAGCTGCTGAATCTTCAGATGATGCTGGAACTTCAGACGGTGATGAAAGATCAGATGAAGATGAACTATCTTTCATCTCCAGAAAGACTCAACACATGTGGAGAAAGAAAGGTGGCTTCAGGAGGAAGCAGTTCAACAAAAAGTTTTCCAAGGAGAAGTCAGACTCCAAGGAAAAAGGTTCACCCTTGTGCTTTGAATGCAAGAAGCATGGTCATTTCAAAGCTTATTGCCCAGATCTGAAGGACAAAAAGAGGTTCTTCAAAAATAAGTTCTTCAAAAAGAAGAAGGGTTTGATGGCTACTTGGGAGGATCTGGATCTATCCTCATCTACTGAATAAGATGAAGATGAAGAAGATGCAAATATCTGTCTTATGGCTAACACGTCAATAGAAAGTGAATACACTGATGCTGAGGTAATGGACTCTGACCCGTCCACTCTTCAAAATTCATTTGATGAATTGTTGCATGAGTCGTCCATACTGTCTCATGAGTATAAAAGTCTCAAAAAGAAGTTTACAAAACTATCAAAAGAATATAATAAGGTTTGCATGGAAAAACAAAACCTTAAAGATGAAAATGACAAATTAAAATCAGAGAATGTTAGTCTAACTGGCAAACTCAAGTGTGAGCCTGATGTTTCTTGTGAAGTTGCAAAACTGAAACAAGATGTGATGTATTTGACAGACACTTTGCCAAAGTTTGTAGGTGGCTCAGATTAAGCTCAACCTCATTTTAAGGTATTCTATCTCACAAAAGGTCAAAACCACATGCACAGCATAGACCTTCAAAAGCTCCAGATAAACATGCTAAAACTAAGTCAAGCCCATCCAACACCTTTTGCAAAGTGTGTGGAAAAAATTGGCATGTTACATCTAGATGCATACATAATAAGCAAGCTAACCATTCTCGTCCAATGAAAACTAACAAGAAAGGACCCAAGTCAGTTTGGGTACCTAAAGATAAGATAATACCTGTTGCAGATTTGCTTAACAACAGCAAAGAAACAAACATCTTGGTACTTGGATTGTGGGAGCTCACATCACATGACGAGAGAAAGGTGTGTGTTCCAAAACCTTAGACACGAAGATGGTGACTGGGTTACATTTAGAGGAAACCAGAAAGGGAAGATTATTGGTATAGGTAAAATTGGTAAACATCCTTTTTTGTAACACTCTCTGGGCATTACTTTGTGAACACATGCAGAAATAAAATTAAAAGGAATTTACTGGTTGCTTTCGGAATATTTATTTATTTGAGTTCAGAAAACTCGGGTGTAAAAGTTTTCTTCCGCGAATAACTCTAGAACACCTCAATACATACAATAAATAGTAAAGTCATATTCTTGAAGAAGTCACCACAGAGTACCGTTTTTATTTTCAAAAGGTCTCAATTTCCAAAAAGAGAAACTTAAAACAAAGATAATATTACAACATCACAGTTACCGACCTTTTCAACATAAAACCCAAAGCAAGACTCCTAAGATGGTCGCTCTACAAGACCTTATTGGAAAAGACCCCCATGGTCTTTCCCACGAACAGATACTTCTTCAAGCATCTAGAATCTAAGTCCGCAAGTGACTTAAAGAACTCCTTCGCTTCATCTATATTAGTATCCCAAGATACAACGTCAATTACCAGAAGAACCTGATATATTGGTAAGGGTGAGATGCCAATATATGGATTTTAATGAGATATCCACATGCGTAAAAACACAAAACATCATATTCATGATATCCATAATATGTAAACAATAATCACAGAGTAATAATTCAGTCCATAGGGTCTCATACTCGACATTCATTGCAATTTTTAAAGCTACAAGAAACTTCCCCATCCATCACCCAACCATAATATTCATTTTTCTTACTTATCTCTTTCATTCATTCTCACCACCGGACACGAAATCAAAACGTGCCAATCGACTTTAACCCACGACACACAAAACAGAGATTCAACTATGTGACTTGAGACTCTAACCCACGACACAAAAAATAGATATTCAACTGTGTGACTAGGGACTCTAACCCTCGACACCACATATATTCAAATGTGTGACTAGGGACTCTAACCCTCGACACAACAAATATTCAACTGTGTGACTGGGGACTCTAACCCTCGACACAACAGATCAAAGATTCAAATGTGTTAACTGGGACTCTAAACCACAGCACACCAAACGGAGATTCAAATATGTTAACTGAGACTCTAACCCACAACACATTGAACATAGATTCAACTGTGCCAACTGGGACTCTAACCCATGACACATAAAAGACACATAGTCTACTTACTTACTTCTAAGAATACTAGCCCAACATTTCCGATTATCTAGGTCCTCACAACTTCCACTTTTCCTTAAATTTCCACAAATTAATATTTTTTATTAATTATTTAAGCTTATCAAGCTTTTATCCTCAAATTAATTTAAACACTGATAGTGTCAGGTTTCTCAATCCATCACTCAACGGCAGGTAATTTCACCACAATATAACATGGCATACATCCAAATTATGGCATGCATCACAATTATAATTTAGCACTCCAATTATAATCATGTAAACCAACATATCACAAATAATCAAGTAAGCATATAATCAATTAAACAATAAACGATTCAAAATCACAGAATCACCACAGATAATTTACAAACAACTCTAAAACAGCATGGGATCATCTTAAACTCCTCGGGAAACTCCCCTTACCTCTTGAAGTTACAGATTTGAGTCCACAAAGTCTTTGATTCCGGTTCCGGTGACACAGCTTACCAATTTGATCCTTCACAGCGAATTACGATCAAAATTAACAAACAACAAACAAAACAAACTAAATCTAAAGACTTTGGGTTTCAGCCTTGTCAAGAACAAAAGGCTAGGAACTTTAAAATTTCAACAACTCATGGATCAATGATCCTTAAGTAAGATTAAGACATAAACAAGGTTCATTTAACAAAAAGTGAATCAAAATCATCTTAACCACAAAGTTAAGATTTTCAGCTTTAACAACAAAATAGTTTAGGATATGATTTGATCTTCTAATCACTTAAATCAACAACGAAATGGATTAGAGATCATGAATCAATCCTCATTTAAACAAAGTTGAAACAAAAATCTTTCCTCACCCATCTAGGGGTAGGTTCGGCCAAGCATAGAAGGAATAGGAAGAAATTTTTGTTGATCACATGCTTCTAGATAACAAGAGTATACATAATTATAAGATCATAGAAATTGGTTTCAAGTTCATTGGATTTTTTTACAATTTTCTAGAGATTTTTAAAGTTCTAGATCTGAGAATTGAAAACATGATAATCAATGAAGCAGAAGACATGATTGATCATGGAGAGAAGAAATCACCTCTTGATGCTTGAAGAAATGATGAGATTTGATCAAGTTCTTCACAAAATCAACAAAGTGTTCTTGGATGTACTTAGAGAAAAAAGTGTTTATGTCTTAAGGAAGATGACACAAAATGAAGTAAAATTTGCATAAGTCATGCTAAATGAAAGGGAGGGCGGCGCACATAAGGGTGAATGGAGGGTATTTTTGTCCAAATAAATTGCCTTAGGGACAAAATGGTAAAATTACTTAGGGACCAACTTGTAATTCCTTTAAAGACTAAGGACATTTTGGACATTTCACACTTAAAGTAATCATGACAAATGATTGGTAGAAAACCCGGGACATTTTGCTCTTTTCGCGCACAAAATATCAAGATATTTAGGAATCATCATAAATGCGCCATAAAATTTTTATGACTCACCCCTGTGACTCGCTACCTTAGGTGGAAAGAGGTCTCATCATCTGGTGTCGGGTTTTGTCTCTCTACGTTCGTTCTCGACTCCGTCGATTACCCGATTTAGGGTTTTACACCCGAATCGAGTATAATAACCTATGTATTTTGAAAATTTTCAAAATAACCTATATCGTTGGAAATGAGATATAAAATCTATTCATTTCATTCTCGGGTCAAAATTAGGTTTTTCGATCTGTAAATCTTACTGTTAGCAAAAAGGCAGACCGGGTTCCATCTGAATTTTCAACCAAAAATTTCATCGTATACTTATTAAAATAAGTATGATATGAATATGACTTCGGTTTTCCTAAAATCATTTTCAAATAAAAATATAAACGTTTATTTATATTTATATCGATCTTAGAAAGCGGAAAAATTGGGGTGTTACACTTTCCCCTCCATTGATAATGTTCTCTTGTTAACTGGTTTAAAACATAATCTGCTGAGCATAAGTCAATTATGTGACAGTGGATATGTTGTTTCTTTTGATAAGAACATGATTAATGTCAAGAAAAATGATGGATCACTTTTATTCACTACTAAGAGGCAAAACAATTTGTATAAAATTGACTTCAAGGACCTCTCAAATCAAAGTGTCTCATGTCTAGTGTCCATTGAAGATGAGCGATGGATTTGGAACAAAAAGCTAGGTCATGCAAGTCTGAGATTAATCTCAAAGCTAAATAAGCATAACCTCGTGAGAGGGCTACCAAACCTTAAGTACAAATCCGATGCTCTCTGTGATGCATGTCAAAAAGGAAAACAAGTCAAGGGTTCTTTTGAATCTAAGAATGTTGTTAGTACTAATAGACCACTAGAATTGCAACACCTTGATCTCTTTGGCCCAACAAGGACGGCTTTTGTCAGTGGTAAGAAATATGGTCTAGTCATTGTAGGCGACTACACTAGATGGACATGGGTTATGTTCCTAGCTCACAAGGATGATTCTTTCAAGATCTTTTCTATATTCTGTAAACATGTACAGAATGAAAAAGGCATCTAAATCACTTCAATCAGAAGTGACATTGGGGGAGAGTTTGAAAATGGGCTATTTCATAAGTTCTATGAAGAAAGTGGTATTCTTCACAACTTCTCAATACCTAGAACACCACAGCAAAATGGTGTGGTAGAGAGAAAGAACATATCTCTTCAAGAGATGGGTAGAACAATGCTCAATGACAACTCTGTCCCTAGACACTTCTGGGTTGAAGCTGTTAACACTGCCTGCTACATTCATAACATAATATACATTAGACCAATCTTGAACAAGACTCCTTATGAATTGTGGAAGGGACGAAAACCCAACATTTCATATTTTCATCTTTTTGGCTGTAAATGTTATATACTAAATACTAAAGATAAACTTAGTAAGTTTGATGCAAAAGTAGATAATGGAATTCTGTTAGGATATTCTGAAACCTCAAAAGGCTTTAGAGTTTATAATTCTAGAACTCTAGCGGTAGAAGAATGTATTCATACCAAGTTTAATGACAACCAGTCTAATAAGAAATTATAAGAGCTAGATGAAGCTTTTGCAGATCTTGGTCTAAATATCTCAGGAGATACAACACAAGTAAAATCCGATGATCAAGTGGACGACCCTCCTCAACAACCAGAAACCTCCACTTCTCAACAGGATACTGTTCAAAGATCTTGGTACTTCAAAAATTATCATCCACAATATCAAATCATTGGAAACCCCAATGATAGGCTAAGAACCAGATCAACAGTCAGAGAGCAGGAATATTCTGTACTAGTCTCTGAGTTGGAACCAAAACAGTAGATGAGGCTCTGCTGGACGATGACTGGATTCTAGCTATGCAAGAAAAACTGAATCAGTTTGAGAGAAGTGATGTTTGGACTCTGGTACCCCTGCCTAAAGACAAATCAGTTATTGGAACAAAATGGGTCTATAGAAACAAACTTGATGAGAATGGTAAGGTGGTAAGAAACAAAGCAAGACTTGTTGCATAAGGTTATTCTCAAGAAGAAGGTATAGATTATACTGAAAATTTTTCTCATGTTGCTAGATTAGAAGCAATTAGGATTTTACTTTCATTTGCTGCACATCATAGCATTATGCTTTTTCAAATGGATGTTAAGAGTGATTTTCTAAATGGATTTATTAATGAAGAAGTATATGTAATACAACCTCCGGGTTTTGAAAGTGAAACCCAACCTGAACATGTATATAAGCTTAAGAAATCTTTATACGACCTTAAACAAGCCCCTAAAGCTTGGTATGATAGGCTAAGTTCTTTTCTAATGGAAAATGGATTTCATAGAGGAAAGGTTGATACAACCTTGTTTAGAAAGTCTATTAAATCTAATTTCATAATTGTGCAAATATATGTTGATGATATTATATTTGGTGCTACTAATGAATCTCTATGCAAAGAGTTTTCTAAGTTAATGCAGAAAGAATTTGAAATTAGCATGATGGGTGTGACGCCCAAAAACTTGGCATCACATGGTTACTCATTTGCGGAAAAGAAACTTATTTAAAATGCTGGTCGCCTTCGGAAATATAACCTTTATTAGAAGGTTACTGAAAAGGGTATTCTTTTTTTTTTTGTAAGCGGTAGTTAAGAAACAATGATGAATACTCAGAACATGTGAATAAACGTCATACATATAAATATATAGCCGACCCACTTGGGATCTTAGGTTTCTGGTTACAAGACAGGCCTTATCGAACTGGCCAACTCACACTGATACAAAACTGAAGAAGTAGGTAAAAGATAGCATCACACTGGGAATAGGGAAAATCGGGCATAAGGCTCAAAAGAAGGCTCCAAAAGCCAAGGGACCATTGGGGCAACTCCAAAAACCAACAACGATCTATCTATGCCTCCTGCACTCGGAGTGACCGCAGAAGCTACCTTCAGACGAGGGACCACCAACCGGATCAATAACATCGCCGCCATCATCGATAATCATGTCGTCGTCGTCGGGATCCTGTAGGTGGTACTCGGGCTCCTCCTCCTCCTCCGCCTCAACCTCTATGAACTCGTAGGGGTCTTCCTCCGGATCCTCTTCAGGATCCTTTTCCACTGGATCCTCTTCGAGCGGTTCGACTGGGTCAAGGTGCTCATGAAGAAGTCCGGTGACCTGTAGCGTGTGGAGGTAGAACCATGGAGGTGGAAGCGCCACAGTCCTAGACTCGACGGTATGGATCCTCCGTATAGGTACTCCGTTGGCATTTGTCTCAGTAATCGTGATCGGTCCCCGATAAGTCGCAGTCGTCGCTCCTTCATGTATGGTCCAACTCCCCGCCGCCCCAGCGTGATCGAAGACCTCATTCCTCGAGTTCGTTGGTGCCAGGGGAACGTCCGGATCCATCTAAGAGCACGTGCGTTCCCGATGCAAGGAGAAAAGAACAAAACATACAGTGGTGCAAGAGTGAGATACCGTCATAAGATATATCCCACAACAACCATATACATGATACATACATCACAGAATCATATAAGTAGTTAAATCATGCATATACGCAATATATCAGTGTTATATCAAAGGGCATCAAACCCGCACAGTCAATCTTTCGAAAATATGCATGGCACTTCAATATCAGGCTCTAACTTAATCTCATGAGATCTCAACACCGTTTTCACTGGAGAAGTATTAGAGTTGGTCAATCTCTAGCCCACCGGGCAGTTGCCTCCTTACCCTCATGCATTAGGTCTCAGGACGAGCAACGTCACATGTGCCTCTTCACTCGGTTTACATGGACAGACTCCCAGATACCATCTTTTGTATCTGATTTATTCATCAATAACACGTCTGCTTGGGGAAATGCACATGAGAAAATATTTTATTTAAAAGGATTTCTTTGTGTTCATTCTTTTCATTGTCGCTGCTCAAGGCTAACGACTTAAATCATCATTTCCCCATCACTTAAAAACTCAGAAGCATAGGACTCATAGTCCGAACGCTCAATCACAATGCCCAACACAGCGGTCAGAATACACAGTCCAACACAGCGCGATTTGGACCTACGTCCATAACATCATAACCAGGACTCGTAGTCCCGAATTCACACTGATTCAAGATCACGTGCACATCACTGAATACTAGAGGCGACGTCTCGCGTACTAGATTCTCTTTCTTAAGTACTTATTTTTCTTTCAGTGAAAAACAAATTCAAAACCGAATCCTCGATAACCTATCCAGGTTATCGGAAAGTTTCTAAAATACTTAGGAAAAACCTTTTCTTTGAAAATCTTTTATAAATCATCTTTGAAATTCTTTTATCTTTGAAATATTTCCCCCAATAGGATATTGCCAAATAATCTTGAAAGTTTTCACTTGAAGACACATAGTTCGAAGAGGATTTTTCTTTTGTATAACAATAGTACACCAAAATCATTCCAACCTTTAAAACAAGTACTTTAAGTTTAAAGAGCTTTTGGAAAAGAACACCAATCCCTTCATCTTCAAAGCTTATTAAGGTTTTTAATCCTTATTATGGTTGAGCACAGACGCACGTCTGGCTTAGCAAACTTTCAATCAACAACAGTATATATCATCAGTGCAAAACTAATATCACAGTTGAAAGCAGTTCATCACATATATGCGGTATATCATTTAGAATAAGTACAGTTCAACATCAGATAATAGCACAACAGTTCAAGTACATTAGATAATCAAATAAGCCCAATCAACATATAAATATCCAGTTAAACACCTACACACATGCATACAGTTATTGAATATCTTTAGGAAATCCCCTCTTACCTTAAGAAGGTAAGAGAATGTAAGAAAATGAACAGTTTCGCGAACGTTCTTCAAGGTTGGTTAGGAGGCAAGTCTAGGTTTCAAGTCACAAGGTTCAAAGGATTAGAACTCAACCAAGAACTTAGGGTTAGAAGTTTCCAAAACATATGCAACTTAGGGATTTATGATCCTCAAGTGCTAAGAGTTTAAAACATGATTACTTAAAACAAAGTTGAACAAAAATCCCACCAAGTTACACCTTGATGGAGATTCGGCCTTGACCAATAAAATAGGCTAGGGACATTTAAAATTTCCAATCTCTTTGGCTTAGCATCCATTAATAATAAGGAGCTCAAAACCATGATCACTTTGGAAAATGAAAAACGAAACACCCTAGGTCCATAACCTTTAAGATTCGGCCATCCTTGGGTTTTTATGATAAAAATCTTTAAATTCTTCCAATCTCTTAGACCTTTTAGCATCCAATAACTTATGGAGCTCAAGTCTATGATCATCTTGAAAGCAACATATGATTATAAAAAATTAAAGTATAATGACATAAGTAAATGAATGACATAAACATAAATGACATAAGGTAAATGACATAAATTAAATGGCATAAATATAAATGACATAAAAATAAATGACATAAAGTAAATGACATAAAGTAAATGGCATAAATATAAATGACATAAAAGTAAATGACATAATGTAAATGACATAAATATAAATGGCATGAAAGTAAATGACATAAAAGTAGAGTAAAAATCTTTAAACTTTCCAATCACTTTAGACATAGCATCCTTTAACATAAAGGAGCCTTGGTCCATGATCTTTTTGGGAAAACGAATCTTTAAACTTTCCAATCACTTTAGACATAGCATCCTTTAACATAAAGGAGCCTTGGTCCATGATCATTTTGGGAAAACAAATCTTTAAATACAAACTCACACTTGTAAAAGTTAAAACAAGATCCATCAAAACCATAGGCATGGTTCGGCCTCATTAGAAAGTAGAGGTTAGGAAACTTTGTTTTACACAACCTTTTAGTATGTTAAACTACAAGTAAATACAAGGCCATAGAAATTGGTTTCAACTCAAAAGGAGTTTTCTACCATTTTTGAGAGATTTTTGAAGATAAAAGCTCATAAATGACATAAAGAAAAAACTTTAGAAAAAGATGAGGTTTTTAAAGAAAAGAATACATGAGAGTATTACCCTAAACAAGAGGAACAACTTTGATGAATAACACTTAGTTAAAAGAAGAGTAAAAACAAGAGCTTTGGAAGCTTAAAGTTAAAAAGATGAAAGCTTAAGAGTGAAGTAGGAGAAAGGAAAGTGTTGAAGTGAAGTTGATGAGTGATATTTATAGAGGGAATGGGGAGGTGCACGGCCTTGAGAGGGATAAGAAGAAAGAAGATGAGTTTCTTGAAGAGAGGTTTAAGAGTTAATGTGATGTGATGTGATTGGAGAGAGAAAGTTGAAAAGTAAGATTTTGGAATGACATAAGGATTTTCTTTTTCCTTAGGTGTGTCATAGGCATTTAATGAGACTTCCCATCAAGCCTTTTTCTCCTCCTTTAGGGTTCCTTTAACTGCTTCAATACGTAACCGGTTGCATATCCGATCGTATTTTCTGAAGGTTTTGTCCGGATAAAATACTATATTTTATTCCCGGACAACAAAATTCGAAAATTTACCAAACCCACACAAAACATTATAAAAACACTAACTGTCTCGTTCACGAAATAAAATTTTGTTTCTAGCTCGGTAAACTTGTACCGGTAGTGAGAACCCAGACCGGTTTTCGTCTGGATTTTCGACTGAAAATTTTACTGTGACTTCATATGGTAAAACAACACAAGAAAATGATTTTATTTTAAATAAAATCATCTTCTGGCTTTTTATCGAAAATAAATACATTAAAGCATGTATTTACCGATAAAGAAGCATACGAAAAAGGGGTGTTACAATGGGAGAACTCAACTTCTTCCTTGGACTCCAAGTTAAACAAACTATGGACGAGGTGTACATCCATCAAACCAAGTATACAAAGGAACTCCTGAAGAAGTTCAAAATGGATGATTGCAAACCAGTGATGTTTAGATACTTGAAAGGTACTACTAATCCGGGTTTGTGTTTTAATAAAAATGAAGATTACAGATTAGTTGGCTTTTGTGATGCTGACTATGCTGGAGACAGAATTGAAAGAAAGAGTAACAATGGAGGATGTCACTTCATTAGATCTAGTCTTGTCTCATGGTCAAGTAAAAGACAAAGTACTATTGCCTTATCAACTGCCGAAGCTGAGTATATTTCAGCTGCTAGTTGCTGCTCACAACTTCTTTGGATCAAACATCAATTGGAGGACTACAATGTGTTTTTAAGTAGTATTCCACTTATGTGTGATAATACTGCTTCAATTAACCTATATAAGAATCCAATATTGCATTTTAGAGCTAAACATATAGAGATTAAACATCATTTTATAAGGGATTATGTGCAAAAAGGTGTTATTGATATACACTTTGTAGATACTGACATTCAATGGGCAGTTATCTTTACTAAACCTCATGCTGAGGACAGATTTATTTTTATTAGAAAGCATCTTAATATGCTTTGTGTGGATTGATTAAAAGCGTTCAGCCTTGAGAATGTTGTTTTTGATATATGTATGTTCAATGCATTTGAATTCCATTTCATGATTAAAGTGTACGTCCATTGCATACAGCGTCCATTGTATTTCTGTGCCGCGCCAACTGTATGCCGCATCCATACTTGCCTGC
Source organism: Sophora flavescens (assembly GCA_030762895.1). Classification (NCBI taxonomy): domain Eukaryota; kingdom Viridiplantae; phylum Streptophyta; class Magnoliopsida; order Fabales; family Fabaceae; genus Sophora; species Sophora flavescens. The sequence continues at coordinate 159,777,537 of CM061063.1, read as the reverse complement.
ATCTTGCTTGGACCCGTCCATGCACATATTTATCAATTGCATTTATTTTGTCTCAAAGACAAATTTATCCTATATTCTATTTGCTGAGTCAGTTGCTTCCATCAATCCCATCAAAACCTTTGTACATTTTCAAAATACCAACACCGTTTTATTCTTAATGACATGTCTTGTCAAATATTTTCTTTTTGATTTATTTCCAAAAGAAAAACCTTTGAAATTCAAAACCTTTTTAAGCAAGTCTCTTTCCACTCTGAAACCTTTCGCTACCCTTCATCTCTGAACTCTCTGCTCTCTGCTTCCAAACCCTAACCTTCAATCTTCAAAAATGGCTTCTTCTTCAACCTTTAATGTGGACAAGCTGAATGTTGCTATTGAGTACCACTTCAACTTTGGAATCTTAGAGAATATAACGTAGACATTATCAAGAACATCAATGCTGTAGGATGGGGAGGACTTTTCATGGAGAAGGTCTCCATTTACCCTAATATGATCAGGGATTTCTGGAGAGGTCTTCAAGTTTCTGACAGAGAAGTCTTCGCCACTATGATGGGGAAGAAAATAGTAGTTTCTTAGAAAACCATTCTAATGCCATCATCTGCGCTCAAGAAGGAGTGGTCTTTACTGAGACATGGGAGACGGACCTTGGTGGTTCTGAAGTTATAGCCGCCTTTCTAATGAGGAAGAAGACAACAGCTGTGAGAAAACCAATTGTCAAGAAGCCTACTTCTTGGATTGTAATAATGGAACAAACTGATGTTGCCCCTCAACCTGCACCCTCACAGAAGATACCAAGGAAGATGATCCAATCTCATTCTGAGGATGAGGATGATGAGGACAGGGTTCCCATTGGTACTATTTTGAAGAAACTGAGGATTTTTGCTACTGCTGAAGTTGCTGATATCCCCATTCCTGCACAACCCAGAAGGCAACATCCTAGAAAAGCTAAGTCTTTTATGACTTCTGAGGTAATTATCCCTGCTAATGATCCTATAAAATTAGCAGTAGATGCCTTAGTGTCTAGTTTTGAGGATAGAATGGATGTTGTTTCTGTACCTGCTACTTATGTTAATCAAATTGTAGATGCTGTATACATTCCCTCTATACCATCACCACAAAGAACTTCCCTTGACCAACCACAAACAGCCTCACCAAAAAGACAACAATTCCAACCCTTGATACCTGAAAATGACCCCTGGTTCAACCACCAGATGATGGAATTACCCCTGGTGCTCCCTTTCCCAAATTACCAAGAACCAAATTCCCCTACACTCACTCTTCAGTTCTATATGATGGCAAAGCTGAAAGCTGGGTCAAGGTTAAGAGGAACTGGAAAATTCTCTATCATCAACATGAACCAGGACCAGTTTCAACCAGACCCTTCTATCCCCTACTTGAGTATGAATATGAACCCAAAACCATACCTCAACCTAATTATGTACCCATACCATATGTACCAAACATCACTAGACCTCTTCCATCCACTTTGCACAACCATATTGGACCTGCCCTAACTCATCTTCCGCTGAAAAAATTCCCACCTAGAAAAATCCACCCAAACCTCATCAAATCCCCACCGTTCAAGCCTTTCACTGATGGTGTAGAAAGACATATCGTTTCTGATTGGTCTAAGGATCCAGCAAAGAAAGATTTGACCAGTGTCATATACAAAAGGTCAAGATCCTTCAGACATATTCCCTTTATTATGGACAACAAAACCAAATGGGAGACATTCAGACACCCAAGCATCTATGGCAGAGCTGTGAGTCTCGTGGATCACCTCATGTATGCCTTTCTGAAGAATGAATTTGAATTGCCTAGGTATGTCAGGGCTGCAAATTTTGTCCCTCCAACTTGACTGTTTCATACCAAGAAGGAATCAAAGATCGGTGTCAGACCCCCCCATGATTGCTCCTACACTACATATGATTGATCTGAACAAAGACAAGGATTTGAAGAAGTAGAGGAGCACTGCAAAGAAGCCAGAAGAAACTTCCTGCTTTCTTAATCTTGATGATGTTGAATCGTATGATCAGAATATGATTAATTTATGGTTATCACAATCATTTGAAGATCTTGATCAATATTCTACCTTTTGCATTTGGGTAAATCACATGCTGGATTGTGCTAAGGAAGCCTCTTTCTTCTGGTATGAGTAATGAAGATAAGAGAAAAATTCCTAAGGTTAGAGGCATATGTGGACTGTCAAATGTCATATTCTACATCTACAAGGACATGATTGGTATTCCTGTCATCAATCATGTGTATGAAGAAGACCCTGTCCACTGGGCAAAGGAACTACCTCCTCCAGTACTCACTTTTGTATCATCTCCACCTCCATCTCCTCCTTCAAAGCACACTGAGGAAAAAATCATAGTATAAGAACCGGATTTCATTACTGAATCTGATCATCCAGAAACTGGGAATGAGGATGTTGCTGAGTTTGCTCCAAGACCAAGCACTTCTGAGAAGCACTCATCTCAGCCAATGGCTCTTACTATCATTCATCCTAATGATCAACCTCAAACTTCCAGAGCTCTAAACACTGTTCCAAGTCAAGCACATGTTCAAGACAGTGCTGAAAGTTCAAGACCCTCCCTGCCTCAGAACTTTGAAGAAATCATTGGAAAAACTATTGAGGATAGACTCAAAGTTGAAGTCAAGGAACAAGTTAAAGAACAGGTTGCAGAAGCATTGGCTCCAACCAATGTCATGATCAACCAAATGATGGCAATCCTTCAGACTTTTCAACAAAGTCAAAACCTACCAGTTCAATCATCTCCACCTCCACCAAATCCAAACCCTCCTCCTCCACCTCCACCCTCTTCTTAGTCTTTTATTTTTATTTTCTTAATACTGACAATGATGGTTCACTCCTTTTACCTTTTTGTCTGATGACAAAAAAGGCAGAGAAAGGATAAGAGAATCAATTAAATTTTATAAAAGTCAGTTTTTGAAAGTATATGTTTGTCTTCATATGCATGATTTTACTTTTTATATATGATTTGACATATTCTATTATATGCTATGATAAATACTGTTTTCTGATTGCTCTTATACTATCCTTAGTTTATATGCTTTGATACTATCTTTTGACTGATAAGTAGCTGAACTGATCTGATAAGATATATATGGGTTATGTGCTGTTGAGTTTATGTCTTATATTTTACTCCTGTTAGGTTTGAATGCTTTGTCTTAGGGGGAGCTTTGTAAGCTCTCTTAGATTTTTCTCACCCAAATTTAATTAGAATTAACTAAGGTAGACGAGCTGCTAAAGAATAATTAAGTAAACGAGAGTTTGAAATATAACAAGTCCAAAGACTTGGTAGACGGAGTAGTTTCACTAAATGCCACGTCAGCAGACGAGCTCTTAAGTTAGCACGTCCATCTCTCAGAAATAGACGCAAATATCAGTAGACGAGCTCATCTCTCTGATAAGTTAGTCTTGCACGTCCAAAGACCTGCGTGTCCACTAGTTTATAACGAGAACAAGTCCAAGCTTAAGTATATTTATTTCAGATGATTGCTTATTTAATTCAAAGAATATATATCTTTTACTCTTGATGCTTCTATTGTTTAATATCTTTATCTCTCGTTAAAAGAACTTCGTACCATCGAAACCATAAACCTTTGTACTCTGTCATCTACATTGCTGTAAAGATCAAGTCAAGTACAAATAAGGAAAGTCATAAAGGAACATTTGGTATAACAGATAAGTGACAGCTCTACTTTGAGCTTTCCTCTGATAATCAAAAGCACTTCTCCATGAAGCATATCAAGTTATCAGTCTCAACGGATCTCATGCATTTAAAGCTATCTGTAAATGGATATTTTCTCAAGACCGTTAAAGAATAGATGAAGATGTATATATATAGTAGACGACCTCAAGAGAAGAAACAACTTAATGCTGTGAAATCTTCAAAGTGCTAAATCTCTGATCAAATCTCTTTTGAATATTTTCAGTTGTATTCTTCTTGATCTTAGACTTTCAAATCCTCACACATAGTGAGTTCTTAGATCAAATCTATTCATCTCTTTGTTAGAATTAGAGCCTGAAGAGACTTGATAGAGAAAGAATACTTGTAGCCTGAAGAGGTGATGAATACTTGTAATCTATTTGGAAATAGTGGAGAAAAAACCTTCAGGTAGAAGGGACTGGACATAGCTCTTGGTTAGAAGAGAGTAAAGAAGGATAAAACACTTGCATGAATCTTCTAAACCCTTATCTTTTATAGTCTTTGTTTACACTAACTATGTGGTTTTGAATCTGAGTTTGTTAACTCTTCAAAAATGTTTTCTTGTTTGTGTGTTGCTTTTATTGTTTTGCTTGTAAAAGGTTTGAGAAAATACTTTGTCAAAAATCTATTAAGAAACACAATTCAGCCCCCCTTCTTGTGTTTCCATGTGTCAACTTCAGTTTAGTATCAGAGCTCAGCCTCGAAAGGGTTGAGCATCTAGCAAGTGCTGAGGGAGTACAATCCAGCAAGCATGGATACAGAAGGGCAAGCAATCAACAGACCTCCTCTCTTTGATGGTAGTGATTAGGACTACTGGAAAAAGAGAATGATGGCCTTTCTTGATGCACAAAATGTGGATATCTGGGAGCTGATTGAAACTTGCTACAATGAGCCAAGAGGTGATGCTGGAACTACTCTTCTTAGATCTCAATGGACTCAAAAGAAGAAAACTCAATGTCAACTCAATATGAAAGCTAAGCACTATTTGATGTGTGCTATCACCAGATCTGAGCATGATAAAGTCCATAGTTGTAACAATGCTAAGGAAATACGGGGTACTATTGCCTTAGCTAATGAAGGGTCATCCCAGGTCAAGGAGTCAAAAATAAGCATGATGGTTCATCAATATCAATTATTCAAATTGGCTGAACATGAAACTATAGATCAAATGTTTGGAAGATTCCAAACTATCACCAAAAGTCTTCAGATCTCTTGGAAAAACAAATGAAAATAGAGATCATGTCAGAAAAATCTTGAGGAGCTTACATAAACAGTGGAGACCTAAGGTCACTTCTATTCAGGAAGCAAAGAACCTCAATACTCTCACTTTGGAGGAACTTATTGGATCTTTAAAAGTTTCTGAGCTTGAGCTCAATGAAGAAGAAAGTTCCAAAAAAGGAGAATCTATTGCCCTAAAGGCAAAGAAAGCTTGCTCTTCCAAAGCTCTTAAAGCTGAAGAATCCTCTGATGAAGCAGACCCTTCTGACAGTGATGAAGGATCTGATGAGGATGAACTATCTTTCATCTCCAGAAAGATTCAACGTATGTGGAGAAAGAAAGGTGGTTTTAGAAGGAAGCAGTAAAACAAAAAGTTCATCAAGGAGAAATCAGGCTTTAAGGAAAAAGGTCCACCTCTATGCTTTGAGTGCAAATAGCCTAGTCATTTCAAAGCTGACTGCCCAGAACTTAAGGACAAAAAGAAATTCTTCAAAAAGAAGAAGGGCTTAATGGCTACTTGGGAGGATCTGGATCTGTCTTCATCTAATGAAGAAAATGAAGCTGGGGAAGAGGCAAATATCTATCTCATGGCTGATACATCATCAGAAAATGAATACATTGATGCTAAGGTAATGGATTCTAACCCTTAAATTCTTTAAGATGCATTTGATGAATTATTGCATGTTGACAGATCTAGGCAAGTATACCTAGTCGTACAAGTAATACGGTGGTGAGACCGTTTTATCGTTCCCACGAGGATTGTGACAAGTACTAGCACGTATCGAATCAATTACTATCTAAGCGGATATTTGGATTGAAGGGGGCTCAATACTAAATACCAAGCCAAATCAGATTCAAAACCTAAAATAAACAAATTAAAAAGAAAAGTTCTTTGAGGAATTCTGTCGAACACTTGGAAGGCAGTAAAAGAATTCTTCAAATCTATGAACGATGTTGGGATTAGGTTCACTAGACTTCATCCTCATGCAATGAAATGACTAATAAACAGTTTCTACTTCAATTATGACAATCAATCCACTAGATTACTCAAGCCCCGATTCCTCAGATGACAAGAGCCTAAATACACTAATCGACCCTAATTCCTTAGGTAGCCTAGATTAATGGATTTGCATGATAATTAGGGATTACACGATTTCTAATAAACCTAAATCCATTCCTAGATACAAGGTTTACTAGGTGGTTGATTTCAGTTCTCATTCTAATACGAATTTTCCAATTGCATACTAAAACAATAATCAAGTCAGGGGGGTGCTAGCCACAACAAGCATTAGGCATAGAAATCAATCACTCATAAGGAAGTAAAAACTATATTACAAGATCACATCAAATACATGGATAATTCAGAAATAGCTACACCTAACCCCAACAATGGGAGTTTATCTACTCATGATCATAGCCAAAACTACAGAAATAGAGATGAAAAAGAGAAAAGACTCCATAGAATCCTGGTTCAACTGCCCCTGGTTCAGAGAGAGTGTTTTAGGGTTTCCAAAAACCGGTTCCTTCTGTTCTTCCTGTGCCTTTTTATAAATCAGGATTCGCGTCACGACCGTGATGGCCATCACGGCCAGGCTGTGACGCTTTCTGCCTTGGGCACGCTTTCAAAATATGTTTGTCTCAGTCGTGACACTCGTCACGTCTAGGCCGTGATCACTTCTGTCTTCACCAATTGGTCTGTCACGGCAGTGATGGGAATCACGGCTAGGCCGTGACAGATTCTACCTAGGAGGGTTCTGATTCAATTTGCATGTCACGGCCGTGATGGGCAACACGGCTAAGCCGTGACAGCTTCTGACTTCTGCCTTCTTTCTTCTCAATTATTGCTCGATCACGGCCGTGATGGTCATCACGGCTAGGCCGTGATAGGCTCTGCTTGCGTCATTTTCTTCACTTTTCAAGCTCTGTCTTCATCCAAGCTCCATCATGGCTAATCTTGAGCATTTTTCCTTAAATTCCTCCAAAATAACACCAAGAAACTGCCTCACCCGTTCCAAGGTAAAAACTAATAAAATTCAAACTAATCATGCCTAAACTATATGAAAATGCATGCAAAAATGTACATGAAATATGATGCAAAATCACACTATCATTGCACAACTCATCAATTTTGTCTCATGAATATAGAAGTCTTAAAAAGAAATTTTCCACACTATCTAAAGAATTTGATAGGGTTTGCATGGAAAAACAAAGTCTTACATATGAGAATGATAAACTAAAATCATAAAATGTCAGTCTAACTGACAAACACAAGTGTGAGCCAATTGTCTCTCGTGAAGTTACAAAACTGAAGCAAGATGTGACATATCTGATAGACACTCTGTCTAAGTTTGTAGGTGGCTCGGATAAGCCAAGTTTAATTTTAAGGTACTCTAGGTCACCACATGATAAGTCTGGCCTTGGTTATGACAAAGAAACGTATGAAGCATCTTATAAAAAGTCAAAGCCACATATGCATAATAGAACTTCAAAAGCTCAAACACTGCAGATAAAAATAAACTAAGCTCGTCCAATACTTACTATAAAGTATGTGGAAAAGGTGGTCATCCAACATCTAGATGCATACATAATAAGCGTATTAAACATGCTCGTCTAGTGACTACTAACAATAAAGGACCTAAGTCAATCTGGGTACCTAAAGATAAGATTATACCTGTTGCAGACTTACTTAACAACAGGAAAGAAACACACATCCTGGTACTTGGACAGTGGTTGCTCACGTCACATGACGGGAGAAAGGTCTATGTTCCAAAACCTTATGCCCAAAGATGGTGGCTGGGTCACATTTGGAGGAAATCAGAAAGGGAAAATAATTGGTATAGGTAAAATTGGTAAACATCATTTTCCCTACATTGATAATGTTCTTTTAGTAAATGGCTTGAAGCACAATCTACTGAGCATAAGTCAATTATGTGACAGTGGATATGTAGTTGTTTTTGATAAGAACATGTGTACTGTCAAGAAAAGATGATTGATCACTTTTATTCACTGCTAAAAGGCAAAACAATCTCTATAAGATTAACTTGGAGAATTGAACCTCTCGAATCAAAGTGTCTCATGTCTAGTGTCCATTGAAGATGAGCGATGGATTTGGCACAAAAGGCTAGGTCATGCAAGCTTGAAATTAATTTCAAAGCTAAACAAGCATAACCTCATGAGAGGACTACCAAACCTTAAGTTCAAATCTGATGCTCTCTGTGATGCATGTCAAAAGGGAAAACAAGTCAAAGGTTCTTTTGAATCTAAGAATGTTGTTAGTACCAATAGACCACTAGAGTTGCTACATCTTGATCTTTTTGGTCCAACAAGGACTGCCTCTGTCAGTGGTAAGAAATATGGTCTTGTCATAGTAGACGATTAAACTGGATGGGCATGGGTTATGTTCCTAACTCACAAGGATGAGTCTTTTAAGGTCTTTTCTTTATTTTGAAAACGTGTACAGAATGAAAAAGGCATGTGTATCACCTCAATCAGAAGTGACCACGGGGGAGAGTTTGAAAATGAGCTATTTCATAAGTTCTATGAAGAAAGTGGTATCCTTCACAACTTCTCAATACCTAGAACACCACAGCAAAATGGTATGGTAGAGAGAAAGAATAGATCTCTTCAAGAGATGGCTAGGACTATGCTCAATGACAACTTTATCCCTAGACACTTCTGGGCTGAAGCAGTTAATACTGCCTGCTACATTCAGAACAGAATATACATTAGACCTATCCTGAATAAGACTCCTTATGAACTGTGGAAAGGACGAAAACCCAACATATCTTATTTTCACCCTTTTGGTTGCAAATGCTATATACTGAATACTAAAGATCAGCTTGGTAAGTTTGAAGCTAAAATAGATAATGGAATACTATTAGGATATTCTGAAACATCTAAAGGCTTTAGAGTTTATAATTCTAGGACTCTGATAGTAGAGGAAAGTATTCATGTCAAGTTTGATGACAAACAGCCTGATAAAAAATTATCAGAGCTAGATGAAACTTTTGCAGATCTTGATCTAAACATTCCAGAAGACTCACCAGAGATAAAATTTGATGATCAAGCAGATGACCCCACTCAACAACCAGAAACTTCCACTTCTCAACATGATACAGTTCAAAAATCTTGGTACTTCAAGAATTATCTTCCACAAGATCAGATCATTGGAAACCCCAATGACAAGCTAAGAACCGGAACAACCTTCAGAGAACAAGACATTTCTGCACTAGTCTCTGAGTTGGAACCAAAAACTGTGGACGAGGCTCTGCTGGACGATGGTTGGATTCTAGCTATACAAGAGGAACTCAATCAGTTTGAAAGAAGTGATGTTTGGACTCTAGTTTCACTTCCCAAAGACAAATCAGTGATTGGAACAAAGTAGGTTTATAGAAACAAACTTGATGAAAATGGTAAGGTAATAAGAAACAAAGCAAGACTTGTGACTCAAGGTTTCTCTCAAGAAGAAGGTATAGATTATACTGAAAATTTTGCACCTGTTGCTAGAATGGAAGCTATTAGAATTCTACTTTCATTTGCTGCACATCATAGTATTATGCTTTTCTCAGATAGATGTTAAAAGTGCTTTTCTAAATGGCTTTATTAATGAAGAAGTCTGTGTTATGCAACCTCCGGGTTTTGAGTGTGAAACCCATCCTGAACATGTATATAAGCTTAAGAAAGCTTTGTACGGTCTTAAGCTCCTAGAGCTTGGTATGACAGACTAAGTTCCTTCCTTATGGAAAATAGATTCAATAGAGGAAAGGTTGACACAACCTTATTTAGAAAATCCATTAAGTCTAATTTCATAGTTGTACAAATATATGTTGATGATATTATTTTTGGTGGTACTAATGAGTCTCTATGCAAAGAATTCTCTAAGTTAATATAGAAAGAGTTTGAAATGAGCATGATGGGAGAACTCAAATTCTTCCTTGGACTTCAAGTAAAACAAACCTTGGACGAGGTGCTCATCCACCAAACTAAGTATACAAAAGAGCTTCTGAAGAAATTTGAGATGGATGATTGTAAGCCAATGAATACTCCTATGCATCCCACTTCCATACTGAACAAAGATGATAAAGAGAAAAAGGTAGAAAAGGTATACAAAGGTATGATAGGATCTCTCTTATATCTTACTGTGTCTAGGCCTGATATCATGTTCAGTGTATGTTTATGTGCTCGATTTCAATCTAATCCTATAGAATCTCACTTATCAGCAATTAAGAGAATTTTTAAATATTTAAAAGGTACTACTAATCTTGGTTTGTGCTTCAAGAAAAATGAAGATTACAGATTAGTTGGTTTGTGATACTGACTATGCTGGAGATAGAATTGAAAGAAAAAACACTAGTGGAGGATGTCACTTCATTGAAGCTAATCGTGTCTCATGGTCAAGTAAAAGACAAAGTACCATTGCCTTATCAACTACTAAAGCTGAGTATATATCAGCTGCAAGTTGCTGCACACAACTTCCATGGATCAAACATCACTTGGAGGACTAGAATGTGTTTGTAAGTAGTATTCCGCTTATGTGTCATAATACTGCTGCAATAAATCTATCTAAAAATCCAAGTTTGCATTCTATAGCTAAGCACATAGAGATTAAACATCATTTTATTAGCGATTATGTGAAAAAAGGTGTGTTTGATGTTCAATTTGTAGATACTGACCATCAATGGGCAGATATCTTTACTATAAGTCTTGCAGAGGACAGATTTATCTTTAATAGGAAACATCTTAATATGATATGTGTGGATTAATTTAGGCGTCAAGCCTTGAGAAATTTTTTTTTTTGTTAATCTTGTGTCTATTACCTATGCTCATCTAATACCTATTAAAAGTTGTGCGTCTATTGCATGTTGAGTTGCACATCTATATGACGCGTCCACTGTTGTTGGATACCGCGTCCGTTGTATAGTCTCAAACGAGTTCACATCTTCCTGTGTTTAAGCATTTTCTTATTTATTTATTTTTTTTAATAAATGCATTTATTTTGTCTCAATGACAAATTTATCCTTTATTCTCTTTGCTAAGTTAGTACTTCCATCAATCCCATCAAGACCTTTTTATAGTTCCAAGTTACCAACACCGTTTTATCATAATGACATGTCATGTCAAAAGTTTTTCTTTAACCTTTGAGATTCCAAATTCATTTATAAGTAATATTTTCCCTCTGAGAAAAACTTTACACTTCTCTAACCTCTTGAGCTATCTCTCTCTGCTTTCAAACCCTAAGCTCTCTGATCACCTAAAATGGATTCTTCTTCGACCTTTAACGTGCATAAGCTCAACTTGGCAATTGAGCATCATTTCAACTTTGGAGTATTGCCTGACTACAACTTAGACATAAGCAAGTATGTTAATGCAGCTGGGTGGGGAGGACTCTTCACCGAGAAAGTCTCTATCTTTCCCAGCCTGATTAAGGATTTCTGGAGGAATGTTCAAGTGACTGATACTGACTTCTTCTCTACTGTGTTGAGAAAGAAGATTGTAGTCTCAGAGAAGACTATTGATGATGCTATTTTCTGTGCTCAGGAGGGTTTGGTTTTTACTAAGTCATGGGAAGAGGATTTGGGTGGCTCTGAGACCATTGAAGTCTGTCTTATGAAAGAAGACACGGACAGAACTCACACTTGGAAAGCTGTTGAAATGAAGGATGTGACACCCTAAACTCGGTCATCACATGGTTACCCTTTTGCGGAAAAGAACACATTAAAATGCTAGTCGCTTTGGGAAAAGAAAACCTTTTGTATCAAATGACCGAAAAGGTACTTAAATTTTTTTTTAAAAGGTTAAGAAAAGGTGATGAGCACTCAGAACATGAATATAAATATCATACATAGATACATATATAACATTTCCCCATCGGGATCTTAAGTTTTTTTATTACAAAATGGGCCTTAAACAAACAGGTCAACCTCACTGAAAACATAAACTAAAGAAACAGATAAAACATCAAATTGGGAATGAGGAATCTGGGTACTGAACTCAAAAGGAGACTCTAAAAAAAAGCCAGGGACAAACAGAACTACTCCAAAAAGTCGACGACGATCACCAAAGCCTCCTACAGTCTGAGTGGCCACAAACACTACCTCCATATGAGATACCAGACTCTGGATCGATAACCTCACCACCATCGTCGATCGGAACATCGTCCTCTCCGGGGTCCTGTGGGTGGTACTCTGCCTCTAGGTTGTCATCCCACCATTCGCCTACCAACTCAAGAGGCTCCTCCTCCGGATCCTCTTCAGGGTCCTCCTTGATAGGTTCCTCCGGTTCAACGTGTGGATGAAGAAGTCCAGTCATCTGTAGAGTATGAAGGTACAGCCAGGGAGGTGGAAGTGCCACTGTTCGTGTCTCGATCGTGTGAATCCTCTGGATCGGCTCTCGGTTGGCATTAGACTCCGTCGTCGTGATCGATCTCTGATACGTAGCTGTCGTTGCATCATCTCTCACCGTCCAGTTCCTCACTAGCCCAGCCTCGTCGAACACCTCATTCCTCGAAATCGAGGGTGCTAAGGGAACATTGGGTTCCATCTAAAGCACGTACATATACCGATACAAGAAAAGGAAAAGAACATATAGATATGCAAGAGTGAGATACCGTCATAAGATATATCCCACAACAACCATATACATGATACATGCAACACATAATCAAGTGAACAGTTAAATCATGCATAATCATAATATAACCGTGTTAAATCAAGGGATCTCAAGCCCGCACAATCAATTTTCGAAAATATGCATGACACTTCAATATCAGGCTCTATCCTAATCTTATGAGATCTCAACACCGTTTTTCACTGGAGAAGAATTAGAGTTGGTCAATCTCTAGCCCACTGGGCAGTTGCCTCCATACCCTCATGCATTTAAGGTATCAGGACGAGCAATGTCACATGTGCCTCTGAACCAGTCACATGGACAGACTCCTAGATACCACCTTGTATCTGATATATAAGAAAGGCACGTCTGCCTGGGGAAATGCACATGGAAAATATTTTGTTACAAGGTTTTCTTTGTGTTCATTCTTTTTCGCTGTCGAAGCTCAAAGCTAACGACTAAATCATCATTTCCATATCACTTGAAAACTCAAACATAGGACACACAGTACGAATGCTCAATCACAATGCCCTAAACCGTGGCCGCAGTCCAGGGTTGTGGTCATAAAAATCAATTTTACTTTTATTCATGTTTTAAACTTAACATGATAAGGACAATAGCCCACAATAATGATATCAGAACACACTGCCCTCGATTTCGAGAATTAGACTCTCAGTCCATAACATCATGAATAAGACTCATAGTCCCGAATTAACACTGATCCAAGATCATGTGCGCATAAATGAATATTAGAGGCGACGTCTCGCGTTCTAGATTCTCTTTCTTAACTACTTATTTTTTTCGTTCAATGAAAATCAAATTCAAAACCGAATCCTCGATAACCTATCCAGACTATCAAAAAGTTTCTAAAACATTTAGGAAAAACCTTTTCTTTGAAAATCTTTTATAAAGCATCTTTGAAACACTTTTATCTTTGAAAATTTCCCCCAATAGGACATTGCCAAATAGTTCATGAAAGTTTTCACTTGAAGACACATAGTTCGAAAAGGATTTTTCTCTTGTATAACAATAGTTCACCAAACCATTTCAACATTTAAAACAGTTCTTTAAGTTAATGAGCTTTTGGAAAAGAACACCAATCCCTTCATCTTCAAAGCTTATTAATGTTTTTTAATCCTCATATCAGTTGAGAACAGACACAAGTCTGGCTTAGCAAACTTTCAATCAACAACAGTATATTTTCTCAGTTCAAAGCTAATGTCACAGTTGAAAACGGTTCATCACAGATATGCATTATAACATTTAGAGTATGTATATTCAACATCAGATAATAGCATAACAGTTCAAGTACATTAGATAACCAAGCAAGCTCAATCAACATATAAACACATACACACATGCATACAGTTATTGAATATCTTTAGGAAATCCCCTCTTACCTCACGTGGAGGTTAAGAGTTTCGGATTCGAAGAGAAAAGCTCACGAACGTCCTCGCTCCGCTTGGCGATGGAAGTCTAAGGTTACAAAACATGAAATCATGAGTTAAAACTCAATCAAAGAACACTAACCACAAGGTATAGGTTCGGTTTAGACAATAATTTAGGATTAGGGTTTTTTTTCCGAAATTTATGAAACTCATGGATTTATGATCCTTAAGTGCTAGAAGTTGTTAAACACCAATTATTTAACAAAGTTGAATTAAAAATCGCACTACGTACTTGACTTAGGGTTTTCGGCCTTCACTAATATATAGGCTAGAAATTTCTAAACTTTCCAATCTCTTTAGGTTAGCATCCATACATAGTAAGGAGCTTGAAACCATGATAATTTTGGAAAATGGACAAAAAAACAAATGTCTTAGGCCATGAACACCTAGGATCGGCCTTGACATGTTTGTGAGACTAAAAATCTTTAAATCCTCCAATCTTTTGGACATAGCCTCCTTTAACATAAAGAAGCTTAAATCCTTAATCAATTTGGAAGGACAAAACAACACATTCCTAGATCCAAACATATGAGTTTCGGCCATCATAGGGAACTTAATGAAAAAGATTTAAACTTTCCAATCACTTTAGACATAGCATCCTTTATTATAAGGAGCTTTAATCTATGATCATTTTGGAAGAAACAAAACTTAATATTTTTACCAAAAACCTTTAAAGTTTCGGCCTTGATACAAAATAAAGGTTAGAAATTTTTCAAACTTTCCAATCCCTTGGATTTAGCATCCTTATACATCAAGAAGGCTTAATCCATGATCACTTTGGAGAAACATCAACTAAGCATCAATGTCTTAAACTACTTAAAGTTTAGGCCTTTACATGAAAATGTGTAAAATATCTAAACTTTTCCAATCACTTAAAGCTATACAAAGGAGCCCTTGGTCATGATCATCTTGGAATAGAACTCAAATACAAGTCCATACAAGCAAAGTTAAACAAAGCCCACCAAAACCAAAAAGCATGGTTTCGGCCTCATCAAGAAAATAGGGTTAGAATTTCTTGTTTTACACAACCATTTAGTATGTTGTAGTAGGAGTAAAAATAAGAACATAGAAATTGGTTTCAACTCAAACGGAGTTTTCTACCATTTTTAAGAGATTTTAGAAGTTTGAAAGCTTAAAGGAAACTTAAAGCAAAACTATGAACATAAAGACAAGAACTTGAAAAATAAACAACATAGGATCATTACCCTCAACAATATGAAGAACTTTGATGAAGAACTTAAAGTAAAAAGCTTGATAAAAAGATGAACTTTAGAAGAGAGAAGAAGAGAAAGTAAGGAAATAAGTGTAAGTGTGAAATGTGTGAAGTGAAGAAAAGTGATTAAGTGTTGTAGGTTGAAGTTTATATAGATGGGAGAAGAAGAAGGGGTCACGACTGGAATGAAGAAAGGAAGAGAAAGAAAAGTTGGTTTGCTTGTATGGAAAGAAAGAAGGTAAGGTGTGGTAAGGTGGAGGTATGGTGTGGAGGTAAGGTTGGAGAGAGAATGTAAGAAAAAGTGAGAATTTGAAAACAGTCAAGATTCACTTTTTGAGGTGTGTCATAGCCTTCACATCAAGTCACTTCATGTCACTTCATCCTCTTTATGCTCTGCTCTATTGCGTATCAGATGACTTCCCCAATCGTATTTCCCGACGATTTCGCCCGGGAAATCCCTAAGATTTGGCCCCGAATAATATTTTTTTAAAAACTACAAACCCACACAAAACATCATAAAAACACTAACCGTATCGTTCACGAATCAAGATTAGGTCCCTAGCTCAGTAAACTTATACTGGCTGTGACAACCCAGACCGACTTTCGTCTGAATTTTCGATCGAAAATTTTACTATGACTTCATATAGTAAAACTACACGAGAAAATAATTTTATTTAAAATAAAATCATCTTCTAGATTTTATCACAAATAATTACATTAAAGCATGTATTTACTGATAAAGAAGCATACGAAAAACAGGGTGTTACAAAGGACATTGTTCGCATCCTTCATCAGCTTCTTAATAAGGTGGTTCTTCATAAGGTTGGATCCAAAGACAACCTCTCCTCCCTCAAGGAATTCATGAAATTCTTGCTGCAAGGACTCCTGAGGAGCAAGCTAGGATCTTAACTGAAAAACCAATGTTGGCTGCAGACTTTAGTAAAATGAATATAGCTAATATGAACCTCAGTACATATGTGGCTGCTGCAATGGCCAAAACTGAGGAGTTGATGAAAACTAAAGAAGAAATGGTGGAACAAAATAATGTTGAAGTCCTAGGAGTAAAAACAGTAACTAGGCAAAAGACCACTGTAACAAGGAAGCCTGCCCCCAAGAGACCAGCTGGTGGCATTATTATCATGGAACCTTCTGATGCCCCTGCTGCAAAGAAGCAAAGAAGAGTTATCTTCTCACACAATGAAGATGAGGAAGCTGATGAGGACAACGTTCGTGTCAGTACAATCCTGAAGAAGTAGAAGACTTTTGTTGCTGCTGCTGAGGCCATTGTGCCTGTTACAACAAACCCTAGAAGGCAACCAGCAAGAAAGACCAGAACAACTAAGACTTCTAAGGTAACCATCTCTGCTAGTGATCCTTTTCAAATAGCAGTAGATGCCTTAGTGTCTAGTTTAGAAACTAGAGTTGATGATGTGCCTGTTGATAATAACATTGTTGTATCCACTCCAAATGATGTGTACATTCCCACACCCCTTTCACCCCAACCAACACAAATAGCCACTCCACAATTTCAACCTATTATCCCTGCTGATGATCCCTGGTTCAATCAACCAGATAATGACATTTCCCCTAGTGCTCCTTTCCCCAAACCCTTGTGAACCCTATTTCCCTTTACTCCAAATTTTGTTCTTTATGATGGTAAATCTGAGGATTGGGCCCAAAGGGAATGGAAACTTCTGTTTTACTCTCACCAACCTGAACCTGAACACATTCCCAACAGATGGAATCCTCTACCTAAGTACCCCTTGATAGTGTGATTTTGCATCATGTTTCTTGTACACTTTTGCATGCATTTTTCATATAGATTAGGCATTCTTTATTTGATTTTAGTTAGTTTTTCCCTTGGAATGGGTGAGGCGGTTTCTTAGTGTTGTTTTGCAAGAATTCAAGGAAAAATGCTCATAATAGCCATGATGGAGCTTGGATGAAGACAGAGCCTCAAAAGCGAGGAAAATGACCCAGGCAGAGCCCATCACGGCGTGGCCGTGATGACCATCACGACCGTGATCAAGCAGAACAGAAAAGAAGGCAAAAGTCAGAAGCTGTCACGGCCTAGCCGTGATGAGCATCACGGCCGTGACAACCAGACCCTCACAGACAGAAGCTATCACGGCCTGGTCGTGATGAGTGTCACGACTGTGACAGATGAAAGTTTGAAAGCGCGCCCAGGGCAGAGACCATCACGGCATGGCCGTGATGGCCATCACGACCGTGACGCGTGGCCTTTATATAAGTCGGCACCAGCAGATCATAAAAAAAAACAGTTTTTGAACCCTAAACTCTCTCTCTGAACCAGGCAGCTGCACAAGGATTCCATGGCGTTCTTCCCTCTTTTCATCTCTATTTCTTTTGTTGTAGTTATGATCATGAGTGGCTAAACTCCATTGTTGGGGTTAGGGTAGCTATCTCTGAATTCTCATGTATTTGATGTGATCTTGTAATACAGTTTTTACTTCGTTATTGAGTGATTGATTTCTGTGTTTAATGCTTGTTGTGGCTAGCACCCCCATGACTTGATCGGTGTTTTGATATGCAATTGGAAAATTCGTATTAGAACCGGAACTGAAATTTATCTCCTAGTAAATATGGTATCTAGGAATGGAACTAGGTTTATTATCAATCGCATGATCCCTAATCTTAATGCGAATTCACTAATCTAGGCCACCTAAGGAATTAGGGTCTATTAGTGGATTTAGGCTCTTGTCATCCGAGGAATCAGGGCTTGAGTAATTTAGTGGATTGATTGTCATAATTGAAGTGGAAACTGTTTATTAGTCATGTCATTGCATGGGGATGAAGTTTAGTGAACCTAATCCCAGCGTTGTTCTCATATTTGAAGAATCCTTTTTACTGCCTTCCTGGTGTTCGATAGAATTTCTCAACTCTTTATTTTGTTTAGTTTAGGGTTAAATCTTATTTGGGCATGGTAGTTACTATCGAGCTCCCTTCAATCCAAATATCCGCTTGGATAGTAATCGATTCGGTACGTGCTAGTAATTGTCACAGTCCTCGTGGGAACGATAAACGGTCTCACCACCGTATTACTTGCACGACTGGGTATACTTGCCCAGATCTGTCAACACCCCTAAACAAGCCCCCCCCCACCAGAAAAATTGACCCTAACCTTGTCAAAACTCCTCCTTTCATACCCCTAACTGATAGAGTTGAGAGGCACATCATACCTATTTAGGAGACTGACCCCAAAAGAAAAAATCTTCCTACCATTCCTGAGCAAAGAAAAAGATCCTCAAAGCATGTTCGCATGATCATGCCAAGGGATACAAAATGGGTATCCTTTGAGCATCCCAGAGTCTATGGGAGGGCCTCTGATTTCTTCCTGGATCAGCTCATCTATGAAATGCTGAAGTGGAAATTCTGTCATTTCAGAGTTGATAGACCCGTGCATTTTGTCCCTCCATCCTGGCTAATACATAATGAAGCAACCAGAGTTGGAATCATGCCTTACAGGATCTATCCAAGACTATCAATGGTAAATCTGAATAAGGATATGTGTTCAAAGGAGTCATGCCTGAAGCTGAATTAGCAATTCTTGATCTGAACCAAGAAACTTTTGACTACTCAATGCTGGATTTCTTTTTGCACACTGATTCCATTGAGTTAATCAGTGATCAACATGCTGCATATTTCTGGAAATCTCATATTATTCAGTACACAAGAGAAGCATCTTCCTCTAGACTGACTGAAGAAGAGAAGAAGGAAATTCCTAAGGTTAGGGGGAAGTGTGGTCTTTCAAATTTCAGATATATGATCTATAAAGACCTTTGGGGACTTCCCATAAATAGTAAAAATGTGGAATTCATCTACCCCATCAGATGCGAAAAAGAAGTCTCAGTGATCCTTTCACCTACTTCAGAGCCTATCACAGATGAAACTGATGTTGAAGAACCTGATCAAAATGCCACTGCTATTGGATTAGAAGAAACAGCTGAATCCATACACAATCAGAGCTCATCAAAAAACACTCTTCTCAACCATTAGCTCTAGTTGTGGTGCACCCATCCGGTCTTTCAAGAACACTAAGCACATTTCAAGAGTCTGCTGAAAGCTCAAGGCAACAGGCTCTGCCACCTAATCTTGAAGAGGTTCTTGAAAAAATAGTTGATGACAAAGTTGGCAAGATAGTTGATGAGAAGGTTGAGAAGATGACTGAGAAAATTAAGGAGGATGTCCAGTAACAAGTTCAAACTTCAATGGCTCCAACCTTAGAGGTTGTGAATAAAATGCTGGAATTCCTCATGGATTTCAAGAAAAGCCAGACTCAGAACCCTCCACCTCCACCACCTCCTCCTACCTAACCTTTACCTTTTTTTTTTCTTTTTCTCTTATATTGACAATGATGGTCCTCTCCTTTTACCATTTTGGCTGATGACAAAAAGGGGGAGAAAGGAAAGGAAAGAGATTTGTTTATAAAAAGTCAGTTTTGAAAAGCTCATAACATGTGCTTTCAGTTATGCATGAATATTTAAATATAAGTAAAAGAAACATGGGATAAGTTTTCATTGAAAAATACGCATCTACCCTTGTAGACGGGCTGATCAATATTTTGGTAAAGTTACTTATTTGCTTATTTAAGTAGACTGGTTTTCTTAAGTGAACGAGGCTCTAAATCTTTGCTAGATGAATACCAAAATAACTTGTTAGATACAGCAAGTCCAAAGACTTGATAATAAGTGTGTCCATCTTGCCACATTAGCAGACGGACGTAATTAGTAGAAGTAAATGAACTGAAAAATAAAGTAATCTAGTAGACGAGCTCTAACTGCCACGTCACTAGACAGAGATCTTTATAACTCTTTGAGGAATAGAAAGTCCAAAGACTTGATAGACAAGAGGATATACCACGTCATCGGACGAGCAAAATAATCTATTGAAACAGACTTAGTCTCACATATAACTAAGTAGACAGAGTTTTTTTAAAGAAGACGGGCTCCATCTTCGAATAAATAAATGCTATCCGAATCTCTTGAATTTATATCAAATGATTGATATTTATTTCAATAGAATATTTGTTCTTCACTATTGTCCTATCTTCTTTAATATTTTACCTTGTTGTAAAAGAAACATAGTACCATCAAGAAATGTAAAATGCAGAATCATACAATAAGATACTGCAAAACGATCTGTACGATGACAACTTTATGGCTGAAAAAGCTGGATTGCTCTCAAAGGAGGAACAACAAGTTCTCAAGTTGCAAAACTCAGAGTAGTAAGCCTCCTATTTCATGCTACCTTGATAACCAAGAGCACTATTTAGCTTACCACAATCAAGCTATCAGTCACAACGGATATCATGCATTAAATTTTATCTCTAAACGGGATTATTCAAAGTAACCGTTGAAGAAATGCAAGTGAAGAAGAAGGTCACTATAAATAGAAGACCTGAGATACTGAAGAAGCACTCTTGACTGCACAACCTTACGAGCTCAACTTTTGTCAAACTATAATCACTCATACTCATATTTCTTTAAAGAGCAGGAGTCAGTATTTCTTAGTTTGATTATTGTGAAAATATTCATCTAATCTTAAACTGTCATATCCTCACACATATTAAGTTAAAAAGATCAAACATTAAATCTCTTTGTTAGAGTTAGAGCCTGAAGAGGCTTGGTAAAGAAAGAAATACTTGTAGCCTGGAGAGGTGTTGAATACTTGGATGTAATCTATTTGAAAATAGTGGAGAAGATCCTTCAAGGAGAAGGGACTGGACGTAGCTCTTGGTTGGAAGAGAGTGAACCAGGATAAAACATCCTGTGTGATTCTTCTATCTCTTAACTCTGACAGTTTTATTTGTTTCTTACTAACGAGGAGTGTTGATATTGCTTTTGTTAAATTATTTTAAAAAGGATCTATTTCTTTGTGCTTGCTTCTGTTTCTAATCTCCTTGTGTTGAAAAATTATTTTAAAGGTTGTTTTCAAAAATTATTAACAAACACAATTAAACCCCCCCTCCCCCCCCCCCCCCCCCCCTCTTGTGTTTGCCTGTGTCAACTTTAATTATACTTGACACGAAAAGTAATATATATATATATAAATATTTAAATTTGAATCTACAAAATATTAGAATATAATAAATAGTAAATATTAAAATATATATTAAAATATTAAAATATTGTATCGGTTTGGTCCTTGACATAAGACTGAAGCATTTAAATTGGACCAGTTTATCCATTTTGGTCCAAGAAAGCAATATCGGGTCATGAAAGTCATATTGCGCCAGATAAGTCATATTGGACCAATTGACTCGAATCATGGCAACTTAGGCATGTAAGGGCCTAATTTGGTCATACTCCCTATGGTCCTTATTATAATAAACAATTGAGTATTTTTTTTGTCAAAAATATAAGAAACATGCATCAATCTCGCCCTCACATATTAAATGTTTAATTTCCAATTTTGCCCTCATTTATTATATGATTAATATTTACGAGATAGTATCAACTTTCCATACAAGTGGAACATTAATTAAGATTAGAAGTGGTATATTTCTAAATTTATATGAATATTAATTACAATTAGCTTATTTCAATGCATTTCCTTGGTCTGTGTGTTTTAGGATTTTGTTTCATATACCCAAGTAAGAACTAGCTCCACATGGTCATATTGAGAAATATATTTTAATATGTATTATTAATGCACTTTATATATAATAAAATATTTGCTTACATTTATAAAATGGGTTAAATATATCATACTTCTAAATACTCCAACTCACCTTCGATGCTAGGCTTGGAGAAAATTTACAAATTGAAAACAATACTTGATCTTATTTAAAAAAATATTGTGAACGAAAATCACAACCATTGATGCGAATTGATGGCTTTCCTTCAACAATCGGATGGTGAGAGGCATTTACATGTCATCGATCAGTATAGCTATCTGACCTTTAAAAGGAATGTGATAACATTCAAACTAAAGTGTGACGACGCGCATTTGAATGTTGTGCCCAGATTGCGATCAGGTTATAAGGTTTCATGAATTGATTATTATGGTTGAATGAATCAGATCAGTTAATTGGTTATCTATATTGGTGAACCGGTTCATTCCATTGTGTGTTTAACTTTTGTAATAATTTATCATTTTTCAAACAAATATGTAATCAAGATTTAAAACTAATGATTTAATAAAATAAAAAATAAAAACGAAAAGATTTATAACCATATTAAATATTTCATAAAAAGCACACTTTAATACAGCCCAGATATGATAGAGTTATAGAGGAAAACCAGGTCAAATTTATGGAAGTTGGTGGGAGGCAGTGTAGCAATGCAATGGAGGAACCAGAACCGGATATATTTGTTTCAATGAATCGATTACCATATAGATTGTATGTGAATCGGATATTTTGTGCCGTGTGACTCGGTTACACAAAATACCCATGTGATTTGGTTACTGATTCTGTGAACCGGTTATGGGTGAGCTATCCGATGCCATGAACGGTCGGGAATGGGTGAGCTTTTTCCTTCCTCGGTTTGGTTCGGATTGGTTCGTTTGGGCTCGAATCCGACCAAACCTGACCGTTGTCCATACCTATTTATTCTCAAAGTAAATGTCCTCCAGCCCTACCAAAATTTATCATCAAATTAATAACGTTTACACTCATAACCACATGGTTGTTCCTTAAAAACAATGTTTACGCTATTATGCCTTCCTCAGCCCCGAGATTTTCTTCTTCCATCCAGCTTGGTCCCTCGCTGCAACTATCCTCATCCATTAAAGTCTTCTTACGTATTTACTGCATAAGAATTATTTTGATGAGCAAAATTATTATTGAAATGGTACACAAACAACCAAAAAACAAAATGCACACCAAACAACAAATGGAAATGAAGATTAAGCAGAAAAGAAATAATCAATGAATTGGAAATTCCATTTCTGATATTCTCATTACGCAGACCCATATATATAGGGTAATTACAAGAGGTGAAGTTATTTGTAGTATAACTAACTTCTTAACATAAATATATTTACATCTAAGCAAAGTCTATCTAATCTATACATAACCTATACATGTGCTATACGTATGGTATACACTGATAAGACCAAACCCATTTTTAGCATAACTAATGATGAAAGTTACTCAAATGTTAGAAAATAAACAGGGCAAAGAATATTCCCAATATTTAACACCAACCATCGCCTAAATTTTCTTGCTATTATCAAGAACACAAGAACAATATTTAAATTTTAGTGACAAAGAAAAATCAAAGTGACAAATATAAATGGAGGTGATAAATCAAAACAATGAGGGGGATGGAGAACTCTAAATCTCGGATTTTGAATAGTGTTAGAGGAACCCTAAATGTTCATACCCAAATCCCTAAACCAAAATACTCACAGATCAAATAGGAAATCAAAACCCAGATGAAGGAAACATAGGTTGCAGATGATTTACCTGGAGCTCGTCGAACGCTCACTAGATTTGACATTGTCTTCTTGCTCGCACTCTGGCAGTAGAATATGGTCGTTAGCAGGTGTGAGTAGAGGTGACAAAGGTAAGAGAAGAGGGGTGGGGGAGAGAACCAAGCAACAAATAAGAGAAGTTAATAAAAGGGTTTATTTGCAAAATAGAAAAACCGACCACTACCGCATTTACCTACAATAGAGGGTCAAATTAATGCTTCACTCGTGGACCACTTGAGGCACTATTCCATGATAGAAGCCACCCTATCTTTTATATGAGACTAAACTTCCTCGTTCCCTTTCCAAAATGTACCGTCTTAGGGTTCTGTAGAGCATAGCAGTCTTACGCCGCTAGGGTCCTAGCCTTTTAGGCTTCCTTTGTTCATCACAACCTTTTTCCAGAGGGGATTTGCTATGTATTTCTCTCTTTTTTGTGAGAGCTATGCTTTTCATGAGTATTATGTTTTTCTCTCCGCTTGTGAGAGCTATGTTTTTCTCTCCATTTGTGAGAGCCTATCGTTACTAGATGAAGAAGATAAATTAATTGTTTCTCTCCATTTCTCTCCATTTTTTATTGGCAGGTTCTGGTTCCCAGGCCTGCCAGAAGCCATAAGTGTCCTTAGTTGGAACTGTCGAGGCATGGGTAACCTGTATGCAGTTTCTATTCACAAATACCTCGTTTGGTGTTATAGGCCAGACGCATTTTATCGTTTTCGCTTTTTATTTTTATTTTTTTAGTTTATGCAAATAAAATCGAAGACAATTGGCAGTGTATTGAGCATTTCTTGCAAGTAGCTCGAAGCATCAACTTTGATCACAATTTACGTGATGAGGGAGGATATTTCTTTAAAGCTAAATTTTATAGTTACTCTCCTAGACTCCAGGTACAAAAAGAGGAAGTCATATGTCTCCTACAAGAGGACCAAGTTAATTATATGACTGTTATTTCAAATTGTAGGAGTCTTATATCATCTTATGTTTACAACTCTTTGGTAGAGTTTGATAGGAGGAAAATCCATGTAGTTGCTCACCTTTTGTTAGGGGTGACTACATATATTACTATTCTCCAAATTCGTGATGATGTTACCAAATGTATTGTGTTATCCATTATTAATGAAATTGCTTAATTTTTCTTTTGTAAAAAAAAATGTACCTTCTTAGATATTATAATTTTAACATTCTTAAACTTTGATTGTTGTTCTTAAAACTGAAAGTGGAATTTTGGAAAATATTTTAAATTCACTTTAACCTAAAAATGTCTAAATTTTTATATATTTTTTAACGAATATCACGAAAGCCCTTGATTAATGTTGCTGTTCTATATTTATTCATTTATACTTTTTTTTCTGACAAATTCTAAAGTGCATTACGTATTTTATATGCAAGCTCATTTTAAAGAGACTTATCAATTATACAATTTCTACGTGTAAATTGAGAACTGCTTCATTTTTCACTCATATATCCAATCGAAATATGTAATGTATCATAATAATGGAAAAAATGGGAAAAACATTTGTGGTTTGATGTTCTGTAAAAGAGCCTCCCGCTAGAGAACTTGAAGATCTCTGTATGCATATTCAAGATTTTATATTTTTTTAGGGGTACACTTTGACGAACTAAAGTTCCTATTTTTTAGGTTTAATCTACCTAGTAACTGTAGCAATATTAAATACTAAAATGTATTAAGGGAAAAATACTCTATCTTTTGAGCAGGGAAAAAAATTTACTCTGTCGTTTGTTATATAAATAAATCAATACTTTGAATGATAAATTATAACTCAAATAACTGATATTTTATGCAGTATGGTTACACGTTTTCCTCGTTGATGAACTAGTAAAGGAGGAACAGTGGGGTCTGCGAATTCGGTAAGAATAGCCAACATTACAGAATAGTTCTATTAATTAAATGGTTGCTCCATAATATTCGATAAGGTCCCTACAACATATGTAAGTAAATCCACTTATAAAGTCTGTCATTTAAAGTTAAATAAAAGATTTATTATATGACACACCCTAAAATATATTAAAGTCTGTCATTTAAAGTTTTTTTTTTTTGAAAGACTTTCATTTAAAGTTAAAATCCAAGAAATAATAAAAATTAGTATAGCAAAATAGTTTTCAAAAACTCAAATGTATAAAATTTTGAAACATGAATTGATTCTCACATCAATCATAATCTTTTTCTTTTCTTTTTATAAAAAGGGAAACTAAAGGATTACACAACTGCTCTTAGGGAAGCAATCCCTTGTATATCAGCTGAAATAGCTAAGCTAAGTATAGAAGGAGAAGAGTCCAGAAGAGTCCACTCAAACCCACTTGAATGACCTGAATTCCCAAGGATGCCAGCACAAATGTTTGCCTCGCGATAAACATGTTGAATGGAACAAGACCAATCCTTGGAATTCATGAGCCGAAGAATTTTTGAGTCCATTTCCATGTTGAGTGATTGGATTAACAGATTTTTTGCCATTCTCAGGCCTAGGACCAGACCCCATAGCTCTGCTGAGACAGAGGTTGAAGCACCTAGATTGCAGAAGAAACCTTTAATGAAATGTCCCAGAGAATTTCGAATCAAAACCTCACAAGCTGATAGGCCACTACCGTGCCTGTGGGAACCGTCCACATTCAGCTTAAGAGCATGATTTGGAGGAAGGGACCGGGCCACCAAAATCTCCCTCTCGCTTGCCTCAATGAAGGTTGTTGAAGGATTGAGGAGATGATTGTGGATTACCCCAACTCAACCTGCCCAAGTAGTTTATGAATGAAACTGTCAGGGATAGACGACTTCCTTGAGAATACTAGTTGGTTTCAATCTAGCCAAAGCATATGGACAATAGACCCAAAAACGATAGGCTAGTTCCACTTCCAGTTCCGTATGCCTATGTTTGGATTTGAGAGGTTGAACTCTAGCCATTTCTGAAGTCCTAAGCTCGCAAAAGAGGCCCAGAATTGAGGCTTAACAAATTTCTCCAGGACTCACAATGACGAAGAATGTGCATAATTGATTCCGGTTGTTGCAGGCACCTTGGGCATAAATCTGAATCAGAAAAATTTCCCTCAAATCTAAATTCATTGGTCATCAATCTGCCATGAGCAATTCTCCAAATGGAATTGTTGACTCTAGGAGGACACTTGAGCTTCCAAATCAGTTTGAAAGGAAAAGAGGGAGGACTTTCCCTTTCAATCTCTTTATACATAGCCATGTAAACTGATTTGATACTAAAATAGTCATCAGTGGAATGCTTCCAAATCGGAAAATCTTCAGCACCCACCCGAGGAGCTATTAAGCCTGCAATCTTATTACATATGTTAACAGCGAAAGTTTGGTTCAAGAATTCCCAGTCCCATTCTTCCTGCGATGCATAAGAGTTAACTGTAAAATTCCATTCATGATCTGGAATATTTGAAGCATAATCACTTAGAGCACCAACTCAACCCATGGGTATTTCAGAGGTTCTTCATCAAAGTATATTATTATTAACCTTGCTGTTACCAAGGGTCTAATCCTCTTATCCAGAGATGTGTGCTATTTTCTTTGATTAATTAATTCATTTCATTTAATTGTTATTTTTATTTTCTGATTAGTGGTGTGCCTGAAGATGCACGTATCAAATTTGAAACTACACATGACAAAAACAAGTCGAAAAAATTGATAGAAAGGAACTAATTTGTATATCACTTTTTTTCTTATGAATGTTCTGTATAACATCTCTAGCTAGGCTGAAATATTGCTGGTAAATGGGAGCTAACCAAGAGATATGTGCTAATTCTATCTAGAAGTTTTCTTCTTATGAAAGTTCTCTATAAACATCTCTAGGCATAAATTTTGCTGGTAAATGGGAGCAAAAGCAAGAGATCTGTGCTAATTCTATCAAGAAGTTTTTTTTTTCCTTATGCAAGTTCTGTATAAACGTCTAGGCTGAAATATTGCTGGCAAATGGGAGCCTAGGCAAGAGATCTGTGCTAATTCTACCAACTACCAAGAATGTGATTGAAAATCACTGAACATCTTGATGCTGCAGTGCTTTAACTTGCAGCCTCCATCCTCATAGGACTTAATTTCCCTCCCACCAGGATTCTTCTGAGTTCACTAGCAATTACTTGCAGCAAAACTGGTTTTCGGATAACTCCATTAAAGCCAATTTGCATACATCTTTCCCACAAATCATCTTCTGTGCTAGCAGTCAAGGCGACTATCACAGGCCAATCTCGGCTTCTAAACTTCCTTATCCTTGTGGCAACTTCAAATCCATCTATTTCAGGCATGTGAAGATCCAGAAGAATAACTTGGATAGAAGATCCAGCAGGTCCAATAGCAGTAAGGCATTCAAATCCTGAAGAAACAGATGTTACAACACAACCTAGTTTCTGAAGCAACTTTTGGGTCACTGCTCTATTTACAGCATCATTGTCAGCCAACAAGACTTGCAGACCTCTGAAGAGAGAATTTGAATTAGAAGGCTCTGAACTTTCTCCAGGTTCAGGCATGGATATGGCAATGGATCTCCGTAATTGAAATCGAATAACAAGGGCCATCATTTGAGGTAAACCTTGACTATTTGGTACAAACCATATATTCCCTTGCATCAACTGCCAATAACATAGCAGACAGAAAAAAATACAAAATCAATGCAGAGAAAAATAATTTACATAACACAGTAACAAGTAAAGCTACTTAACCAGTCATTGGCATTTAAAGGACCTTGCACATTTAAAAAGTCAGTACTAATTCCTCTTGAGACATTTAAAAATGAATAATCAAATAAGCCAACAAAATCTATATAGAATCTATCAAAGTTCTAGACAATTAAATCTATAATCTATTAATGGTAGTCCTCAAGTCATTTACCAAAAGAAAAGCAACAAAAAAATCAAAATAAATAAACTCCACACCATCTGCTTATGAAGCTAAGAAAACATATAAAAATGTAAATCAAAGCTCAAGTCTTAAACATTGGGGGAACTATGTCTTGATTCCTACCATGAAATGAATAAGCTAATCATGGACTTGAGTTGAATATGCTATATCTAATCTAATATGCTTTGCATGCATACCTACACTTCCATTTCATTCTCTAGGTGGGGGTGGAAAGTCACAGGTTAGTAAAGTAGCATATCTCCCATCAATAGTTTTTTTTAAACACATTTCAAAATGCTCAAGCAAGAGAAAAGAGAAAACGTGGCTTGCAAACAAGAGAACCAATTCAGTGATTTTGTTGTACATGAGTGAGAAAGATACATGCAAACATCCACCCCTGGTGAAACATCTAAAGACTAGCATAGAGAAAATTTGGTGTTTGCTACTGTAACAAGGCATAAAACAGTCTTCAACTAAAATTTGTTTAAGTATTATGTATAGCATATGAATCACCTGAAACTCAAGTCTAAATGAACTTACTATCCATCCACACACACAAAACCAACATTACAAAACTAACCTGGACTATCCTCTGGCAAATGTTGAAGCTCAGTCTGCCCTCAACCCGATCACCGGTATACTTCCTACCCCCAAGCTGCCCTGAAGAAACTGAGCTCTCAAATTCAGAATCACTACTATTGATCCCTATCTCAAATCTAATATATACCTCCCCACTAGATGAGTTTGGTCCCCAGCTTGCCCATCCTGGATCATTCCATCCTTGACTTCCAGTTTCTGCAAAAACTCGAAATACAAGAATCCCTCCACCATGGTTACTATCTAATAGGTTCCCAACCATATGCAAAATCACCTGAAAAACCCTCCGTTCATCACCCATGACATTGTCAGGCAAAGACTTATCAACCTCAACCATGAAACCCAAGCCCCTATAAACACACATGCACTTGGCAAGGCAAGCTGCATCTTTTATCATGGCATGTAACCCAAAAGACCTTATCTCCAGAGGAAATCTTCCATCATTCTTTGCTGAATTGTCCATGGCATCATTTAACAAGTTCGATAGGACATTGCTGGTACTTAGCATTGAATCCACAACAAGTTTCTGTTCACTGTTCATATTATCATCTTTTATCATTGAAAGCAAACCCAGAATTGAGTGCATTGGCTTTCTTGTTCCATCACTCATGACTTTCTGGAATGAGGCTCTAGCCTGGCTTGCCATCATAGCATTCATCTTTGCCTGCTGCAAAGCTTGATTTTGCTCCACCAGCTTCTCTCTCATAAGTTGGGACTCTTCAAGAATTGCAGCATGAGACAGAGCCACAGCCACCTGATCAGCAACCACCTTAATAATCTCCAGCTCCTGATTGCTCCAAGATCTAGTCTCTCCACTAGGAAGAATCAAAACCAATATTGCATACCATGCCTGTGTTAGCTCAGGTGTTCCCCCTTTGAAATTGCATACCAGAAGCATTGGCATTCGGATGGCCGCAACTGGTCCTGCCTCACCAGAAACTCCACTACTAGCAGCAGCAAGTGCCGAGTCCGCGTCAAGTATGTTCACTCCATCGCTTCCCTTAATTCTTACAACATCTGGATCAGTAAAAGGTATAGAATAATTAATATTTCTCCCATTCAATTCATGGGTGAGATTCATCGCTGTCTTATCAACATTAGGCATCCACACTGCACAATTTTGCAATCCAAGAGTTTTAGACAGCTCCACCAAGGTGGTGTACAGAATTGTATGCCTATCCAGTGACTTGCGAATCTCTTGAGTAAGCATTCTTACATGCATTGCAGCCTCCTTTTGTCTCATTATAATACCAACCTCCCTTCCGAGGTCCCAGGTCTTTTTCTTCAGCATGAATTCTCTGACCTTCACCTTAAGAAGTAAAGGGATTAGAGTGACGAGGGTTATAGCGGTGGCACAAGATACCAAAGCAGTGAGGATTTTGAAGATAGTGAGTGCCACCATAAGTTGGAAAGTATGAGGACCATAAGTCCATCCATTCAGAAAATGTGTCATTCCACATAGTACAATGAAGGCAACAAACTGAACAAGGACCCATTTGAATGGAAGGTTTGAGCAACTCAAAAAATAGAGCAGCTCAATTGGGATGGAGAAATAGGCCACAGCAATCAAGAAATCACCAACTCTCTGGCATTCCAGAATGGCCTCAATACTCCACAAGCTAGTCTCATCATCACAGTTACATCTGGAGAGTCCATTATCTGTTGCAGATACACATAGGAGGAGCCAGCAAATCAAAAGTCCAAATGCTACTGATTTCAACATTGATTGATCCAAAATGTTGCTTCTTCACTCCATATACAGAAACAAATCAATGGTCCATACGACAGTAAATAAGGAAGCTTGGAAACAAGAAAATGCCTTCAGCAATGTCTACCTGTAACTCCCAAACTTCAATGGTCATGCGGCCTGCCACAATTTTTCAACAATAAAATAAAACTCAGTTAGATCCAAACCAGAGAAAACAGAACAGTATGAGATCCTATAATTCATTACCCAAATTAAATGACCCAACACTATTCAACTCTTGTAATTTCAGTTTTAACCTTCTTCCAATCCACACACCCCTTTGGGGGGAGTGGTGTAAATCAAATGAATAAAACAATGCCAAACAGTAAAAAGGACATTTTGATCAACAAATTGAAAGAACTATATATTTAATAAGGGAATTAAAAAAATAGAATTAAAAACAAAGGCATGCTATGTTAAGAATCCCCAAAACCATTTTAAAAAAAAAAAAAGTCCAACAGCATTTACTACCCGAAAAGAAATGAAAAAGAGAAAAGTCGAACTCCCAGTAATGAAGACCCTCTGTTTTTTTGTAAATAAAAAAGTAGCTACAGAAACAGACCCTAATAGCATTTTTTATATAAAATAATCAAATAAACAAATAAAACCCAGATTGCAATCATATATTCCAACCTTCGTTAGATCTTAATAATCTTGTCCATACCCTGGAGATACCAAAACCAAGTTAAAGACACATTACTAGAAGCCATTCACCAAACTCCTCAACCTTCCACCACCCATTACTTTATACATTAAACAACTCCAACCCCCTACCCACCATCACCCCCTTTTGGAATAACAGCAAAAAGAAAAAAAAATGCAACAAATCCCAACACATAAAGAAAATAAGAAAACCTGGATTACAGTGCAGAAATTGGGAGAAACAGGAAGTGGGGTGTGGCCATTGGTGTGAAAGAATGATTCTTTACATGGAAAAAAGAGGGTGACTCACACTGTGCACTTGGACATACAGAAGCAAGCAGAGAAGGAGAAAAAATGAAGTGTTCTTGTGTTGTGTAAGAAATGAAGGAGAGCTTAAAGTGAGAGGGTATATATGTATGTGTTGTGTGTATGTATCTATATGTACGTGTAATGTGATGTTTGGAATGAATGGCAAACCACAAACCATAAATGGAAAGAGTAGCGCCGTTGTTTCCGAGAGGGAAGAGCGAGAAAAGAAAGAGAGAGTGTGGGTCCACGTTCTTACATGAAGAGAACTTGGACGCACTTTTTAGAATAAAATAAGACTTTCTCCTCACTCCCGAAAAGATTATTATTTTTTTCTAAATGTATTTTAACGGCGGTAACGAAGGATTAATCGATGTTCATCCGTGAGAAATGATTTTTATTGATCAAACATTATTTTAATATTGTCAGAAATCGAATATGAGAACAAATCCAATTGACTTCTAGAATGTCCAAGAACAAGCTTTACAACCACTAACAAAGAGGCTTGATTACACCCACAAAGATTTGTTTGTTTTATTTATTTAATTATTTTAACAAAACTCATCTTAATTAGTCATTCAAATTTATTATAAGATTAATATTTGGTTTGACTGATTGAACATAATTTTATTTCTTGATTCTCTTTCTTATTAGACTAGTTGCTTCTACTATATCAATATCTTATTGGTCTTTATTTATTTTTTTAACCCCTTCTTCTTTCTTCATGTTTTCAATGCTCTTTTCTTTCCTAACTAAATTCAAAAGAAAAACAAATATATTTCGTTGCTTTCTCTCTTTCCTTTCTGTTTCAGTTTAAAATTTTAAATACTTGTAATTATTTATTTTTGTCTGATTGTAATTGATTATATACCTAAAATTAATGAAATTAATTTATATACATGGAAAAAGCGCATTAGTTGCATAGAATTAATATTAGTGTTAAAATAAATTCGGCAATAAACTTGGAAAAGTAAATTGCCAAATCTATTTAATACTTGTTAAATAATTTAAAATAAAAAGATTAAATATGGAATTAAAACTAGTTAAATATATTGTCAAATCTTTTTAAATTGTCAAATCAGTTTCATTTATTTTAGTCATGTTTTCAATACCCCTCAATACCTCACTAAATTCGAGAGGAAAATAATACTACTGATTCTTAATATAAGAAATAAATGGATTTTTTAAATCTAAAATATAGAAATAAATCGATCATTCACAATCACCGATGAAAAATTCCTCAAAAAGTTAAGGATTAGTAATCCTTTTGAATTTAGTTAAAAGTTAAAGAAAAAAAGAAAAGCGTCCCTTGTCTAATGGATATGATAGAGGTCTTCTAAACCTTTGGTATAGGTTCAAATAGTATTGGATGCAAGCAATTTATTTAGCATATATATATATATATATATATATATATATATATATATATATATATATATATATATATATATATATAAAATTGAATTTCTCTTTGAACACAACCTCAGGTAATCCTATCTTTCTTTGATAAGAATCAATACGATCTTTATAAGGTTACTCTTCCGAATGAAATTCAATGGGATCCAGCGAGACCATGTCTTCATCCATAGGATTCCAAGTACCCGAATCCTTATTTATAATAGGATTTATATTTACGAGATATATCAACTTTCCATATAAGTGAGTTTGTTCATTAATTAGAAGGGGTAAATCTTGAAATTTATATGAATATTAATTACAATCAGCTCATTTCAATGCATTTTCTTAATCTGTGTGTTTTAAGGATTTGTTCCTTATATTAAGGATCAGGTGTAGTATATTCTATGCTTTCTCTTTCCGTATTTTAAATATGTGTAATTATTTATTTTTGTCTCATTTTAATGTCTAAGATTAATGAAATTAATTTTTGTACTTGGGCAAAGCGCATTAGTTGCATAGGATATTAATATTAGTGTTAACATTGATTCGGTAATCGACTTGGAAAAGAAGATTGTCAAAGTCTGTTTAATATTTGTTAAATAATTAAAAATAAAAAAAGATTAAATGGAATTAAAATTTTTAAATATAATTAATCTAAGTGCTAACATTATTCGTAAAATCTTGTCAAGGTAAATTGCCAAATCTTTACAAAATACTAGTAAGGAAATATCCTTTTTTGAAACGTAAGGCATTTTCTTGGATCATTTGAATCACTCATGAACATGAAGGTTGCAGAAACGTAAGGATTACGGGTCTCTCCGCATGAGTCTCTTGTCTGAGATTAAAATTATACGAGTTTATGTCCCAATGGTTGAGATTGCTTATCACCTGAATTCGTCATTTATATATGTTAAAATAAACGTTTTACTAACAATGTTTCTTTAGAGTACTTGTAAAAGATTTGAAATGGAAAATATTATATAAAATCAAAAGGCTTGTTGTTGTATCCTCCTATAAAAAATAAAATTGTTGTATCCTCCAATTATTTCTCCTAATATTTAATGAGAAAAATGTTAAACTTTTCTGTTCGCAAACATAAATGCATTCCACATCTTAAAAGGGTAAAAAGCATTTAATATTATTTTTAATAATCACAAAGAATATTAGAAAAATTAATTAGCTGGATTTAATATATATTTTCAAAAGGATATGTTGTTTATAATTCTAAGATTTAATTGGTATACATTGAAAGTGTAAAGTTTTTTTATACTGTCAACCAATCAGAAATTGACACATCATAACAAATCTTTAATTCTTATCATAACTACCTTAAAAGTCATTAATTTTTTGATTTCTAATTGATTGTATGTGTAAAAATCTTTACATTGACAGTGTATAGAAATTAAATTCATAATTCTATGCATATTTTCCTAATAAAATGTTCTTGGGTCACCCATTTAAATTTGTTTGTTTTATTTTACCCTTCTTTCTCCATTTTTCAATGATCCTCTCTTTCCTTGTTAAATTCACGGTAAATAAAAGCACTAACCCTCTTGAGCTTTGGTGAAATGACAATCAATCTCATTTTTGAGTAAAAATAATACTCCACTCCATTTGACCCTTTGAATAATGGGATAGTTAAATTATACTAACAGAAAATTCCTTAAATTAAGTATGGTTAGCTTAAAGAAAAGTAAGTTACACTCCACCATCTCTAAGTCTTTTTAAAATAACAACAAACCTCAAACTTGACCATAAATTATAGTTGACCCTGTTTTTTAGTGTTGACTAACTATTGAATTAACATTGTCAAGTTACTTAAAAATGAAAACTATTTATAATTTTATTTAATATTTATATACTTAACTCCGTCAAAAAAAAATACTTTTATACTTTAAAAAAGGTTTTAAAGATTAATCTTATGCTTTTTTGTTTTCAAAATAAAGTTGTTGTCTTTAATTTCAAAAATGAAATATTTAATTTAAAAATAATATCAAAGTAATATAATACTTCTCAAAACAAAAAAAGGAATATATTTCTTTTAAACATTTTATTTTTCAGTTCATTGAAATTTAATTTTATTCAAACAAATATTATTTAGTATACACTCTAACAAACATGAATCAATAATTTGAAAAATGATTTATTCATTATATTTTTGTTTTTTATGTTGTTTTGGCTTCAACGACTCACGAGGGGGGGGGGGGGGGGGGGAATTGAGTTTTCAAAAAATATTTCCCTCTTAAAATTTTTTCACAAAGCTTTATAAATCATAGTTGCGGATTAGTGTTCTCAGAGTCTTTTAAAAAATCGATGAAGAGTTTTTACAAAATCTTGAATAGAAGGTGATGAGGATAAGAAAGATTAATTCAGAAGGATTCAGAATAGGTTCGGGTTTCATAACTCAGTAATAACAAAATTCAGTTTATACAGATCAAGAACATAAAT
Organism: Sophora flavescens; assembly: GCA_030762895.1. Lineage (NCBI taxonomy): Eukaryota > Viridiplantae > Streptophyta > Magnoliopsida > Fabales > Fabaceae > Sophora > Sophora flavescens. The sequence goes on along the minus strand of CM061063.1, from coordinate 159,741,884 downwards.
TATATTGAACTTTAAACATCAAAGTTGCAGGTTCTTGAACATAAATAGAAAGTAAAGGAGTTTGAGTTTAGGGATACCACACAACCAAATTTATCCAGGTTCACTCACCTCCACTATGACCTACATCAAGTCCCCACTCCACCTGTGGGATTTCACACACTAACACTCAAGCTTTGTCAGGTAGCTTGAAAAACCTTCATACCACAGAGCACTCCTTCACCTCGAGATATCACACTCTTGTGAAGAGCCTCAATGTTCAACCTTAGGGATACCTCACCCTAATCACTCAGAGAGACTCCCTCTCTCTTTACAATCAAAAGTAAAAAACAAAAGTTGATTCCTAACTCTCAGTAGTCAGATAAACAAATTGAAGCACTTTGAGTATTGAAACACTCTTTTCTCAGTAAGCTCAATAAAGATGATGAATGATTTTCACAATTGATTTCTCAAAGCGATTTCGTAAAACTGTGATATGTTATGATATTCGTATATGTTATTTAAGTGTTCCTTTGATCCCTCTTTATATAGAAAACAAGTTATAGTCGTTGGGATCAATCAAAACAAATTTAGATCTGATTAACAGAATCTGTTTTCTTGATTCTCGTTCTTAAAATAAGATTCTGATTGTTCTTGTAGAATTAGCGTCGATAAAATAATCGAGTCCATTTGGAAAAATAGTCGCGTCCATTTGAAGAAAATAGCCGCTCCATTTGGAAAAAATAGTCGAGTCCATCTTGAAAAAAATAGCCGCGGTTATTTGGAAAAAATAGCCGCGTCCATTTCCCACGTCAGCAGACGGGAGTACTAACACAGATTAATTGGACGTGCTCCAACTAGTAGACGAGCTCCATATGCCATGTCAGTGGACGGAGCTTCTCATGAAGATCTTAGAAAATCCAAAGACTTGTGTGGACGAGCACTTTTATCACTTCAGTGGACGTGCGCTTGTGTCACTTTAGTGGACGTGCACTTGTATCACTTTAGTGGACGTGCACTAGTATCACTTTAGTGGACGTGCGCTTGTATCACTTTAGTGGACGAGCACTTCTATCACTTTAGAAGACGTGAGCTTCTGTCACTTTAGTAGACGTGCGCTTCTGTCACTTTAGTAGACGTGCGCTTCTGTCACTTTAGTAGACGTGAGCTTCTGTCACTTTAGTAGACGTGAGCTTCAATCACTTTCTTGGATGCCAGTTTTTACTATTCCCAGTATGGACGAGCGCTTATATTATTCCAGTGATGGACGTGCGCTTTGAAATCTTATTTCAAAAATCATTTTCATTTACAAAAACTTATTCCTTTTAATGCAGGTTATTAAAATTGATTTTCTTTCATGCATCTTTTCAAATTGAGCTTATTTGTGAATAAGGGATTTCATCTCTTACAAATCATCTAAGACTTAACACTAATTTCTTCGTTAAGCTCTTGTCTTGATGATTCCTTGATCTTCGTCCTTGCTCTTTGATTCCTCCAAGTTCTTCGTTGAATATTCTCCTTTGATTGCTCACTAAACTTGTTGAATATTGCTTGATACATGTCTTTACAATTTGACACTAAAAACACTTGCATACACATTAAGTTGTATTTGTCATATATCAAAATCTTTAAGTCATTGAGTTTAACAATCTCCCCCTTTTTGATTATGACAAACCTTTTGACAAATTATAAGATCAGAGTACAAGTGTAGCAGACGCTAAGTGTTTTTGACAGATTTATATCATGGTATCAAAGCAGTCAGAACAGAAGTATATCAGAGCAAAAAAATATTATCAGAGCAGAATTTGATTTACTCCCCATTAATTATGTAAACTTTTAAGCTCCCCCTCAACATAAGCATGTATAATTCGTTTTCTCTATATCATACTTTTTCTTCATGTATAATTTGTTATTATCCCCTTTCTCTATATCATACTTTTTCTCCCCCTTTTGGCTTCATAAAAAAGATAAAGAAAAGAAATATTTAAAGCGATAGAGAAGGTAAGCATTTAAACATTCAAACTTAGCATATAAAATTATTCATGATACAGGGATAGGTGTAGGGGCAAATCAAAAAGATGCCTCCAACTCGCATAGATGTTCCAAAGCTCTCTTCTGATCATTCATAGATATTCCAAATCAAATCACACAAGAATCAGAGCATATTTACACAAAGATACAGTCATATAATCAGTTTCTTTAGAGATTAGATATAAGATTGATGAATTATGCCCACTTCTCTTCTAATGAAAAAGAAGCGTTCCTTGTTCAAGGGCTTGGTAAAGATATCGTCAAGTTGTTTATTTTTATCAACATATTCAATATCAATTTCTCTACTTTGAATATGGTCTCTAATGAAATGATGTCTAATTTATATGTGTTTAGTTCTAGAGTGCATTATGGGATTCTTAGTTAGGTTAATTTCACTCGTATTGTCACATCTAATAGGAACTTGGTTTAGTTGCACACTATACTCAACTAATTGTTGTTTCATCAATAAAACCTGTGCATAACAGTTACCAGCTGCTACATATTCAGCCTCTGTAGTGGATAAAGCCACACTAGATTGTTTCTTACTGAACCATGATACTAATGAGTTTCCTAGTAAATGGCAAGTTCCACTAGTACTCTTTCTGCCTAGTTTACAACCAGAAAAATCAGAGTCTGAATAGCTAATTAAAGTACATGTAGCTCCTTTGGGATGCCATAATCCCATGTCTTTTGTTCCTAACAGATACTTAATTATCCTTTTAACTGATGTTAAGTGTGATTCTTTTGGATTTGCTTGATACCTAGCACACATGCATACACTAAACATGATATCTGGCCTACTAGCAGTAAGATAAAGTAGTGAGCCTATCATACCTCTGAATTTCGAAACATCAACAGGTTTAACTTGCTCATCCTTTTCCAGATAACAGGAGGTACTCATTGGAGTAGCCATCTCCTTAGCTTTTTCCATGCCAAACTTCTTGATTAACTCATTGCAGTACTTGATTTGGCTAACAAAGATTCTATTTTCAGTTTGCTTTATTTGCAGTCCAAGGAAAAAGTTCAGCTCACCCATCATTGACATTTCAAACTCACTCAGCATAAGACTTGCAAACTCATTGCACAACTGCTCATTAGTAGCACCAAAAATTATATCATCCACATATATTTGTACAAGTAAAATGTTGTGTGCCTTTTTCTTAGTGAACAAAGTTGTGTCAACTTTACCTCTTTTAAATCCTTTTTCAATGAGAAAATTACTTAACCTTTCATACCAAGCTCTAGGAGCTTGCTTTAAGCCATATAGTGCTTTAGACAGTTTATAAACATGGTTAGGCAATTCATTATTCTCAAAACCAGGTGGTTGACCAACATACACTTCCTCTTGTATAAATCCATTTAAGAAAGCACTCTTAACATCCATTTGATACAATTTAAATCCCATTATGCAAGCATAAGCAAGTAGCATTCTTATAGCTTCTAATCTTGCTACTGGTGCATATGTTTCATCATAATCTATGCCTTCTTCTTAGGTATACCCTTTGGCTACCAATCTAGCCTTGTTTCTTACAATTATACCATTTTCATCTAGTTTATTCCTAAAACCCCATTTTGTACGTATTACTTGACAGTTCTTGGGTTTAGGCACTAGTTTCCAGACTTGGTTTCTTTCAAACTGGTTAAACTCATCTTGTATAGCCATCATCCAATGTTCATCAATTATAGCATCATCTATGTTCTTAGGTTCTACTTGAGACACAAATGCCATATTGATTATTCCAAGATAGATCAAATAACTTTAATACAACAATGTAGACATATTATTCAATGATATATAAGTCAACGCAAAGATTCACAATAATGATAATCAGAAAACATATTCAATCAATATTATTTCTTTGTTACCCATTTTGTGATTGGAGAAGGCTCTACGTCATGATTCCAATTTTTGCTCTTGACCTTCCACCACACCTACAAAACAGAATTTCATATTTTTGCTATAGGTACCCAAATCTGTTTGGGTCCTTTTGAGTTAGTTGCAGCAATAGTTCCTTTAGGAACCCATATATATTTAGATTTATTGTCTGATTTTCTGTATTGGCATGTAGAAGCTGTGTGACCTTTTCTAGCACAGAAATAGCATTTAACAAATGGTGTGTTTGATGTCATAGGTGCAGCAAAAAATTTCTTGAAAGATTTATCATGTATCTTAGGTTTATAGCCTATTCCAGCCTTATCATAAACACATTTTTGCTGTCCTAACAATGCATCCAAATTATCTCTACCATTTGTGAACTTGGCTAAGTCATTTTTCAGTTTTTCAACTTCTTTAGTCGATGTACAACTAGATGCATTCCAGATTTCTTTATCACTAGTAATTCTAGATAGATAACCATTCAAATGATTTATATGTTTCTCCAACTTAGGACATTTATCACATATAGGTGCATCTAAAACAGTTGCTAGTTTTTCTTTTAAAGCACAATTTTCAGTTTTTAATTGATCTACCTCTTTGTTTAAAGCAGAAGTTTTCTTCTCTAAGCATGTGATGGTTTTCTTAGACTTATTTAGCAATCTAGCAAGTCTAATGGATTCTTTATGAAGTTCTTCAAAAGCATTTTGCAATTCCTCATAAGAAGGTTGATAATCAGAACTTACTTCACTTTCTGAATCACTGTCATTTCTGGCCATCAAGCACAAGTTTGCCTCCTCAGATTTAGATTCTTCAGTGGAATCTAGATCATTATCATCCCAAGCAATGTAGGAATTTCTTGTCTTTCTCCACTTCTTGTCCTTTGAGTCAAATTTTTCAGTTTTGTCCTTCTTTTGCAGCTTTGGACAGTCAAGCTTTATGTGGCCAATCTTTCCACATCCAAAGCATGTGATGTTGTTGGAAGAGTTGTCACCTTTGCTGAAGTTTCTTTTTGGAAAAGTGGATGACTTTCTTTTGAAGTTACCTTTCTTCTTTAGGAAGTTCTTGAACTTTCTAACTAGCAATCCCATCTTTTCTTCGGATAGTGCTTCTTGTGATGAATCATCATCATCACTGTCTTCTGCTTCTGACTTGTGATTTCAGAGCCAAACCCTTCTTTCTTTTATCAGTTTCTTCACTCTCATTTAATCTGTTCAACTCTAATTCATGTTCTTGAAATTTTCCAAACAGTGTGGCAATGGTCATTGATGAGAGATCTCTGGATTCTGAGATTGCAGTGACTTTAGGTTGCCATTCTCTGCTCAAGCATCTCATTACTTTGTTAACTTGATCCTCATTTGATATTGCTTTTCCAAGACCAGCCAATTGATTTACGATGTGTGTGAATCTCTTTTGCATTTCAGTCATAGGTTCTCCTCGATTCATTCTGAACAACTCATACTCATGTGTGAGGGTGTTCATTCTTGCTCTTTTGACATCTAATGTTCCTTCATGTGTTACTTGCAATGTATCCCACATCTCCTTTGCTGATTTGCAATTTGAAACCCTAAAAAACTCATCACGGCTTAAAGCAGATGTTATAATATTCTTAGCACGTGCATTATATTGAATTATTTTCTTATCATCCTCATTCCATTCAGTTTTAGGCTTATTTCTTGGAGCACCATTAGCATCTACAGTGGAGGGGACAAATGGTCCATACTCCCATACTCTACTGCATCCCATATGTCAACACCTGCTACCTCAAGAAAGATTACCATTCTTTCCTTCCAACAGATATACTCAGATCCATTGAAGGCAGGCAGGCGTACAAAGGAAGCCCCTTCATTCACACAGTCATTGGAAGCCATACTCTTATAGCTGTTAGCAAAACTTCAGAGTTTATCTCTGATGCCAATTGTTGTTTTGGCTTCAACGACTCAAGAAAGGGGAGGGGGGGGGGGGGGGGGGGGGATGAATTGAGTTTTCAAAAAATATTTCACACTTAAAACTTTTTCACAAAGCTTTATAAATCGGTGTTGAGGATTAGTGTTCTCAGGATCTTTTACAAAATCGATGAAGGGTTTTTACAAAATCTTGAATAGAAGGTGATAAGGATAAGAAAGTTTATTTCAAAAAGATTCAGAATAGGTCCGGGTTTAATAACTCAGTAATAACAAAATACAGTTTATACAGATCAAGAACAGAAATTATATTGAACTTTAAACATCAAAGTTACAGGTTCTTGAACATAAACAGAAAGTAAATGAGTTTGAGTTTAGGGATACCACAAAACCAGATTTATCCTGGTTCAATCACCTCCACTGTGACCTACATCTAGTCCCCACTTCACCTGTGGGATTTCACACACTAACACACAAGCTTTACCAGGTAGCTTGAAAAACCTTCACACCATAGAGCACTCCTTCACCTAGAGATACCACACTCTTGTGAGGAGCCTCAACGTTCAACCTTAGGGACACCTCACCCGAATCACTCAGAGAGACTCCCTCTCATCAAAAGTAAAAACAAAAGTTGATTCCTAACTCTCAGTAGTCAGATAAACAAATTGAAGCACTTTGAGTATTGAAACACTCTTTTCTCAGTAAGCTCAATAAAGATGATGAATGATTTTCACAATTGATTTCTTAGAACGATTTCATAAAACTGTGATATGTTATGATATTCGTATATGTTATTTAAGTGTTTCTTTGATTCCTCTTTATATAGAAAATAAGTTATAGTCGTTGGGATCAATCAAAACAGATTTGGATCTGATTAACAGAATCTGTTTTCTTGATTCTCGTTCTTGAAATAAGATTCTGATTGTTCTTGTAGAATTCGCGTCCATAAAATAACCGAGTCCATTTGGAAAACTAGCCGCGTCCATTTGAAGAAAATAGCCGCGTCCATTTTGAAAAAATGGCCGAGTCCATCTTGAAAAAAATAACCGCGTCTATTTGGAAAAAATAGCCGCGTCCATTTGCCACGTCAGCAGACGGGAGTACTAACACAAAGTAATTGGACATGCTCCAACTAGTAGACGAACTCCATATACCATGTCAGTGGACGGAGCTTCTCATTTAGATCTTAGCAAGTCCAAAGACTTGTGTGGATGAACACTTTTATCACTTCAGTGGACGTGCGCTTGTGTCACTTTAGTGGACGTGCGCCTGTATCACTTTAGTGGACGTGCGCCTGTATCACTTTAGTGGACGTGCGCTTGTATCACTTTAGTAGACGTGCGCTTCTATCACTTTAGGAGACGTGTGCTTCTATCACTTTAGTAGACGTGCGCTTCTGTCACTTTAGTAGACATGCGCTTCTATCTCTTTAGTAGACGTGAGCTTCTGTTACTTTAGTAGACGTGAGCTTCTATCATTTTCTTGGACGCCAGTTTTTACTATTCCCAGTATGGACGAGTGCTTATATTATTCCAGTGATGGACAAGCACTTTGAAATCTTATTTCAAAAATCATTTTCATTTACGAAAACTTATTCCTTTTAATGCAGGTGATGAAAAATGATTTTCTTTCATGCATCTTTTCAAATTGAGCTTATTTGTGAATAAGAGATTTCATCTCTTACAAATCATCTAAGACTTAACACTAATTTCTTCGTTAAGCTCTTGTCTTGATGATTCCTTGATCTTCGTCCTTGCTCTTTGATTCCTGTAAGTTCTTCCTTGAATATTCTCCTTTGATTGCTCATTGAACTTGTTGAATATTGTTTGATACCTGTCTTTACAATTTGACACTAAAAACACTTGCATACACATTAAGTTGTATTTGTCATATATCAAAATCTCTAAGTCATTGAGTTTAACATTTTAGTCATTTAGCTCAACAACTTCTAAATAATATCAATGTTTTCAATTATTTTATCTATAGAATGTAACAGCCTGATTTTCAATTTCGCTGTTTAACCGGTTAAAATATAATTAATTATATTTTAATATGAGAGATAGAAAGTGATTTTTAAATAAAATAAAATCATATTCATAGTCTCTCTTATGGTAGTAGGCTACGGTGAAATTTTGGGTTGAAAATTCAGACGGCGCCCGGTTTGCGTTTTTAACTGACAGTATAATTTTATACTGACAGAAAACTCGAATTGGACCCAAAAACTGAATTTTGTAGATTTTTTTGTATTTTGTTTGTGACTAAGTCTACTTTCCAAATTTCTGATCAGAAATTAAATATTATGTTTCGGATGGAAAACAGTCGGTGTTTTCACTGACAGTAAGATTTTAATGATCAGAAAACCTAATGTTGACTCGTGAATGAAATGTTTTATATTTAAATCGTATTTCCAACGAGTTTGATTAGTTTGAAAATTTTTAGTTGAAAACGAAATATTACGCTTTTATACGGGTGTAAAACCCTAATCGGGAAACCGACGGAGTCGGAAACGGAACTGCAGAGACCTGTCAAGAGATCAGGACAACGAGTCATTCATGATGACTCATGGAGGATGAGTCACCAATCATTTATGAGCATTAAATGCTAGTAATCATGACTTTTAGGTGAAAAGACCAAAATACCCCCAAGCTTTCGCGGGTATTAACCAGACACATCTACACACTTTTAACCACTCATTTTACATGGTTGTAAACCTTCCACATCTCCTCAAATTCGTACATCCATATATACTTAACCATACCTATTTCGTTTTGCTTCTGTTTCATGATTTTCCTCTCAAAAACCGAAATCAGGTAAATGACGGAGCTGCATACGGAATTTCAGGGAACCACTAACGGATAGGATCAATGACTCATTGGTGAGTCGCTATGTGTGGCCCAAAATCAGCCACACCTCCATCAAATGTGAGCCACATATTATTAACCATGATTAGTCAAAATAACCTTAGTTAAGTTAACTATTAACTATGATTAATCATATATTAATTTGATACTCACAAAACCCATTATTTGGATTCTAAGGAACCAAACAAAGCCTAAATCTAAGCCTATATAAAGACTCAAAACAGCAGCTGCCCTCTCCCCACTTCTCTTCATCTTCCTCACCAAGTTTTCTCCATTTTCTCTAAGCTACAAAACTCATAAGAACACCGAAGTTGTTCCTCTTCTTCATACATTTCTAACAAGCCAAAGTTTGTGATTTTTGGATGAGTATATTGTGATATACACTCACAATACCATCACACCCTCAAGCTGTCAAGTTTTCAACTTAGTGAAGGTTGATCATTTTCTTCATTTCTTCAATCTTTAAGAGGTAAAAGCTCATCTCCTTGATCATCTAAGCTTTCATCTTGATGTATTTCTCATGTTTATGCCATGAATCATATTTTTCCATTCCTAGATATAGAACTCAAAAGAATTCTAGAAAATTGTAGAAAAATCCTAAAAAAGTGAAACCAATTTCTATGATCTAGTAATGAACCTTACTTTCATATTCCAAGCGCATGTGATCAAAATCATTTTCTTTCCTATTGAACCCTATTTGGCTGAACCTATGTAGTAAAATGGGTTTGGTGTTTTGTTGTTTGTTTTGAAAGTTAGTACTTGATTTAAGTTCTATAATACTTGTATAGCTTTAATCCAAGAGCTTAGGTTCAACAAAAATCCTAGCCTATTTTCTTATGTGAGACCGAAATTCAATTAAATAGGGATTAGAATATTTTGTTCATGTTTTCAAGTTATAGCAATGTATCTAAGCTACCTAAGACCTAAGTAATTAGTATCCAAAAGCTTAGGTTGAGGAAAGAACTCTAACCCTCATTTGGATGAGTTGGCCGAACCTAGTACCATAGGTTCATATTTAGATTTGTTTGATTAATTTGTTAATTTGTTGATTTGGTTGAAGGTGATTTTGGTAACTCGTGGCGGGATATCAAGGATCGTCAATTTCGTGTTTCCGGTGGTAACGTAGGGAGGGGAAAGGATCACTCTGTCGTCGGAATCGATAAGTAGTATATTATACAATATTTGTGTAGGGCGACCTAAACTCTACTAGTAGTTGAGTAATCGACAAGACCAAAATCATGTTGAATGCTTTTCTGAAAAATCAATGGTGATTTGGGGATTATAGGTTTATCGACGTTAGGATGATTTTATCTTATCTGAGGTTGATTGAATTTATTATTATTATTATTATTATTATTATTATTATTATTATTATTATTATTATTATTATTATTATTATTATTATTATTATTATTATTGAATTGCTTATGTAATATTTTGTGGTATTTGAATATTTATGATTGTTTGTGTTATGCATGATCTGCCTGGTTTTTAGTACTATGCTTAGTTGATTTTAAGTAAAGATATATGTTGTTCGGGAGATATTCTTGTGGGTGAGAGAATGATTTGTGATTTAGAGGTGCCTAGCTTAATTAAGTCATCCAATGGATGAGATGTGACATAGAATGCGAGTTGAGGCTATGATGGGAGCTTGAGGTACTAGGTTGTTATTGATGCGAGATAGTGAGATTCATATAGAGGCTTTGTTGCAGATACTTTTTCAGTACATGACGCGTTGATCTGATTTATCCTATCAAAAGATAGAAGTGCACTATATCGAGTTCTAACCTATCAAAATATAGAAGAGCACTAAACTGAATCTTATCTTATCAAAAGATAGAAGAGCACTATACCGGATCCTATCTTATCGAAAGATAGAAATGCACTATGTCGAGTGTTATCCTATCAAAAGATAGAAGTGTACTACACTGAGTTCTTTGCATCGGACTACCATGGATTACTGCGAATGTGAAAGGAATAGAGACAGTTATGTTAGCATAAGGATTTAGATAGCATGAGTTGAGGGTAGATGACAATGTCATAATTAGAGGATGATATCGTACTTTGAGGATGATTGCTAATTATATGTGTTGATTGTCTGTGACTTTTATTATGTTATTTACTATGACTCTTTTCCGCTTTTATGATGATAGAAATATTTCTTATCCCCTATATCTTTGTGTGTTGTATTTTATCTTGATGTGATCAAACGAGAAGACCCGATGGAGGAACCATTTGCTTTGAGGAGTTAGATGGAACTCCGTATGAACCAGATGCGGGAGGACGAGCTGTGGATTCCAAAGCAATGTAGTTTAGTGTCTAGGGCCAGTGAGTCTTATAAGATGTTTTATTTTCCGCTGATTATAATAGTTTGTTTAAATATATGCCTGTGAGGGATCCTACTGAGAGGATACCTTAAAACAATGTTTTGAAATATGTGTAAAAGACTTATGTGTGTATTTTCAATATAACTATGGTGTGATATTGAAGTTATATGTTTAATAACTTATGTTTTTAATTTTTACGTGTTTCGGAATACATGTTTAACGTTAAGAGAGCAATTAAATAATTAATTAATAAGGTTTTAATTTAATGTCGCAAAGGGGCACAACGGGGTGTCTCATAGAATATATGAATTAATATAATAATAATTTTTTATAAATACGCAAAAGTGTTGTTTAAACAAGTATATTTGAATATAAGACTGAATATACACTTGTCTAATTATAATATATAAATTAAATAAATATAATTTGACAAATGCTATGTTTTTTTTTATATATATATATATATATATATATATATATAATTAATGTAAGACCCAATGAATTAAAGATTTTGATGTATGACAAACATATCATTTAATGTGTGTGTGCAAGTGTTTTTAGTATCCAATTGCGAAGACATGTATCAAGCTAAAAATGACAAGTTCAGTGAGCAATTCAAGAGGAATATCCAAAGAAGAACTTGAAGTAATCAAAAGAGCAACAAGCAAAGGCAAGGATCAAGGAATCATCAAGACAAAACTTAAAGGAGATTAGATTTTTTTAGTCTTAAGATGATCTGTAGGAGAAGAACTTCTCTTGATCACAAATAGCTCATTTAAGAGATGCATGAAGAAAATCATTTTCATAATTACATTAAAAAGGAATAAGTTTTAAAGAAAATGATTTTTGCAAATTAAAATTCTTTTTCAGTACAACCATGTATTAAATGGGTGTATACCTTATTCTCAGAATCGACAAATGAATAAAAGGTTTTTGACATTCAGTACATAGATGTACTACACCTCTGTATGTCATGAAATCAGATCAGTGATTAATGGTTAACCGAACACAGTCCTGTACATATTCTATGTATACGTGTATTTAGGTTTTTGAAAAATCTGATGTTCATTAATACATAGATGTACTGAATGGGTGTACTGGTTGATTAACACGTACAGCCATGTCCTACACAGGTGTACAAGAACTATCCGTATGAATCTTGGCTAATACATCCCTGTACGCAACCTATGTACAAGAAACCTGAAGTAGTTTAATTGAATCTGTTATGATCCCAAATCCGTTTCTAACTAATCCCAATGGTTACAATTTTTTTCTATATATATTGGGACTAAGAGAACACTTTATAACATACATAATAACACGAAATCAATTTGAGAGATCAATTGTGAAAATCATTCATCATCTTTCTTGAGCTTTATTGTGAAAAAGAGTGTTCCTTTCTCATTAGAGTTTCAACTTTTATATCCAACTTCTGAGAGTTTAGAGAACAACGTTTTTCTTTCTGTTTGATTGTAAGAGAGTGGGGAATCTCTATGAGTTATTAGGGTGAGGTATCCCTAAGGTTGAAAGAACATTGAGGCTTTTCACAAGGGCGTGGTATCCCAAGGTGAAAGAGTGCTCTGTGGTGTAAAGGTTTTTCAAGCACCTGGGTGCTTGTTTGATTAGTGTGTGAATACCCACAGGTGGCATGGGGACTGGATGTAGGTCACAATGGTGGTGACTGAACCAGTATAAATCTGGTTGTGTGGTACTCCTGAACTCAATCTTTTTAATTTATGTTTTTATGTGCATATACATACATATGACTGAGTTCTTGATGGTTTAAGTTCTTTATTAACTTCTGTTCTTGATAGTTAAAAACTGAATTGAACCATTGTGCATGTTGTGACCTGAACTGAAGTGTTTAAGATCAGGTTTTAGGTTGTAAAGACTGGACTGAACTTATACAATATGTTCTTGATTGATTATGCAAAAACCCGAACCATCTATATCTGCTCTTAACTTCCAAAGACTGAATTGCATGATATAAAACCTGCTCAATCTGTTCTTGAATTCTAAAGGTTGAATTAGAATACTGCATAAACTGTTTTTACTAAGTTTAGAACTTGATCTTAATTGTGTTAAATCTGATCAGCATCTTCTTATCCTCATTATTCAATTCAAGAATTTGTAAAAAGTCCTTCACTGTTTTTATTAAAGATCTTGAGGCAACAAACCTGTTTTGAAAGTTTTGTGAAAAAGTTTTGAAAATTTTTTAAGAGGGAAGGGTTTTTAGAAAACTCAATTCACCACCCTCCCCGCCCCCGCCCCCGCCATCCTCTTGAGTGTTTGAAGCCAAACCAACAATTGGCGCATTAGAGCTAAACTCTTGAGTTTGGCTTAACAGCTTGAAGAGCTATGGCTTCAAATGATTGTTTGAATGAAGGGGCTTCCCTTGCACGCCCTCCCGCTTCAATGGATCTGAATATATCTAATGGAAGGAAAGAATGGCTATCTTTCTTGAGGCAACAGGTGTTGACATATGGGATGTAGTAAAAAATGGACCATTTGTCCCCTCTACTGTAGATTAAAATGGTGCTCCAAGAAATAAGCTTAAAACTGAATGGAATGAGGATGATAAGAAGATAGTTCAATATAATGCACGTGCTAAGAATATAATAACTTCTGCTTTGAGTCGTGATGAGTTTTTCAGGGTTTCCAATTGCAATACAGCAAAGGAGATGTGGGATACACTACAAGTAACACATGAAGGAACCATTGATGTCAAAAGAGCAAGAATGAACACCCTCACACATGAGTATGAGTTATTCAGAATGAAGCAATGAGAACCAATGAGTGATATGCAAAAGAGGTTCACACACATTGTTAACCAAGTGGCTGGACTTTGAAAAGCTATATCAAATGAAGATCAAATCAACAAAGTGATGAGATGCCTAAGTAGAGAGTGTCAGCCTAACTGAATGAAAGTGAACTAGAGTTGAACAAACTGAATGAAAGTGAAGAAACTGACAAAAAGAAGAAAGGATTGGCTCTCAAGTCACAAGCAAAAGAGATAGAAGACAATGATGATGAGCAATCATAACATGATGCAGAATATGAAGAAGAAATGGGAATGCTAGTTAGAAGATTCAAGAAGTTCCTAAAGAAGAAGGAAAACTTCAAAATAAAGCCTTCTACCTTCCCTAAGAAAAATTTCAGCAAAGGTGATAATTCTTCCAACAACATCACATGCTATGAATGTGGAAGGATTGGCCACGTCAAGCTTGACTGTCCAAAGCTGCAAAAGAAGGACAAATCTAAAAAGTTTGATTCAAAGGACAAGAGATGGAAAAAGCCAAGGCAAACATACATTGCTTTGGATGATAATGACTTAGAATTCTCTGAAGAATCTGAATCCGAGGAAGCAAACTTGTGCTTGATGGCTAGTAACAACAATGATTCAGAGAGTGAGGTAAATTCTGATTCACAACCTACTTTTGATGAATTGCAAGATGCATTTGATGAGTTTCATGCTGAATATCTTAAAATTACAAAACAACTTGTTTCATCTAGAAAAGTAATTGCTAAACAATGTGATGAATATGCATGCTTGAAAATGAAAGAAAGAGAACTAGAAGTTAGGAATAAGGTCTTGATTGCATCTAGCTCTAATTGTTCTAAGTGCTGTACATTGACTAAAGAAGTTAAAAAACTGAAAAATGACTTAGCCAAGTTCACAAATGGTAGAGATAACTTGAATGCTTTATTAGGACAACAAAAGTGTGTTTATGATAAGGCTGGAATAGGCTATGAACATAAGATACATGAGAAATCTTTCAAGAAATTTTTGCTGCACTTAAGTCATCAAATACTCCATTTGTTAAATGCTATTTTTGTGCTAGAAAAGGTCATACTGCTTCTACATACTTTTACAGAAATGATGCATAATATAATAAGTCCAAGTATGTGTGGGTTCCTAAAGGAACTTTTGGAGGAACTAACTCTAAAAGACCCAAACAGTTTTGGGTACCTAAAGCACAAACATGAATTCTGTTTTGTAGGTGTGTTGGAAAGCCAGGAATGTTAAATGGTACCTTGATAGTGGCTGTTCCAAGCACATGACAAGAGATAGAAGCAAGTTCATTACCTTTACTCCAAAATCAAGTGGAACTGTTACATATGGAGACAATAACAAAGGGAGAATACGTGGCATTGGCAACATAGAAAGTGATTCAACAACAATCATTAAAGATGTACTATATGTTGAGGGACTAAAGCACAATCTCTTGAGTATAAGTCAGCTATGTGACAAAGGTTATAAGGTAAAATTCAATTCCAATAGCTACCTGATAGAAAATAAGCAAGATGCAAATTTGAAATTAATTGGCCATATGACTGATAACATCTGTGATACCCTTCTACCCCGCACGTTAATATAAAACATTTACTTAAAAGAGGAAATATAAAAACATGCATTTATTTGAATAAAATAAAGCTTGGATAAAAAGGTTTCACATCTCAACATAAACAACACGAAAATAACATTGTATTAAAAAGAAAAACATAAACATGACAGGTAAAGAAAACCCAACCCCGATGTCACATACAGAGTTGGTATAACCGAAATCCGGATACATCACGAAAACAAACTAAAACTGAAACAACTAAACAACTAAGCATCCTAACTAGAGTTGCGGCTTCTCAGAGTCATTTCTCCACTGGCTGCTCACCGTCCTCTGCATAATAGATACATGCAACAACAGAAACAGGAAAAAGGGAGTAAAAATCATGTAAACACAACGGCATGGGAATAGGGAATAATATGAACATACATCATATCAGGCATAACAACAAACATCATATATTATCATTTACATATTACAAGTCAACAGTTAAAAGATGCTATGCGGTGCAACACCTACCCCGCTACTCCATTATGCATGTGAATCCAACTATCTCAGGAAGTCAACTTCGGAGTTACATATCGGTATTGGCCAAAAATCACCAACACCGGCAGTTCCCCAAACCATAGAGGAACCCCTTGTATAGCCGATCTATCATAATTGGATACGCCACCTCGGGGATGCACGGTTCACCAAACCATGGGTGAACCACCCGAGACTTGGACCAGATCATCATAACTAGGACGACCTCCCCTATGTTGAACATCCCCCACTAATCAACTCCAACGTATGAATGCGTGATCACAACAACACACAAGGCAACCACCTCCTTTGCTTGGGCCAAAAGCACCCAAGACTTACCACCATCATCAGCATCAACACCTTAGACCCAAACCGTGGGGTCAAGGCTCCGTTGGCCAAAAAGCACCAAGGTCCAACATAACAACACCTCGACCATAAAGCATCGAGGCTACTTTGGCCAAAAAGCACCAAAGCGTAACAATGTGCGGTAACCCACCGGGTATCGGTTTAATGAGCTTATTGTTCTTGGTTATCTTAATTAGTCTTTAAATTAGATTATCTAACTTGTTATCATTCGATTAGTGTATTATTACTTCGTTCGGGGATAATCGGAGTGAAACATCCCTTTAATTCATTTGTTTCAGTTTCTGACCAGAAAGGGGAGCACGAGCGTGCTCACCCTAGCACGGTCGTGCTGCCACTTAAGTTGATCACGGTCGTGCTCACTGTCTTGGACGACCGTACTGAATGCGCGACCTGCCTTCCAGAATTTAACTGGGAGCACGGTCATGCTCCCTATTCCGTACGGTTGTGCTCCTGGAGCAGGACCATACTGTTCTGGGCAGAATTCAATGTGTTCTTGGAGTTTAGGATCCCTAATTCTCTCAAATCAGATCCTACGATCTTAACTAAAACATTCGGCATGAAACCTCACCCCTCACTAACGCGGTTCATGTCTTATGAAGCATTTGGTAATAAATCCCTTAATTCCTATGTTAACTAAGAGTCCCAAATTAAACCAATTAGACTCTTATTAACATATTCAACGTGTTAACAACATCAGCCAACCAACATTCAACATAATCCATATCATAACAACAATATCCATAACATAGGCATTCATACCAAACTCATGGCATAGGACAATTCAATAGTCATACCACATCATGAACAACTCAACAATTATAACAAATATGCATACCAGTTAATCCAATTAAACATATAAACAATTCAATTATACAACCAGGCAGATCATGGCATCAATAACATTATAACAACAATAAACGGGGCTATGAGAACCCCTCATCTCAAGCTACTCCCTAGCCTAGTGTATACACTATTCTTCTCCCATACCTGGATTGACGATTCCACAACAAGTCGCTAAACGACGAACCGGTCACATTCCCTTAAGCGGGTTAATTAACTGTCCAAGCCTTGGTCAAACAAGAACATCAACCAATTAGTTCCCAATTTCAAATAATGGAAAAGGAAACTCAAAGGGAAGGAACCGTTACCTATAGCGATCAACACTGACGAACTAGACGCTCCCACAAGTCTCCAAAACTCCAACAAAGCAATGGGTTTAGAGAAGATAGGGAAGAAAAGGGTTGCTGCCGCACTAAGGTGGATACTGTCGTCACAATAGGGTTTATGATTTAAACCATCGATCACTATTCTGTTTTTAAAGGCACAGACTCGAGCACGGTCGTGCTCCTCCTTGAGCACGGGCGTGCTTGATTTAGCACCTACGAGGCACGTCCAATCATTGAGCACGGGCGGGCTCACTGTTGAGCATGGTTGTGCTCAACTTAAAGTTGAAACACGCTTCAGCCTTCAAGCATGGGTGTGTTGGCTATTGAGCACGGGCGTGCTCATGCACCAAAAAGGGACTTTTGAACCAAAATCCAACTAATCCCTTAACCAACCAAACAACTTAACAAAAAGCACTTAAACGAAAAAGCAAGGTGTTACAATTCCACCCCCTTATAAAAATTTCGTCCTCAAAATTTCTACTCACCTCGATGGAAAAGGTGCGGGTACGACTCCATCATCTTGCTTTCCAGCTCCCACGTAGCACCTTCCTCAGTAGCCCCACTCTAAACGACTTTGACCAAGGGAATTCTCTTACCTCTTAGCTACTTCACCCTCGTATCCTCGACTCAATGGGGTAACACCTCAAAAGTTAGGTTCTCTTTTAACTTTATGGCATCGGGGACTATCACGTGGCTAAATCATGAACATACTTTGAGTTGAGACACATGGAAAACACTATGAAGGTTGGACAAGAATGGTGGTAAGGCTATTTGGTAGGCGACTTCGCCGACTCTTTTCAGGATTTGGTAAGGACCACTGAATCTAGGAGTACGTTTCTTCGCCTTCATCACTCTACCAACCCCAGTCGTTGGAGTAACTCTCAAGAATACATGATCACCTTCCTGGAATTCGAGTGCCTTCCTCCTTTTGTCATGGTAGCTCTTCTGCCTACTTTGTGCCACTTTCAACTTTTCTTGAATCATCCTCACTTTTTCAGTGGTTTCTTGCACCACTTCAGGTCCTAGTACAACACTATCACCAGGTTCACTCCAACACAAGGGTGTCCTACATCTCCTCCCATAAAGAGGTTCATAAGGTGCCATCCCAATACTGGAATGGAAACTATTGTTGTATATAAACTTTATCAGGGGCAAAAACTTGTCCCAACTACTAGACTGTTCTAACACACAAGCTCTAAGCAAGTCCTCTAAGGACTAGATGGTCCTCTCAGACAGACCATCAGTCTGCATATGATAAGCTGAACTTAGCCTAAGCTTGGTTCCTAGAGACTTTTGCAAACTATTACAAAACCTAGAGGAAAACCTCGGGTCCCTATCTGAAACTATGATAGAAGGTACACCATGTAGCCTAACTATCTCTTTGATGTACAACTTAGCCAACTTTTCCAAAGAGTATTCCATGTTCATCGGGATGAAATGGGCAGACTTAGTTAGTCTATCCACAACAACCCATATAGCCTCAACACCAGCTGGAGTCCTAGGGAGTCCAGACACAAAATCCATGGAAATACTATCATATTTCCATTCTGAGACACTTAACGGTTGTAACTTACCTAATGGTTTTTGGTGTTCTATCTTAGCCTTTTGGCACACTAAACAAGCATATACAAACTCAGCCACATCTTTCATCATCATAGGCCACCAAAACATCCTCTTAAGATCTTGATACATCTTAGTGGCACCTGGGTGCACACTCAGTCCGCTCTTATGTCCTTCTTCAAGGATCAACTTTGTAAACTCCAGGATGCCCGATATACAGACTCTATTTTTGAACCTCAATACTCCATCACTTCCTTCCTTAAAGCTAAGGTTTCTACCCTGCTCAAGCAACTCATGCTGATCTAAAAGATACCAGTATAACTTATGACCCTCTCTAACCTGATCCATCAAACTGTTGGTAACCTTCAAGGTTCCAAGCCTAATGCCCTTAGGGGTAACTTCCCAAGCTAAACTCGGGTCTCTAAACTCCTCAATAAGATCCATCTCCCTAACCATTAGAGCGGAGATGTGCAAGGTTTTTCTACTTAAGGCATCGGCCACTACATTGGCCTTTCCTGGGTGGTAGGTTAGATCAAACTCATAATCCTTTAAAAACTCCATCCACCTACGCTGCCTCATATTTAGCTCCTTTTGATCAAAGAGATGCTTCAGACTTTTATGATCACTAAAGACCTCAAACTTCGCTCGATACAGGTAATGCCTCCAGATCTTTAAGGAAAATACCACAACTCCTAATTCTAGGTCATGGCTACCGTAGTTCTTCTCATGGGTTTTCAACTGCCAAGAAGCATAAGCTACTACCTTACCTTCTTGCATCAACACTCTACCTATACCTTGCTTCGATGCATCGCAATACACTACGAAGGGTTTACTAGGATCGGGTAACACTAAAACCGGTGCTGATGTCAACCTATTCTTAAGGGTTTGGAAACTCTCTTCACACCTAGAGTCCCACACAAACAGCTGTCCCTTCTTGGTGAGATGGGTTAGAGGTAAAGCTATCTTAGAGAAACCTTCTATGAACCACCCATAATACCCTGCTAAACCCAAGAAACTCCTAATTTCAGTCACTGATTTCGGCGCTTCCCACTGGAGCACCGTATCTACCTTAGCCGGGTCCACGGCTATCCCACCTTTTGAAATCACGTGACCTAAGAAACTAACTTCTTCTAACCAAAACTTGCACTTAGACACCTTGGCATACAACTGCTTCTCCTTAAGGGTCTGCAAGACAACCCTCAAGTGAAGACCACCACAAACTTTTCCAAGTAAGGGTGAAAGGTCTTGTTCATGTAGTCCATGAATACAGCAGGGGCATTGGTCACACCAAAGGGCATAACCAAGTACTCATAGTGACCATAACGAGTCTTAAACACTGTCTTCGGGATGTCCTCAGACTTAACCCGAATCTGATGGTACCCTGACCTCAAATCTATCTTCGAAAAGACACAAGCTCCAATCAATTGATCCATAAGATCATCAATCCTAGGGAGATGATACCGATTCTTTATGGTCACATTGTTGAGTTGTCGATAGTCGACACACAAACCATCCTTCTTCTTTACTAGCAACACAGGTGCTCCCCACGGAGACACACTCGACCTAATAAACTGCTTTTGGATAAGGTCCTCTAACTGTTCCTTCAAATTGGCTAGATCTAGAGGAGACATTCTATAGGGTGCTATGGAAATAGGCTCGATGCCAGGTACTAAATCTATGGTGAACTCCACATCTCTTTCTAGAGGTAGTTCCTAAACGTCCCCTGGGAACACTTCAGGAAACTCCCGCACAACAGGCACACTTCCGACATCAGGAGGCTCTCAACTTCCAGGGAATACAACATCATGAAAACTTGGGCTTCGTCTTTCATCGAAGCTTTTACTTGGATGGCAAAGAGAAAGGTCAGATTCTTAGACTCCTTAGGAGTTCCAAAAATCAGGGTTTTATCAAAACAATTCAAAAGGACATGGTTGGAAGATAACTAGTCTATGCCAAGAATAATGTCAAGTTGTTTTAACGGTAAGCATAAAGATCAACAATAAAAGTCTTATCATCAATAGTAATATGATAGTTCTTGCATGTATGTGAAGTGAGACCAGGCTTATTTGTAGGTGTGGCAACAATCAAATCATAACTTAGAATGGTAATAGGCAAATTAAGACTCTTGACCCTATCAAGCGATATAAACGAGTGCGTAGCACCCGAGTCATACAACACAGTTAAAAGGGTTCCATCAATTAAGCACGTACCTTGGATCAAGTCATCCGACTCAGAGGCTTCGGCCCCACTAAGAGTGAAGACTCTCCCAGTGGTCTTCAGTCGATTGGCTTGAGACTGCTGACTCTTCCTAGCACTTGGAGGTTCTGACTTTGCTTCTCCACAATTTTTGTATGATGGGTCTAGAGGCATTAGAATTGCCACCTCTGGACCCATCATACAAAAATTGCTACTTCTTGCCGCTCTGTTTGAAGTCCCGTCCGATTGGAGCATAACGTTGCTTGCCCTTATCCTTATCCTTCTGCTCAATCTTCTTGCTACCCTGGCTGTCTGAATTCTTGTAGCTGGCGACTCTGGACTTGTAGGCATCCTCAAAGATCCTACACTTGTTCACCAAGGTTGGGAAAACTCTGATCTCCTGGTAGCTGATTGCCTGCTTGATCTCCGAACGAAGGCCATCCTCGAACTTTACACACTTTGACCGATCATCCACCATGACCCGATAAGGTGTGTAATACCTAGCCAGCTCCTCGAACTTTGCCGCATACTCGAATACTAACATACTTCCTTGCTTCAGTGCCAAGAACTCAATCTCTTTCTTGTCACGCACATCCGCAGGGAAATACTTCTCCATGAACCTATTTCTGAACACAGCCAAGGTGACTGCTGTACCCTCAGCCACCATCCTCTGTCGGCAGTTCTCCCACCAGTGTTCATCCTCCTCAGTGAGCATGAAGGTCGTGAAGATAACCGGCTACTGATCATTGTAGTCCATAGCTCTAAAGATCTTCTCGATCTCCCTCATCCACAGCAAAGCTCCCTCGGGGTCGTAAGCTCCTCTGAAAGACGGCTGATTGTTCTGCTGGAACTTGTCGAGACCCTTAAACTCTGCTGGTCCTCCGTGGTTGTTATTCTGAACTTGGCCGATCGCATAGGAAAGGAGTGCCAACGCGTCAGCGATTGCCTAATCGTTCCTACCTCTTCTTGCCATTGGTACCTGCATTTACCAGAGACAACAGTTAAATATAGGAACCAAGCAGGAAGGACTAACGGATCTTAATTCTAAAGCACCATTCTCTTTTAGAGTATAGACAATCCAAACAAGAGCACACAACAGACTCATAACAGACTCATACCACATCCGAACAAGGTCGAACTGCTCTGATACCACTAAATGTGACACCCTTCTACCCCGCACGTTAATATAAAACATTTACTTAAAAGAGGAAATAACATAGTTTTAAAAAGATAAACATAAACATGACAGATAAAGAAAACCCAACTCCGATGTCACAGACAGAGCTGGTATAACCGAAATCCGGATACATCACGGAAACAAACTAGAACTGAAACAACTAAACAACTAAGCATCCTAACTAGAGTCGTGGCTCCTCAGAATCACTCCTCCACTTGCTGCTCACCGTCCTCTGCATAAGAGATACATGCAACAACAGAAACAGGAAATGAGGAGTAAGAAATCATGTAAACACAAAGGCATGGGAATAAGATGAACATACATCATATCAGGCATAACAACAAACATCATACATCATCATTTACATATTACAAGTCAACAGTTAAAAGATGATATGTGGTGCAACACCTACTCTGCTACTCCGTTATGCATGTGGATCCAACTATCTCAGGAAGTCAACTTCGGAAATACATATCCGTATTGGCCAAAAAGCACCAACACCGGCAGTTTCCCAAACCATGGATGAACCCCTTGGATAGCCGATGTATCATAACTGGATATGCCACATCGGGGGCGCACGGTTCACCAAACCATGGGTGAACCACCTGAGACTTGGGCCAGATCATTATAACTAGGACGACCTCCCCTATGTTTAGCATCCCCCACTAATCAACTCCAACATATGAATGCGTGAGCACAATAACACACAAGGCAACCACCTCCTTAGCTTGGGCCAAAAGCACCCAAGACTTACATCCATCATCAGCATCAACACCTTAGACTCAAATCGTGGGGTCAAGGCCCCCTTGACCAAAAAGTACCAAGGTCCAACATAACAACACCTCGACCATAAAGCATCGAGGCCACTTTGACCAAAATGCACCAAAGCATAACAACGTGCGGTAACCCACGGGTACTGGCTTAACCAGCTTATTGCTCTTGGTCATCTTAATTAGTCTTTAAATTAGATTATCTAACTTGTTATCATTTGATTAGTGTACTATTACTTCGTTCGGGGATAATCGGAGTGAAACACCCCTTTAATTCATTTGTTTCAGTTTCTGACCAGAAAGGGGAGCACGGGCGTGCTCATCATAGCAACGTGGTGCTGCCACTTAAGTGGAGCACGATCGTGCTCACTGTCTTGCAAGGGCGTGCTCAATGCGCAGCCTGCCTTCCAGAATTTAACCGGGAGCACGGTCGTGCTCCATATTCTGCACGGTCATGCTCCTGGGTAGGGCCATACTGTTCTGGGAAGAATTCAACTTGTTCTTGGAGTTTAGGCACCCTAATTCTCTCAAATAAGATCCTAGGGTCTTAACTAAAACATTCGGAATGAAACCTCACCCCTCACCTATGCGATTCATGTCTTATGAAGCATTTAGGAATAAATCCCTTAATTCCTATGTTAACTAAGAGTCCCAAATTAAACCAATTAGAGTCTTATTAACATATTCAACGTGTTAACAGCATCAGCCAACCAACATTCAACATAATCCATATCATAACAACAACATCCATAACATTGGCATTCATACCAAACTTATGGCACAAGACAATTCAATAGGCATACCATATCATGAACAACTCAACAATTATAACAAATAGGCATTCCAATTAATCCAATTAAACATATAAACAATTCAATCATACAACCAGGCAGATCATGGCATCAATAACATTATAACAGCAATAAACGGGGCTATGGGAACCCCTCATCTTACGCTACTCCCTAGCCTAGTGTATACATTATTCTTCTCCCATACCTGGATTGACGATTCCACAACAAGTCGCTAAACGACGAACCGGTCACGTTCCCTTAAGCGGGTTAATTAACTGTCCAAGCCTTGGTCAAACAAGAACATCAACCAATTAGTTCCCAATTTCAAATAATGGAAAAGGAAACTCAAAGGGAAGGAATCGTTACCTATAGCGATCAACACTGACGAACTAAACGCTCCCACAAGTCTCCAAAACTCCAACAAAGCAATGGGTTTAGAGAAGATAGGGAAGAAAAGGGTTGTTGCCGCACTAAGGTGGCTGCTGTCGTCACAATAGGGTTTATGACATAAACCCTCGATCAATGTTCTGTTTATAAAGGCACAGATTCGAGCATGGTGGTGCTCCTCCTTGAGCATGAGCGTGCTTGACTTAGCGCCTATGAGGCGCGTCCAGTCATTGAGCACGGGCGTGCTCACTATTGAGCAAGGTCGTGCTCAACTTAAAAGTTGAAACACGCTTCAGCCTTCAAGCACGGGCATGCTGGCTATTGAGCACGGGCGTGCTCATGCACCAGAAAGGGACTTTTGAACAAAAATCCCACTTAGCCCTTAACCAACCAAACAACTTAACAAAAGCACTCAAACAAAAAATCAGGGTGTTACAACATCTATATGCTTGACTTAGATAATATCTCTTCAAACAATACATGTTGTCTAATTTCAAAAGAGTAAGAGAATTGGCTTTTGCATAGAAGGATTGCACATGTCCACATGAACCACTTAAACAAACTGATTTCTAAAGATCTTGTGGATGGATTGCCTAAACAGAAATTTGTAAAAGATGACCTATGTGAAGCATGTCAAAAGGGAAAGCAAGTGAAGGTCTCTTTCAAACCTAAGAACATTATTTCAACAACTAGACCCTTGCCACTTTTGCACATGGATTTATTTGGTCCATCTAGAACCAAAAGCTTTGGTGGAAACTTGTATGCCTTAGTAATAGTAGATGATTTCTCTAGATACACATGGACATACTTTCTATCTCATAAGAGTAATGCATTTGCTGCATTCAAGAGAATGGCCAAAATTGTTCAAAATGAAAAGGACATGAAAATTGTTTCTATAAGAAGTGATCATGGGAGGAGATTGCTAGAACTATGTTGAGTGACTCTAGCCTACCAAAACAATTTTGGGCAGATGTTGTGAACACGGCCTGCTATGTGCTAAACAGAGTTTTGATAAGGCCTATCTTAAAGAAAACCCCTTATGAACTTTATAGAGGAAGAAAACCAAACATATCACACTTGCATGTCTTTGGTTGTAAGTGATTTGTACTTAACGATTGAAAGGATAATCTTGGAAAATTTGATGCAAAGGCAGATGAAGGAATTTTCTTAGGTTATTCTCTAACTAGTAAAGCATTTAGAATCTATAACAAGAGAACACAAAATATTGAGGAATCTGTGCATGTTACATTTGATGAGTCTAACCCCAAAAGGTTGGGAAAGGATGTTATTGATGATCTTGCAGATTCAATTGAGAATAATATCTTAGAAGAGCAACAAGAGAATGAAGGAGAAGAAAGCAAAAAGGAAAAGCTTCTGCAGCCTGAGCAAGTAGAACAACAAAATGACTTACCAAAGGAATGGAGAATTGCTAGAAATCATCCTATTGATAACATCATTGGTGAAATTACAAAGGGGGTAACTACTAGACAATCTCTTAGAAATGCATGTAATCATATGGCATTTGTGTCTCAAGTAGAACCTAAAAATATAGATAATGCTATAATAGATGAACTTTGGATGATGGCTATGCAAGATGAGTTAAACCAGTTTGAGAGAAATCAAGTATGGAAACTAGTGCCTAAACCAACGAATAGTCAAGTAATTGGCACAAAATGGGTTTTTAGGAATAAAATGGATGAGAATGGCATAATTGTGAGAAACAAGGCTAGATTAGTAGCTAAAGGGTATAATCAAGAGGAATTCATAGATTATGGTGAAACATATGCACCAGTAGCAATATTAGAAGCTATAAGGATGTTACTTGCATATGCTTGCATAATGGGATTTAAATTGTATCAAATGGATGTTAAGAGTGCTTTCTTGAATGGATTTATACAAGAGGAAGTATGTGACACCCTCTACCCCACATGTATTATAAAGACTTAAATATATCAGGATAAAGATATAATATCATACATCATCATTTAATTGAAGTGGAAGGTCCGTGGGTAGAAAGGTCCCACATGAACATCAACAACAACGCGGAAATAAAACATAAGTTTTGGGTAAAATAAAAACATAAAGACGTAAAGCAATAACATATCACCCAACCCCGATGTCACGTTCAGAGCTGGTATAAAAAGGTTCCGGAATAAATCAACGGAATACAAACCACTAAACTAAACAACTAAAACTGATAAAGCTAAACATCCAACTAAGTCGTGCCTCCTCGGAGTCACTCCTTAACAGGCTGTTCACCGTCCTCTGCAAAATGCCAACCAGGCCAAACAAACAATAGAAAGAGGGGAGTAAGAAAACATATAATCACAACGGCATGGGAATAGGAAGCAAGATGGTCATACATCATGGCATATCATTATAACAACATACAAGATACATATATCATCACCATGCAATTATATCAACATATTCATCAACCAACATATGCTATCTGATGCAATGCAACACTACTCCGCTACTCCATCAATGCATGTGGATCCAACTAACTCAGGATGTCAACTTCGGAGTTACATATCCGTATTGGCCATATCAACACCATCACCGGAAGTTCACCAACCAATGAACCCTATGGATAGCCACGTGTCATAACCGGATACGCACCTCGGGGGCGCAAAGTTCACTAAACCATGGGCGACGAACCACCCGAGACTTGGGCTAGTTCATCATAACAGGACGACCTCCCCTATGTTAAGCATCCCCCTCAACATCAACTCCAATGCTCTATGCAAATGGCACAACAACAAACAAGGCAACTACCTCCTTTGCTTGGGCCGAAAAGCACCCAAGACTTGTCACTAACATCAACACCTTAGACCCAAACCATGGGGTCAAGGTCCCCTTGGCCAAAAAGCACCAAGGTCCAACTTAACAACACCTCGACCATAAAGCATCGAGGTCACTTTGGTCAAAAAGCACCAAAGCCAAACTACGTGCGGTAACCTGCCAGGTACCGACTTAACCAACTCATCTTGATAATCATCTTAGTTAATCATTAACCAAGTTATCTAAGTTCCATTATTCAGTTATTATATTATTACATCACTACTGGGGATAATTGGGGTCAAATCCCCTTAATTTCCTTTAATTTGGTTTCTGATCAGGAGGGGAAGCACGGGCGTGCTTGTCCCCAGCACGATCATGTTTACACTTAAGTGGAGCACATGCGTGCTCTCTATTTGGCTCGGTCATGCTCATGTAGCACGGTCGTGCTCCTCTACTGCACAACCCTGCTAACTGCCCGGCCATTTTCTAGAATTCAAACTGGGAGCTCGGGCGTGCTCCCTGTTCAGTACGACCGTGCTCAATGCACGATAGTACTGTTCTGGGCAGGAAACAGAGCCTAGTTCTTGGGCAAAAACTCTCTAAACACTCTCAAATCAGAACCTAGGGTCCTTGGACTAATCCATTGGCATCAAAACTCACCTTCCACTAACAATGCATAATGAGTTAATAACCTTAAGTAATTAATCCTTAATTACTATATCAATTAGGGGTCCTAAATTAACCAATTAGGGCCATTATCAACGTGTTACCTTAATCAACATAAATCAGTCAAACAGTCATGATATCCACAGCATCAACCAACATATTCATGGTATAATATCAACCAACTCAGCCAACATAACCACATTATAACATTACAACATTATAAAAACAAAATGGATATAGCCAATCTCAACAAGAACCCATTCAACATAACTGTATAACCAATAGCACATATAAACAGTTCATTATAGCATCAATGACAGTAAGCAACATACTCAAGACATGACATTTATCATATAACAACATAAAGGGTCAAGGTAACCCCACATCTTACGCTACCCCCTTACCTAGAGAGTATACTATCATTCTCCCCATACCTGGATTGAAGGTGGCCCTTATCGCAAAGCCAACAACGAACTGGTCCCAAAACCTCAAGCGGCTCGCTTTGGTGACAAGCCTTGGATTAACAGAACACACAACGATTAATTTCCTATTCAAACTAAGAAGAGGAAACTTACAAAGGGATAACGCTTACCTCACTAGGATGAACCAACACTAACCAAGCTTCCCAAAAGAACCTCCAAACACCAACAAGAAATGGTTTTAGAGAGAAAATGGAAAAAATTCATGTAGGGTGGCTGCTAGGGTTTAAGAGAAGGGTTCAAACAGAAACCATCGGTTACTATGCCTATTTATAGGCTGCCACCACTGAGCACGGCCGTGCTCCCTACTAAGCACGGTCGTACTGGACTAGCGTCAGCGAGACGCGGTCCACACATTGAGCACGGGCATGCACACTATTGAGCACGTGCATGCTCAACTTAAAACTTGCAACACGATTCAGTCATATCTATGATGATTTAATAAATTCCACGTTTATTGCAACTATAAATCATCATAAGGGATAAGGATAGATATCACCATTTTTGTCAAGAACTAAATAATCGATTTTATTAATCGATTTTAATCTCACTGATTTCCCATAATCGATTATTGTAATCGATTATAACTCCTCTGGCATGTCGTGCGTAATCGATTACTCGAATCAATTAGGACTCCTCTGAATTTTGTGGTTTCTCCCCCTATCTTATGTAATCGATTATCTCAACCGATTATTGTCTCACTGACTTGTGGATAATCAATTATCTACTATGGATAATCGATTATTGATCGATTTTTCAAAACTTTTCCAATCTCTTAGGAGAAAATCTGTATAGCCTATTTTCACACTTTAACGCACAGGTTAGAGATAACAAGGTGAAAATAAAAATGATTTGATTTGATTTTTCAAATCTTGCACAAATTTGGCAAAAAGATATTCAAGGATAAAAGGATACCAAATTCATGAACCACAATCTCAGTGTTGGAACAAAAGTGGTTTTGGATTTAATAATCTATAAGTTTTGATGCTGACAAAAGGATTGAATTTGCTTGGCAAAGTGTTAGTTGAGATCTAACATGTGCCTTCAGTTATGCAAGAATACTTCAATATAAGTAAAATAAACTTTGGATTAGTTTTCATTGAAAAATATGCGTCCATCCTTGTAGACGGGCTGCTCAAATACTTTGGTAAAGTTACTTAGTTATTTAATTAAGTAGACCGATTTTCTTGAGTAGACGAGGCTCTAAATATGTGCTAGATGAATACCTAAATAACTTGTTAAGTACAGCAAGTCCAAAGACTTGATAATGAGCGCATCCATCTTGCCACGTAAGCAGACGAAAGTAATTAGTTGAAGTAAATGAACTGGAACATAAAGTAATATGGTAGACGAACTCTAACCGCCACGTCACCAGACGGAGATCTTTATAACTCATTAAGAAATAGCAAGTCTGAAGACTTTTTAGACAAAAGGATATGCCACATCATCAGACGAACAAAATAAAATTTTGAACAAACTTATTCTCTCTTATAACTAAGTAGACGGAGTTCTTTTTAGACGAGCTCCATCCTTGTAATGAATTAAATACAATCCGAATCTTTTGAATTTATTTCAAATGATTGATATTTATTTCAATAGAATATTTGTTCTTCATATTTGTTTTATCTGCTTTAATGTTTCACCTTGTTGTAAAAGAAACATAGTACAATCAAGAAATGTAAAAAGCAAAATCGTACAATAAGATACTGCAAAACGATCTGTACGATGACAACTCTATGACTGAAAAAGATGGATTATACACAAAAGAGGAACAACAAGTGCTCAAGATGCAATACTCAGAGGAGTGAACCTCCAATTTCATGCTACCTCGATAACCAAGAGTACTATTCAGCATTGCTACAATCAAGCTATCAGTCACAATGGATATCATGCATTAAATGCTATCTATAAACGGGATTATTCAAAGTAACCGTTGAAGAAATACAAGTGAAGAAGAAGGTCACTATAAATTGAAGACCTCAGATACTGAAGTAATAGCTCTTGCCCGTTCAACCTTGCTAGCTGAACTTTTGCCAATCAATATTTAATCATTTTAATATTCTTTAAAGAGCAAGAATGTGTATTCTTTAGTTTGAATATTGTTGTAATATTCAACTAATCTTAAGCTGTCATATTCTTACACATAGTGAGTTAAGAAGATCAAACATTAAATCTCTTTGTTAGAGTAAGAGCCTGAAGAGGCTTGGTAAGAAAGGAATACTTGTACCCTAGAGAGGTGTTGAATACTTGGTTGTAATCTATTTGTAGAAATAGTGGATAAATCCTTCAAGTCGAAGGGACTGGACGTAGCTCTTGGTTGGAAGAGAGTGAACCGGGATAAAATCTCTTGTGTGAATCTTCTGTCCCTAAACTCTTCAGTTTTATTTGCTTATACTAACTGTGGGGTTTTGATATTGCCTTTGCTAAAGCCTTTTAAAAAGGGTTGTTTGTCTTTGTGCTTGCTTCTGTTCCTAATCTCCTTGAGTACAAAAATTGTTTTAAAGGTTGTTTTCGAAAATTATTAACAAACATAATTCAACCCCTTCTTGAGTTCACCCGTGTCAACTTCACTCAATAAATATTAATTTAATTGCTTGTGGTGTAGTTAAAGCATTCCATAAAAGGAAGAATTTTTTTTAATCATCTAAAATTCAAATTCAATAAATTTCGAAATTAGTCATAGAAAAGAATTTGAATTTTGAAATCTTGAACGGTTTTAGAAAGAAACAAATGTTCAAATAGAGAATATGCAAAACTTTTCAATTTCCCCTTATTAACCACAATTACGATAAATTTTATTTAAGCATTTGTGGTGTAATTAAAGATTTCCAAAAAAAAAAAAGAATTTCAAAGAGTCATCCAGATTTTAAAAATAATGAGTTTTTCGAAAATTATTTATAAAATATTTGATTTGAAATCTTCAATAATTTTTGGCAATAAGAAATATTCAAATAGAATATATGCCAAATTAAAGTCATTTAAGATCTTTCTTTATTAACCACAAACTTAATAAACTCTCATATATGTATTTGTGGTGTAATAAAAGATTTTCATTCATCTAAAACTTTTGAATTCAAAAACAGTTTTCAAATTTGGAAAAGATGGGATTTATTAATTCATGATTAGAAATCAATTTTCCAATAAAGTCAAATCATGAATCAAATCACAAATTAGGTCTTAAAATAAGTTTTCAACCATATTTTAATTTTCAAGTAAATGAAGAAGTAACGATTTTGAATTTTAGATTATATCTTCACAATTTTTTTTAATTTCGAAAATATAATGAAATATTTTTATTTTTGAATTTAAAATCTCAAAAATTGGATTCTCTTTTAAAGTAATTTTATTATCATATAAATTTCAAAAATATGATCCTTAATAAATATTTGTATCATCAAGTATTTATTTCAACAATCTTTATATGTTTCAAATTTTGAAAATGTGCTTAATTACTTCATGACTAGCAATTGTATTTTCAATAAATTAAGATCATGTATTAAATCACTGATTTATTTTCAAATCAGATTTTTTGAAAAATGGTGATAAGTAATAACTTACAAAATAAATTTGTATCATAAAATATTCAAATTCAATTTTGAATTTGATATCTTCAAAATAATTAAAGAATTAAATCAGATATCATTTCATAATGATGCATTTATTAGAAAATTAATTTTGATTTTGTTAAAAAATTTATTTTAAGGAATTCCATACTTTCCTAGCATAATCGATTATGATAATCGATTACTATGCTTCTGTCTGTCTTCCCTATTTTTCTCGAGGATGCAATTATCTCATTCGATTTTCAAAATTCCATAACAAGGGAGATTTGTAACTAACTCAAAATAATTTTGTCATGCTTCAAGTAATAATCAATTATCATTCAACATACACATGACATTTAGCACAAAGTTCATATGCTAACTTGAAAGAATTTCACAAACAAGTAATTATATTCAAGTTGATATTTTCACATGGAATATAACTTGATTTCATATAATTATCTTTATCAACATACCTTCGTTTAACAAATAACACATTTGAGCATGTATAGGAAGTAGGGGATAAAGTTACCTCGTTATGTGAATTCACAAGTTCATTCTTTCTTACCCACTTTTGTTTGACTTTGAATCTAGCTCTTAACTTGTCTACCTTGTTTGAGTTGTTCATCAAGAGACATTTGTTTCTTTTGGTAGCAAGTACATTTCTGAAACTGTGAAGCATTCTTCTTGATGTCACCTCCTTTTCCAAGATAGATTGTTTCTCCATTTTGGAATTTTCCTACATATTAGGAGTACTAGAGAAAATTTTTGGTATCCATTTATTATTGGGTCCTTGTTGGTTAGTGGACAGGTTATTTGTACCTTTAGGCATCCAATTAAGCTTATTTCTCATATAAATATTTTTTCTATGATTGTACATATGGGAAATATCGTAACATCCAGTATTTTATGTGTAGTTTATGAATGAGGATTAGTGTTAGGACTTGGATTATATAGTTGAGATTCGGTTTGAGGCATAGAGACCTTTCCATGTTAAGTACGCAACTTTTTCGGGTGAGTTTGAACGTAGAGACCCATTAGGGTTTCCAGGTTAGCGTCCTTGAGATGTTTGAGTGTAGAATAATAATTTTGGCGTTAGAGTTGAGATTAGACCTTTTTGATGGTTTTAGGTTGTTTATAAGGTCCTAATGAGCCTATATCTCAAATTTGAGCTCAATCGGACGTCGAACGGACCTTGAATGTAAAGAGTTGACTTTTGGTCAGAAGGCAACCCTCAAGCGTTGGTATACACATGCTCAAGCACCCAAGTCAACCAGACAGGGCCATGTGTTGACCTACCATGTGTCAACAGGGATCACATGGCACTCCAGGATTGCCTGCATGGCGCGGTGTTCGCACTTGCTTCCCACGCTCAAGTGTGGATACCCCCACGCTCAAGCGTGACCCTTTTCACGCTTGAGCGTGGCGGCGTAGACTTGCAAAAATAAATGGACTTAAGTGACATTAGTCACTTAAGTCCAAAAGAGAAGATACGAAGGCAAAGAGAAGAAGTTGAGAGTAGAGACAAAAAGGAGAGTCTAGAGAGAGAGTGAAAAACTTAGTGAGAGAAAGAGTTCAAGTGAGATTATCAACTAGTTCGGGCATCCCATAGCGAAACAAAGTACGTGGTTGTGATTGTAGTGATGATACCTTCATTGGTCTCTTCTCCTTTTCTTCTAAAAGTGAAGGTAAATCATCCTCTTTTATGTCGAAACTCGTTCCGTTATGTTTCTCGTATTATCTTTCGTTTCATTTATCGGAATTCAATTCCGTCTTCAAGTATGAAGTCATGATAAATTGTGCTTGACAATGTGATGCTTAGGTGGATTTTTGGAAGCTCCAAGGCCTTAGAATTGCACAGGGCATAATTGAGGAAGTTAGAGGACGCTTCGTTTCGTTACGTGTCGGTCATCGTACGATTCTCGAGGTGGGGGAAGGAAACTATTTAACGTCAGAAATGATGCGGTTGCATTTAATTCGATAATGGCGTAGGGCGACCCAAACCCTACACGAGAACGAGTAACGGACAATGTCCATATCACATTGGGGACTACCTAGTGGTACCAATGATGATATAGAAATTATATGTTTATCGTCGCCACGATAAATATAAATATATATATATATATATATATATATATATATATATATATATATTTTATTACGCGATGACTGCTTGCATGACTGATTGACTTGAACTTGGTACTTGATGAATGATAACACGAGTGTTGTAATTATTTTTGAAAGTGTTTTATATTGATTATTGTTATATTTTGGTAATTATTATTTTGGAAGTGATGACATGATGGTTATGATGATGATTTTGATAACATGATGACATGATGACATGATGAATGTTATGATTGTGTTTATAGGTTGAGTAACTAATAAGTTATGTTGAGACATGATGATGTATTGGGGAATTCATATTATATGTGTTAGTAGTGCATAACCGAGATGATTATGGTGTTATGATGATGAGATTGATATGACGAGACTTATTATTTGAGGTTATTCATGAGATTATGATGAGCGATTATGGCAGTAGGTGGTGACATGAAACATGGTCTGTGATATGGTTGACCTGAAACATAGTCTGGTGGACCTGAAACATGGTCGTTTGGGGCCTATTCCTCGGAGGGAGAATTCCCGGGGCTAGGATAACGGCGGACCGTCCCATACATGATTTCATTTTAGTTACAACTATAGTTCATGCGTTGCATGATCACCCTGGTCGTGGTTTAGAGGTGTGCACCGAATTATGCAACTATAGTGCCATTGCCTTGCATGGGCCTCCTCCATCCACGGACGAGGGTGTGCGTCGGGGACTCTGGGACGTGTCGATTCTATTGATGTGATATCCGGATATGACCGATACCTGATGAGATGATTCATACAACATTTGCGTTGAATCATGATGGAGGGTAGAGGAAAAATCTTAGACGTAGATCGATGATGATTTGTGTTAAATATATATAGATATTTATATTATTGGAGACAGATGTTTAGTGTGCTATTATAGACTTAAATGTTGCTAAACCTTTTCCATGTTTGATGTTATATGGCTTCTTATCCCCTTTTCTTTTACTGTGTTGTGTGTATATATATATATATATATATATATATATGTTTTGTATCTTAGATCCAAATCATGTAGATGGTGCACTGGGATCATCCGTGGATGACTCAGGACCCGGGGTTCCCCCTCTCGGGGTCCTTTGAGGTAGAGTGCATCGATCTGAACGGGTGACTCATGGACCCAGTCACTCGCTTCGTTCTGTACATGGGTCCTATGTCCATCACCATTGGGCTTGGACAGGGAGTGCAGATAGGTTTCGTCGGCACTTTCCGTGTTGGCACTACTCTTCCTTTCCTGATAGGATCGCTTGATGGACACCTACTGCCGATGTCGCCGATGCTAGGTGTGGATCCAATTCCTTTCATGGTACCCTTTGAGGTACTAGTACCAGGGCTCTCACCAGCACCAGCACCAGAGCCCGAGTTGGCACCCATCCAGGAGGAGGACCCGATTGCCTCCGCCTAGGACCTAGCACCCCTTCCAGAGGTACCAACACCTATAGAGGTCCGGGCTATGATTTCAGAGTCTTCTCGAGTATCTACTGCGACACCCTAATCTCAGGTCATCACATGGTTACCCGTTTGCGGAAATAAAACTTAATTTGCTGGTTGCTTTCGGAAAATCATATTTTCTCAACGTTTATCTTTTCAAAATATGGTGATAAAAATTTTCTTCATTCTTTTCCTTTGGAAACTCATTTTTCCAAAATAACGTCAAATCATCAACAACTTCTTTTTATTGAAACTTCAACTCTAATAAATCAATTCAAATTAAATCTCTTCTCAACATAAGTACTTCTGTTTTTAAACTCTCACCATAGATAATTTCGAAACTTGCCGTCGTTTAGCATTTTCAAAGAAAACGCCTTTAAGTCAAACTTTGACATTTCTTCTAAAATAATTTTCTTATATAATAAATAAGGTCTTTTCGAATATCAATTTCACAAAATCACTTTTTGTAATATCTCGGAATTTCTGGTGTAAAAATTAGCAGTACTAAAAAAATTTCACGGTTACGCTCTCACCGTGACTCGTAAATTTCGTTTACACTAATCAATCCTTAAAATAATAATATTTCTCAAAACTCATTATTTTTCCAAAATCATATTTTCCTCTACTATTATATTCCAACATTCCCCATAAAACGTTGAATATAACTTTCACAACTTATTAAATCTTTTATCTGCTTAATCAGTTGTGCACTGACCACTGTCAGGCCTCTCAAACAACACTCACAAACAACATTCAACAACATCATCATAATTATATCCCCAGGCAGATCATGCATCATAACAACATAATATACTACTGCAGATAATTAAAAGCAGATCAATCACCGATACACAGATAAACAACACATCGTAACCAACATAAACAATTAATCACAAACCACATATAAATCATATAAGACACACTAAAAGCAAATAGTTATAGAGAAAATACCTCAGGTAAGCTCCCCTTACCTCTTGAAGACTCAACTAACGTTTTCAAACAACCTCCCAATTTAATCCGGTTTCCTCCGTTGGCTTTAGGTCAAACCAACCCGATTGATTCCTTCAAACGAATTGCAACCAAAATAAATCAAATCAAACAACAACATACTTAGCTCACGAGGGTTAAGTTTCGGACAAGGGCTGACTTTTAGGGTTCAAAATCCTTAAAATTGCTAATCATGATTAAGTCATAGATTAATGGTCCTTAATTAACCTAAATCATGGATTAGTGACTAAACAACTAAGTTTCAAACTTAAAACTTCCTAACTCTTCTATACCAAGATTCGGCCTCAACATGTTCATAGGGCTAGGGTTCTTAATTTAATAAACAAACTTGGATTTATTAAGCATACATACTAATAGCTTGATTACTAAGATCATTAATGAAAACTTTGAACAAAACTCATCTAGTTCCAAGAACTAGGGTTTCGGTCAAGTCCAGAAATTAGGGAAAGAAATTTCTCATGATCTTATGCTTCTAGATGATGAAAATAGAGATGATTATAAGATCATAGCAATTGGTTTCATGTCGAAAGGATTTTTCTAGAATTAGTTATGAATTTTCAAAGTTCTAGATCTAGAAACTTAAAAGTGATGAACAACTATGAAACAAACTTTGAATCAAGAAATTGATTGAAGAACATAGACATGATTAGAGAAGAATAATAGGATTCACCTCTTGGATATCAAAAACAAGTGAAGATCCAAGAACTTTCTTCACAAATCTAACACTAGAAGACTTATAACTTTAGGGTTTTGAACAAAAAGGCATTAGAAACTAAGTGAAAAGTGAGAGTATGGTATTTATAGAGCTTGATTGCGCCACTCTTGGAAGGATCTAGATATGATGAGTTGTCTTGCTAAAAGGATTAAAATGCAAATACTTCCTAGGGACCATTTTGCAAAGATTCCAAAAGTTTAAGGACTAGTTTGCAAATTGTCATTAAATTGTCATGATGACTTTTTGCCACAATAAATGTGGTCTTATCTTGATGACTTTTGGGATAATTTTTGTCATAGATCTTTTAAGACAAATCAAGAAGGTTTGAGAAGATCAAAGAATGATATAGAACAAAGTGGAAGAATGTAGAATAATGTAGAAGATTGTTGAACATTCTAGAAAATCTTGGTTCATCCAACAACAAATGAGGGCAGACTTCAATCCCTCATGGGCTTGCGCATGGGCTTGGAAATTTTGGGCTTGGATTCATTTTTGTGGGGCCCACTTAAAGATTTAAGCATTAAGCTTAAGATAGGAAACTTATATGGCTTCAAATGGGCTTTATGAAACTTAAGTCATGGGTAAGGAATTTGGGCCTCAAAGCCACGGTCCTCTATGGATTTGGAACAAGGATTCTAGCCCAATTCACTTGAAAAAACTTAGAAAATGACTCAAGGACAAAAGGGTAATTAACAGAAAGTTCAGGGACTTAAGCGTAAAATTCATAAATTTTCACTTTAACCCTGAAAAACCTTCTAGACTTAAAAATATGATTCATCCCCATGAATCATCTCAAAATCCTAAGATAAACTCTTTATCTGCTCTTATGAACTCCAAAATCTCTTCCGTCGTCTACCCGATTACGTATTCCGCCCGTAAAACGTAAATTATTTTATTTTTTTACAAAAATTTTCAAAACATCCAGTATCGTAGAAAATACGATAAAAACATTTTTCATCTCATTCAGGAATTAAAATTAGGTCTTCTGAGCAGTAAACTTTTACTGTCAGTGAAAACACAGAAAACGGCAGACCGGCTTCCGTCTGAATTTTCAACCAAAAACTTCCCCGTAACCTTATGAAAATAAGTATAACAAGGAAATGACATTGGTTTGTCCAAAATCATTTTCTAAGTCTCGGATAAAAATATATATGTTTATATATTTATTACCGATATTACGAAGCAGCGAAAATCGGGGTGTTACATCTACCAGACGTCTCCATCCCAACGATAGCAGACTTTACCGAGAGAGGTTTCAGAGGCAGTCAGACAGGAGCTCTTCCAGTAAGAGCGGAGGAGTGTCCGGACCTGCCGGACCATGGGATGCGGACGAGGGTGGTAGTATATGATGGCTCTGGCCAGTGCCATATGTATAGGTGTGAGTGAGGTTTTCTTGTATTTTGAGAGGGGATCGGATGTGGAGAGCATCGGTGATGCATCTTCCTTTTAGTCTTTTGATGTATTTTCATGTTATCACCCATTTGTATATATTAGGATCCTTTTGATGGGAATCCCTTGACAATACCTATATCAGCATGTATGTTTATATTATAGTTATGTTTCTGTTGTATGTTTATACATGTGTCTTATATTTTAAGTTTTTACTTTTCCGCTATTTTTAATACATCCGCTTAACGATAATAACGAAATTAGGTCTTAATATTTTGGGTTTTCTTTAATGGGACGTCGGGGCGTCTCATTTGGTGGTATCAGAGCTGTTCGGTTCTGAAACGAACTGTGATGACTGTGATTAGGGTAAACTGGCCATTTAGTTGAATCCACATCGGATAACAGTTATGCTTAGAAGTTGGGTAGTGAGTCCGACGCGACATATTTATGGCATATAGTATTTATATTCCAGTTTTATGTAGTATTATATGTTGTATTGATGTGGGCTAATGATTTCTTTTAACAGGATCATGGCTCTAGGCAGACGACGAGGTCGGAGCAGACGTGGTGGTGGTAGAGCTATAGAGGGTGTAGAAGATGAGCCTCATCAGCGAGAGGCAAGGATTGGAGGTGGAGGAGAGTCATCCGAGACTCTTCGGAATATCCATGAGTTAGCATCTGTTCTGTTCCAGCAGGCGCAACAAAATGCTCAGAGGGTACAGAGAGAGGCTGAGTTACAGGAGCGACAGGATAGGAGGAGAGCCGCTGAGGGTATGATCCAAAGTGATCGGAGTGGTGGATACAGGAGCTCGAGAAGATTTTTGACACCATGTGATGCTGAGATGACATGAAGGTGACTTATGACACCTTCATGCTGACCGGAGGGGCTGAGCCATGGTGGAGAGGCAATAGGAGATTTCTTGAGGCATAGGGTAGATTGATCAGTTGGGAGCTTTTAGAGAGTGTTTCTTCTAGAAGTACTTCCCGCAGTTTGTCAGACGTGAGAAAGAGAGAGCATTCATGAGTCTCCAGCAGGGAGACAGATCTGTTGGTGATTACGCGGGCTGATTCGAGGTCCTGATTCAGTTTTGAGTTCTACCCGAGGTTTTCAGATGAGGATTGGATGTGCCGGAGATTTGAGGAGCATTAGTTGAGGAGGACTATAGTGCCCTTGGATATTTTGAGTTTTCCAAAGCTTGTAGAGAGGTGCAGTGCCATTGAGAGTATGGACCAGAGGCAGGCTGCAGAGTAGAGACAGCCGCGTAGTGGGGGTCGTACCAGAGCAGGTCATCAGAGGAGAGGGGATAAGGGTTCTTAGTGGAGGAGAGGACCATATACTAGACCCGGGCAGAGTGCTCAGACATCTGCACCACCAACACCAGTTACCAGAGAGGGCAAGCAGCAGAGGGTCCCAGTATGTTTCAGATGCGGAGGTCTGCATTATATCAGAGATTGCACGGATAGATCTGGTTGCTACATCTGTGGTAAACCAGGTCATTTTGCTAGGGATTGCCGATAGAGAGCGGTACAGCAGCAGCCATCTGCCGGCAGAGAAGCCAGTGGTTCTAGAGGGGGAGTTGGGAGAGGGGTTCCAGCAACAGGAAAATAGTCGGCCAGACCTCAGGCCACGGGGAGGGTGTTTACATTGAGAGGATCTGAGTCCTTTCAATCTGCAGATCTTATTCAAGGTATGTGTTTAATATCTGGCAGACTCTCGTTTGTGTTATTTGACTCAGGCGCTACACATTCGTTTGGTTCACATGAGTGTGTAGTTCATTTACATTTGCCCGTTTCCCAGCTACCATATACTTTGACAGTATCTATCCCTACCAGTGATCCTTTGATCACTTTGTCTATTTGCTTACAGTGTCCTATAGTTGTTGAAAATAGGACATTTCTTGTAGATCTCATCTGTTTGCCTATGCAGCAGATAGACGTTATCCTTGGCATGGATTGGCTTTCGGCTAACCATGTAGTGTTAGACTGTGCCCGAAAGACCCATTCTTTTCTTGAGCCTTCTAGCTTAGTATCTGCCAATGCAGGAGCAGCTACGAGGAGTAATGAGTCTCAGCAGTATGTGATGTTTTTCTCTTTGGAAGCTAAGTAGACTCCGAGGATAGATTCTTTGCCTATTGTGAGGGAGTTTCCTGAGGTTTTCCCTCCTGATGTTCTAGGTTTGCCACCAGAGAGGGAGGTGGAGTTCGCTATAGATCTCATACCAGGGACCAAACCAGAATC
Organism: Sophora flavescens; assembly: GCA_030762895.1. Lineage (NCBI taxonomy): Eukaryota > Viridiplantae > Streptophyta > Magnoliopsida > Fabales > Fabaceae > Sophora > Sophora flavescens. The sequence continues at coordinate 159,701,243 of CM061063.1, read as the reverse complement.
AGTAGCTCCTTATTGGATGTCACCTGTGGAGTTGGCAGAGTTGAAGAAACATCTGGATGATATGATGAAGAAGGAATTCACCAGACCGAGTATTTCGCCTTGAGGAGCACCGATGTTTTTTGTCAAGAAAAAGGACGGAAGTTCTAGTTTGTGCATTGATTATAGGCAGTTGAATAAGGTTACAATCAAGAACAAATATCTGTTGCCTAGGATAGATGATCTGATGGATTTGTTAAAGGGGGCTTCAGTGTTTTCTAAGATAGATTTAAGATTAGATACCATCAGATTAGGGTGAAGAAGGAGGATATACCTAAGACCGCTTTCAGGATGAGGTATGGACACTATGAGTACCTAGTTATGCCTTTTGGTGTAACTAATGCTCCAACGGTGTTCATGGATTACATGAACATGATCTTTAGACCGTTCCATGAGGAACATCTGAGAGTTATGTTACAGGTTCTGAGAGATAGGCAGTTGTATGCTAAGCTATCCAAGTGTGAATTTTGGTTAGAGGAAGTGCAGTTTCTAGGGCATATAATCAACAAGGAAAGAATAGCTATGGATCCAGTTAAGGTAGAGACCGTGATAAAATGGAAGAGCCTAAGTCGGTGAGTGAAGTGAGGAGTTTTCTAGGTTTAGCAGGGTACTATAGGAGGTTTATCGAGGGTTTCTCAAAGATTGCGTTGCCTATGACGCAGTTAATGAGAAAAGGTACATCGTTTGTCTGGACAGAGAAGTGTGAGGAGAACTTTCAAAAGCTAAAGGATAAGTTGACTGCATCTCCAATGCTGACGTTACTAGATCCTCTAGGATAGTTTGACGTGTACTGTGATGCGTCATATCAAGGATTGGATTGTGTTTTGATGCAAGAGGGAAGATTTGTGGCTTATGCTTCCCGACAGTTGAGGATTCATGAAAGGAATTACCCGACCCATGATCTGGAGTTAGCAGCCATAGTGTTCGCATTGAAGATGGCGACACTATCTCTATGGAGCTAAGTTCAATGTGTTCAGTGATCACAAGAGTTTAAAGTATCTGTTTGATCAGAAGGAGCTGAACATAAGGCAGTGTAGATGGATGGAATTCATTAAGGACCATGAGTTTGATCTTTAATACCATCTGGGAAAGGCAAATGTTGTGGCGGATGCACTAAGTCGGAAATCTTTGCATCTGTCCGCAATGATGGTGTAAGAGATGGAGTTGCTTGAAAAATTTAGAGATATGAACCTATGTGTGGATTTGACTGAGGATAGAATATGCTTAGGTGTGATCACCATCAGTAGTGAGTTTTTGAGAGACCTTAGGATTAAGCAAGGTTAGGATGAATATATGCAAGTGGTAAGTCGAGGCATAGATGAAGGAAAGGTTTCATAATTTAGGAAAGAATCAGATGGGGTGATAAGGTTTAGAGACAGGTTATGTGTGCCAGATGACTTAGAGATGAGGAAGATGATCTTAGAGGAGGCACATAAGAGTAAGTTCAGTTTTCACCCAGAAGCCACCAAGATGTATCTAGACTTGAAGAAAATGTTTTTGTGGACCAAGATAAAGAAAGAAGTGGCGGAGTATGTTCTATCATGTTTGGTGTGCAAGAAAGCTAAGGTAGAGCATCAGAAGCTTGCAGGGTTGTTACAATCCTAGGATATTCCAGAGTGGAATTGGGATAGTATAGCGATGGACTTTGTGGTTAGATTACCACAAAATCCGAAGAAGTTTAATATGATTTGGGTTATCATTGATAGGTTAACGAAGTGTGCTCACTTCTTACCTATTGGTGAGAGTTATAGTCTTGAGAAGTTGACCCAGATCTACATCAAGGAAGTAGTGAGGTTTCACGGTGTGCCGTCAAGTATTGTCTCCGACCGGGATCCTAAATTTACATCTAGATTTTGGAGACAGTTACACCATGCTTTAGGAACAAAGTTGAGGATGAGTTCTACTTATCATCCTCAGACGGATGGACAGTAAGAAAGCACGATTCAATCATTGGAGGATCTTCTAAGAGCTTGTGTGTTGGAACATGTTGGTAGTTGGGATGAGTTCCTACCTTTGATTGAGTTCACATACAATAACAGTTTCCACAGCAGTATTGGGATGGCATCGTATGAGGTTTTTTATGGGAGAAAGTCCAGGACTCCGTTATGCTGGTATGAGACTGGCGAGAGCCAAGTGTTGGGTCCTGATGTGGTACAGCAAACCACGGAACAAGTCAAGAAAATAAGAGAGAAAATGAAGGAGGTGCATGATAGGCAAAGGAGCTACAGTAACAAGAGGAGGAGACCCTTAGAGTTCCAAGAAGGTGATCACGTGTTCTTGAGAGTCACTCCAATGACCGGAATTGGCAGAGCTATAAAGTCTAGAAAGCTTACTCCCCGATTCATTGGACCATTTCAGATTCTTCGATGAATTGGTCCAGTAGCTTACCAGATAGCCTTACCCCCTTCCATTTCCAACCTTCATGATGTCTTCCATGTATCCCATTTGAGAAAATATTACCCCGATCCATCTCAAGTCATTGAGCCTGAGTCCATACAACTCCGAGAGAATCTAGAATATGAGGCTGTACCGTCTAAGATTGCAGTAGAAGGATTAAAGAACTCCGTGGTATACAGATTCCCCTGATCAAGGTCATATGGGATAGTATTAGCGGAGATACTAGTTGGGAGCGTGAGGCAGACATTCAGCAGCAGTACCCCCATTTGTTTACAGGTACGTAAATTCCGAGGACGGAATTTCTTTTAAGGGGGTAGAAATGCAACATCCAGTATTTTTTGTATAGTTTATGTATGAGGATTAGGGTTAGAACTTGGATTATATAGTTGAGATTCGGTTTGAGACATAGAGACCTTTGCATGTTAAGTACGCAGCTTTTTCGGGTGAGTTTAAACGTAGAGACCAATTAGGGTTTCCTAGTTAGCATCCTTGAGATGTTTGAGTGTAGAATAATAATTTTGTAGTTAGAGTTCAGATTAGGCCTTTTTGATGGTTTTAGATTGTTTATTAGGTCGTAATGAGCCTATATCTCAAATTTGAGCTCAATCGAACGTCGAACGGACCCTGAACGCAAATAGTTGACTTTTTGTTAGAAGTCAACACTCAAGTGTGGGTGTACCCACGCTCAAGCGCCCAAGTCAACCAGTCAGGGCCATGTGTTGACCTGCCACGTGTCAACAGGACTAACGTGGCACTCCAGGATTGGCTGCATGGCACGGTGGTCGCACCTACTTCCCACGCTCAAGCGTGGATATCCCCACGCTCAAGCATGGGCATGCTTAAGCGTGGCCTTTTTCACGCTTGAGCGTGGCAGCGTAGACTTGCAAAAATAAAAGGACTTAAGTGACATAAAACACTTAAGTCCAAAAGAGAAGATACGAAGGCAGAGAGCAAATGTTGAGAGCAGAGATAGAAATGAGAGTCTAGAGAGAGAGAGAGTGTGAAAAACATAGTGAGAGAAAGAGTTCAAGTGAGATTATTAACTAGTTCGGGCATCCCATCGTGAAACAAAGTACGTGGTTGTGATCGTAGTGACGATACCTTCATTATTCTCTTATCCTTTTCTTCTAAAAGTGAAGGTAAATCATCGTCTTTTATGTCGAAACTCATTCCATTATATTTCTTGTATTATCTTTCGTTTCGTTTATCGGAATTCAATTCCGTCTTCAAGTATGAACTCGTGGTAACGTGTGCTTCACAATGTGATGCTTAGGTGAATTTTTGGAAGCTCCAAGGCCTTAGAATTGCACAAGGCATAATTGAGGAAGTTAGAGGACGCTTCGTTTTGTTACGTGTCGGTCATCATACGACTCTCGAGCTGGGGGAAAGAAACTATTTTACGTCAGAAACGGTGCGGTTGCATTTAATTCGATAATGGCGTAGGGTGACCCAAACCCTACACGAGAACGAGTAACAGACAATGTCCATATCACATTGGGGACTACCTAGTGGTACCAATGATGATATAGAAATTGTACGTTTATCATCGCCACGATATATATATATATATATATATATATATATATATATATAATTTTATTACGTGATGATTGCCTGCTTGACTGATTGATTGATTGACTTGAACTTGGTACTTGATGAATGATAACATGAGTGTTGTAATTATTTTTGAATTTTTTTTATAGTGATTATTATTATATTTTGGTAATTATTATTTTGAGAGTGATGACATGATGGTAATGATGATGATTTTGATAACATGATGACATGATGAGTGTGATGATTGTGCTTAGAGGTTGAGTAAGTGATAAGTTATGTTGAGACATGATGATGTATTGGGGAATTCATATCATGTGTTAGTAGTGCCTAACCGAGATAATTATGGTGTTATGATGATGAGATTGATATGACGAGACTTATTATTTGAGGTTATTCATGAGAATATGATGAGCGGTTAGGTCACTAGGGGGTGACCTGAAACATGGTCTGTGATATGGTTGACCTGAAACATGGTCTGGTGGACCTGAAACATGGTCGTTTGGGGCCTATTCCTCGGAGGGAGAATTCCCGAGGCTAGGCTAACGATGGACCGTCCCAGACATGATTTCATTTTAGTTGCAGCTATAGTTCATGCGTTGCATGAGCATCCTGACCATGGTTCATATGTGTGCACCGGATTGTGCAACTATAGTGTCATTGCTTTGCATGGGCATCCTCCATCCGTGGACGAGGGTGTGCGCCGGGGACTCTTGGACGTGTCGATTCTATTGATATGATATCCGGATGTGGCCGATACCTGATGAGATGATAAATACAACATTTGCATTGCTTCATGATGTAGGGTAGAGGAAAAATCTTAGACATGGATCGAGGATGATTTGTGTTAAATATATATAGATATTTATATGATTGGAGATGGATGTTTAGTGTGCTGTTATAGAATTAAATGTTGCTAAATCCTTTCCACATTTGATGTTATATGGCTTCTTATCCCCTTTTCTTTTGCTGTGTTGTGTGTGTGTGTGTGTCTATATATATATATATATATATATATATATATATATATATATATATATATATATATATATATATATATATATATATATATATATATATGTTTTGTATCTTAGATCCAGATCGTGTAGATGGCGCACTGGGATCAACCATGGATTGCTCAGGACCCGGGGTTCCCCCCTCTCGGGGACCTTTGAGGTAGAGTGCATCAATCCGAACGGGTGGCTCGTGGACCCAGTCACTCGCTTCATTGTGTAAACGGGTCCTACATCCATCACCATCGGACTTGGACAGGGAGTGTCGATAAGTTTCGTCAACACTTTTGGCACTACTCTTCCTTTCCCGATAGGACCGCCTGATGGACACCTACTGCCGATGCCAGGCGTGGATCCAGTTCCTTTCATGGTACCCTTTGAGGTACTAGTACCAGGGCTCTCACCGGCACCGGAGCCCGAGGTTGCACCCATCCAGGAGGAGGACCTGATTGCCCCCGCCCAGGACCTAGCACCCCTTTCAGAGGTACCACCACCTCCAGAGGTCCGGGCTACGGTTTTAGAGTCTTCTCGAGTATCTACAAGACAGCTCTATCCCCGTGATAACAGACTTTACCGGTAGAGGTTTCAGAGGCAGTCAGACAAGAGCTCTTTCAGTGAGAGCGGAGGAGTGTCCGGATCTGCCGGACCATGGGATTCGGACGAGGGTGGTAGTATATGATGGCTTTGGCCAGTTCCATATGTATAGGTGAGTGAGGTTTTATTGTATTTTGAAAGGGGACGGGATGTGGAGAGCATCGGTGATGCATCTGCCTTTTAGTCTTTCGATGTATTTTTATGTTATCACCCGTTTGTATATATCGGGATCCTACTGATGGGAATCCCTTTACAGTACCTGTATCAGCATGTATGTTTATATTATAGTTATGTTTCTGTATGTATGTGTATACATGTGTCTTATATTTTAAGTTTTTAATTTTTCGTTGTTTTTAATACTTCCGCTTAACGATAATAACAAAATTAGGTCTTAATATTTTGGGTTTTCTTTAATGGGACGTCGGGGCGTCTCAAATATGTCCTAACATTCCACAATAGTTACATGTCACATGCCTTTTATTTTTCATATGACGGTTTTCATACCCAACCATAGAACAATATAACCTTGATGGATGTCTTGTTTAACAGTTGACAAATCATAGTTGGTATGAATTTCTTCTTTTTCATGTGGAGGTTGTACATGTTGAAACTCTTCGTTTTATAAATTTCAAGAAATAAGTCCTCAATTTTATTATCAAGAATTATGCAATTTTCATAGCATGGAGAGGATTCAAATTTCACAACATTTTCATTACAATGAAAAGTATATTCATTTTTCAATTTTTCCAAATCATTTTCAATCACTGAAATACTTTTCAAGCAATGTAAATTCTTATTTTCTAGACTCATCATCCCATCATACAAATTATTGTATGCATATAACCATTTGTCATTCAATGGATTGAGTTTAGCATCTATTACCTCCAAGTTTCTTTGAGTTACCTGGAGAGTAGTTTCAATCTTCTTGACCAATAGCTTTTTGCTTTCATGGTCCTTCCTTTTCATGGCATGTTGTTGAGAACAACCTTCCTCCAATGAATTTTGCCCTTTCCTGTCATTGCTTTCAATCTCAAAGGTGTTAGTGACAAGGTAATTATAATCAAGCACATTCAGGATATCCTTGGCACAATCACAATTTTTAATTTTCTCATAAACATCGTTGTACAAACAATTCCTAAGAATTTGCATAGCTATGAGATTCAACCAAAAACAATTTTTATCAAACTCAGTCTGATGTTCTTTGGGTTTGAGAATGAGTCCATGAACTCCAATATCCCATAAGTCGACATCAATTGACTGCATAAAAATTTCAATTTTCAATTTCCAATAAATGTAATTCTCACCATCAAATAATGGTGGTTTGTCAATTTCAAAACCATATACTTTGGAAAACAAATTTTTTTAAAAGGTTGCCAAAAAGGATCTTAACTCTAAGCTGTTAAGCTACAAACCAGAGACGAAGCTCTGATACCACTTGTTGGCCGTGGCAACCGTACCCAAGAGGGAGGGGCGGGGGGAGAATTGGGTAGCTAGAACCTTTACAATAACAAGAACTCCTCACAGAACAGAGATATACAATCCCCCAGTGACAGAGTCTCAAATCCCTAGCTTTTAAACAGGCGCCGCTAGAACCTTTACAGTGGAATCACACCCACTAATCCCTTACAAGAGATATACCCTCTCTTTCAAGAATGGTAACCAAAAGAGGTTTGAGTCAATCTGACTCTTACCAACAGTACGCACTCTTAATAGTGCTGATAAAAATAAATTGAAGCCCAAATACAATCACACCTATATGGTGTATAATGATCTCAAGTTTAAAGTGATCAAGGTGTAAGAACAAGAGAGAATTTGTTTTTCAGAGTTTTAGCACAGATATATTGACAATCTCTTGTTGCATATTGTGCCTAAGTTTCCTTTATATAGATCATGAAAGATTATGTCAAAAAATCCTCAAAACTTAGTTTTTGTGGCGCGGTAATCGATTATTTAAATGTCATAATCGATTATTTCTACTCAGTTTGAAAAGCGCCTCTTTGAGACAGTCGCAACATAATCGATTATACTAATCGATTACATGTTCTCTGTTTAAAATCCTGCAAAATGAAAAAGAATATAATCGACCTATTCAATTATTAACTCTATGTTTTGTTCTTCAAAAAGCATAATCGAATCTCAAAGGTGTATAATCTATTATGTAAGTTCAAAATTCAAACTCAACGGCTAAGATATCATTAATACTCATTAAAACTCACCAAAGCCATTTAAGTTGTTTAAAATGTGTTCAACTATAGATAATCGATTATGTAATCGATTATATCAATTCAAAATGGTTGTTTCAAATTCATAACAGCTCTATAATTGATTATTCATTTAAGAATAATTAAGAGCATGATAATCGATTATACTAATCGATTATTCTTCGATTCAATTTTGAATTTGAAAAACTTAACAGCTATAAAATCCATTACTCATTTAAGACTAGATATTAGCTGATTAAGTTTTATTATTAAAAGCTCATTAATGTGTGTGTGTGACCAATTTTAATCTTGAGAGCATTATTAACCATTTACAATGAATCTAAAACAAACAATATAGTAAAAGAAAATTTCCCTTAACCCATTTGACTGCTTGTTTGACCTTTTGCCGCTTTTTGCAATTTAGTCCTCAGACTTGAATTCCTTTTGTCCTTGGACTTGAAATTCCCCTTTTGCTCATCATCAAAACAAAAGTATTTGTCAAGGCATATATCCACAATTATGAATTGCCTAACCATGTTTATAAACTGCCTAAAGCAATGTATGGCTTAAAGCAAGCTCCTAGAGCTTGGTATGATAGGTTAAGTAATTTTCTCATAGAAAAAAGCTTTAAAAGTGGTAAAGTTGACACAACTTTGTTCACTAAGAAAAAGGCACACAACACTTTACTTGTACAAATATATGTAGATGACAACATATTTGGTGCTACTAATGAACATTTGTGCAATGAGTCTGCAAGTCTTATGTAGAATGAATTTGAAATGTCTATGATGGGTGAACTGAACTTTTTTCTGTGGAATTCAAATAAAGCAAACTGAAAATGGAATCTTCATGAGCCAAACAAATTACTGCAATGAGTTGATCAAGAAGTTTGGCATGGAAAATCTTAAGGACATGGCTACTCCAATGAGTACCTCCTGCTATTTGGACAAGGATGAACAAGGTATACATGTTGATGTTTCAAATTCAGAGGTATGATAGGCTCATTACTTTTTCTATAGCAAGTAGGCCAGATATCATGTTTAGTGTGTGTATGTATGTTTGGTATCAAGCAAATCCTAAAGAATCACACTTAACAGCTGTAAAAAGGATTATTAAATATCTGTTAGGAACAAAAGGCATGGGACTGTGGTATCCTAAGGGAGCTACATGTACTTTAATTGGTTACTCATACTCTGACTTTGCTGGTTGTAAACTAGATAGGAAGAGTACAAGTGGAATTTGCCCTTTACTAGGTAATTCATTAGTATCATGGTTTAGTAAAAAGCAATCTAGTGTGGCTCTATCCACTTCTGAGGCTGAATATATGGCAGCAGATAGCTGTTGTGCACAGGTCTTATGGATGAAACAACAACTAGTTGATTATGGTGTGCAACTAGACCAAGTTCCCATTAGATGTGATAACACAAGTGCAATTAACCTAACTAAGAATCCCATAATGCACTCTAGAACCAAACACATAGAAACCAGACACCACTTTATTAGAGATAATGTTCAAAGTGGTGAAATTGTGATTGAATATGTTGATACTACAAGCAACTTACTGATATTTTTACCAAACCTTTGAACAAGGAAAACTTCTTTTTCATTAGAAGAGAATTGGGAATAATTGTTCGATCCTATATCTGATCTCTGTTGAAAGTGTTTGTATGTTTGTATCTCTGTGTAAATATGTCTTATTGATGCATGATTTGTTTTTGAAATTCTTGATCTTTGTGTGATTTGTAGAGAGTTTCAGTGAAAAATAAAATTGATCAGGTACACCTATGTACTGAACCCATATACGTGTATGAAAATCTGAAATTTATTTCATACATGGGTGTGATCAATAGATGTATGAAGTATCAGGAATGAGTTTCCCTGTGTTTTAGTTTGATACATCCCTATTATACATAGATGTATGCAAAGTCTAAAAAAAATTCCTTAATCTCATAAGTACACACGGGTGTACTACAGGCATGTATGAAAAGTCTGAGAAACTCATAATGAACTTTCCTTAATACACGGGTGTATTAAACCCCAGTACGCGAAAGCTTTATAAAGCCCTGTTAGAGTGCCCTGTTTCAAATTCAAATCTTTTGAAACCAACTCTCTGTTCACCTAATCTGAAACCCTAGCAGAGCTAATCCCAGCCATTTCACTACCCAACAATGAACCCTAACATTGCAAGAACCAAGAACACTGCTCCTAACCCATACAAAGGTGTTGAAAAGAAGAGAAAGGAAGTGGATATTTCCAAAAATGCTGAAAAGAAGAAGAAGGAAGTGGAAGCCAAGCAAAAAGAGAAGGATCAAAAGACTGCTTCAACATTAGTTATGGATGAAGATGCCTTTCTGCTAAGGTATTTCATTGATACTGATCAAAACGAATTCTTTTAAGAAAAATTTCAGAGATAGATATATTCTTGAACCTAGGATAATGGGTTTCAAGTATTTTGAAAATAATGGTTTTGAGTTTAAACAAACTCTAATCAAACAAAGGGTTAAGGATTTTCTGGAAATCAAGGTTGACTATTACCCTTATCTGATCAAAGTTTTTTACTCAAATTTTGAGATGAATGCAAGTGGAATCAGTTATGAGGTTAGATGTGTCAATATTAGGATGACTCTAGAGGAGTTTAGCAACTTTGCTAGTTTATCCTTTTCTGGACCAAGCACTGCTGGAACTGGTCCTAATTCTGAATGGTACAACGAATATGATAGGACCACTGCTAGAAACAGCTTAGTAACAAATGATGAACATGAAGGTAGGGTCACCTACACAATTGTGCTAAGTGTTGAGAATAGGCTACTGCACTATGTGTTGGTAATGGCTACAATCTGAAGGGGGGGGGGGGGGGGTTAATTGAGATATTGAAAACTTTTTCCACAATTTAAAGCAAAACAGAGTTTTCTTAAAGAAAATTGGTTTTCACTCAATTTTAATTCCCAACAATCAGGTTATGTGACAAGTAATGATGTTAAGAAGAATTATAAGAAGTAACAACAAGTTTAACACAGACTGCAGATCAAAGATTCAAGTTAACAAGCATTCTTCAACTCATTCACAACACACAAGTGCATGTAACAAGTATATGGAGTTTAGAGATGAGAAGAACACGCAAACTGATTTATCCTGGTTCGGCTACCTCCTCTGGTAAGCCTACATCCAGTCCCATGCCTATGTGGTTTTCTCCACTATAACCATAAATTACAATATCCAATTACAGCATTCACAAGGATAACCTCCTTGCTCAAGAACACACCCAAAAAAAAGCACACTTACTTTTCTATACCCAAGGATCCCTTCTATCCTCGTTCAATCCTAAGAGATACCCTCTCTTAATCACACTAATTCACAGAAAGAATTGAGTGGAAGAAAGACTCTAAAAGTCTGATTATACAAATTGAAGTTCTAAGAAATATCACACTTTTCTCTCAAAGATGAATCACTTTTGGAAGCTTTTGAATCTTTCGTATTTTCACTTTCAGAATGTGTAAGGTAATTTAAAAGTGTTCCTTTTATCCCTCTTTATATAGAAAACAAGTTATAGTCGTTGAGATCAATTAAAACAGATTTCGATCTGACTTAACAAAATCTATTTTCTTGATTCTCGTTCTTGAAATAAGATTCTAATTGTTCTTGTAGAATTTGCGTCCATCTTGAAAAATAACTGTTTCCATCTAGCCATTAAGATTTTACATTCAGATGGGCTAGTAGACGAGCTCTATATGGTAGGTGAGCTCCATATTGTAGACGAACTCCGTAGACGAGCTCCATATGATACTTTAGTAGACGAGCGCTTCTTGTTACTTTAGTAGACGCGCGCTTCTGTTGCATTAGTAGATGAGTGCTTCTGTCACTTTAGTAGACAAGCACTTTTGTCACTTTTATTGGACGTCTGCTTGTTTCACTTCATTGGACGTCTGCTTGTTTCACTTCATTGGAAGTCTGCTTGTTTCACTTCACTGGACATCTGCTTGTTTCACCTCATTGGATGAGCACTTATATTATCCTTTGTAAAAATTAGTTTCTTCTTAAATTTAAGTGCTTCACCTAAGAAATCAAATGTGCTATTTTTACAATAGCATCTAAAGTATGAGATCTCCATTGCTTGATGCTTTAGTCCTTGTCCATTGATTTGTGTCCTTGGTCTTCCATCCTTTAATCCTTGATTTATCTTTTTCATGAGTGATCTTGCATACAACTTAACACATAATAAGTACATAGTCAAAATCAAAAATCTTATGCAAAATACTCTTTGTTTGTCATACATCAAAACATGAATGAGTGCTTAGTCTTACAAACTCCCCCTTTTTTATTATGACAAACCTTACCATACTTAACCTTAGTTATTAAAAATCAGAGTTCAGCTGTTCAGTAAGTATGGTTGTATGGTTCATCTTTCTCCCCCTTTGTCATTATCAAAAAGAAACTATGGAGAATGTTGAAATCAAACTGAAAAACAGTCTTGCACTCATTGATAATAAATCATTAAAGAGCATGTGCAATACATCAAAACAACCAAAACACTGAAATAAAAAAAACATGAATTACGGACACCTAAGGACACTTAGTCTAAAGCGAGACTAGATAAAAGCATCTTGCCCATGTCCTTCATAATTTTCAGCAACTTGTGCTGCCTCGCTTGCCATATTGACCATATTATCAAAAATAACATCTGATATCAATTATTTTGAGGACCAATTATGCCAAGTTCCCTTCTTATAAAGAAGAAACTCTCCTTATTTAGTGGTTCGGTGAATATATCATCTAATTGCTTGGTTGTATCTATATGTTCAATAACAACATCACCACTTTGAATATGATCCTGATAAAATGATGCCTAATTTCAATATGCTTGGTTCTTGAATGCATAATGGGGTTCTTTGTTAGATTAATTGCACTGATGTTATCAAACTTTATTGGTACATGATCTAGATGAACACTATAGTCAATTAATTATTGTTTCATCCATAGGATTTGGCACAACAACTCCCAGCTGCAACATATTCTGCTTCAGCAGTGGATAAGGCCACACTAGTTTGCATTTTACTAAACCAAGACACTAGGGAATTTCCTAATAAATGGCATGTTCCACTTGTGCTCTTCCTATCTAACTTGCATCCAGCAAAGTCAGGGTCGGAATATCCTATTAATGTGCAAGTGGATCCCTTGGGATACCACTGCCCCATTTCTTTTGTTCCTAAAAGATACTCCATGATTCTTTTAACTGCAGTAAGATGTGATTCTTTAGGATTAGCTTGATACCTTGCACACATACACACACTAAATATTATATCTGACCTACTTGCAGTGAGATAAAGTAAGGATCCGATAATACCTCTATACTTGGATTTATCTATAGATTTACCATGTTCATCTTTGTCCAAGTAGCAGGCTGGGCTCATTTGCGTTGCCATTTCCTTTGCACTTTCGATTCCAAACTTCTTTAGTAGTTCCTTGCAATACTTTGTTTGGCTTATGAAGGTTCTATCTTGGCATTGTTTAATTTGAAGTCCAAGAAAGAAGGTAAGCTCTCCCATCATGGACATTTCAAATTCGTTTTGCATTAGTTTACCAAATTCCTTGCATAAAGACTCATCAGTAGCACCAAAAATAATGTCATCAACATATATTTGAACAAGTAAGATGTTGTGTGCTTTTGTTTTAGTAAATAATGTTTTATCAACTTTTCCTCTTTTAAACCCTTTCCCTAGGAGAAAATTGCGTAACCTCTCATACCAAGCTCTAGGAGCTTGCTTGAGTCCATAGAGGGCTTTAGTGAGTTTATAGGCATGATTTGGGAACTCACTATCAACAAATCCAGGGGGTTGGCTTACATACACTTCCTCTTGTATTATTCCATTTAAAAAGGCACTTTTCACATCCATTTGGTACAATTTAAAGTTCATTATACATGCATAGGCTAATAGCATTCTTATGGCTTCTAATCTAGCTACGGGAGCATATGTTTCATCATAATCAATTCATTCTTCTTGATTATATCCCTTAGCTACTAGTCTAGCCTTGTTTCTTACTTTTATTCCATTCTCATCCATTTTGTTTCTAAACACCCATTTAGTTCCAATTATTTGGTTACTTTTAGGTTTTGGAACTAAATCCCAAACTTTGATCCTTTTAAATTGATTTAACTCCTCTTGCATTGCAATCATCCAATGTTCATCATTAATAGCATCATCAACACATTTGGTTCTATTTGAGATACAAATGCCATGGTATTGCAAATATTCCTTAAAGAGTTTCTAGTGGTTACCCCTTTGGTAATATCACCAATGATATTGTCTAGGGGATGATTCTTTGAAACTTGCCACTCCTTAGGAAGATTTTCTTGTTGGATTTCTTCTTGAGGTTCTTTATTTCTCCCTTCATCTTCCTTTTCCTTGTTGCTGTCTTTTCCTTCATCAGATTTCACTTCATCTTCATGAGTTTTTGCATCATCAAAAAAGTCCTTTCCCATCCTTTTGGGGTTAGACTCATCAAATGTTATGTGAACAGATTCTTCCATTGATAAAGTACGCTTATTAAACACTCTATATGCTTTGCTAGTTAATGAATAACCTAGGAAAATACCCTCATCAGTTTTGGGATAAATTTCCCAAGATTATTCTTGCCATTATTTAGCACAAAACATTAACAACCAAAGACATGAAAATGAGAAATGTTAGGTTTTCTTCCCTTATAAAGTTCATATGGAGTTTTCTTCAAAATTGGCCTTATTAGGACTCTATTTAAAACATAACATGCAGTACTCACAACATTAGCCTAAAAATACTTTGGTAAATTAGAGTCACTTAACATGGTTCTAGCAATTTCTTCAAGTGACCTATTTTTCCTCTCAACTACTCCATTTTGTTGTGGAGTTCTAGGTGCAGAAAATTTTTGTTTTATACCATGTTCATCACAAAAGTTATCAAACTCCTCATTATGGAATTCTCCTGCATGGTCACTCCTAATTGATTGCTTTGGACTTTTTCCTATTGTTCCAACACCAAGAATTCTTCCTTTGTTGTTGTCTCCATAGGTGACATTTCCACCTTCTTTGGGAGTGAAAGATATAAATTTTGTGATGTCTCCGGTCATGTGTTTGGAGCAGCCACTATCTAAAAACCAGCTTGAGCTTTTGGCCTTCAAACACACCTACAAAACAGATTTTTTTTATATACTTTTCTTTAGGTACCCAAATCTGGTTGGGTCCTTTGGTGTTAGTAGCAACATAAGTTCCTTTTGGAACCCAAATTTGTTTAATGCCAACATGTATGTTCTTTCTAAGTCTACATACAACAGCTGTATGACCTCTCTTTAGACAATAATAGCATTTAACAAAAGGACTAGTTGAGGAAATAGGTGCAACAAAAAGCTTCTCAAAAGATTTTTCATGTACCATTGGCTTATATCCAATTCCAGCTTTGTCATACACACCCTTTTGCTGTCCTAATATGGCATTCAAGTTATCTCTACCCAAAGTAAACTTAGATAGAGTTGTATTCAGTTTTTCAACTTCCTTTTCTAGTGTAGTGCATTTGGTGCAAATTGAACTAGATGCAAGTAATTGTGAATTTTTAGCTTCTAGTTCTTTAAGCTTTATTTGTAAATATGCATAGTCACTACATTTTTTTGTGATGATCTCCCTAGAAGATATAAGTTGTTTACCAATTTTAACATATTCTTCATGCAATTCATCAAAAGCATCTTGTAACTCATCATAGGTAGGAGAAGAATCATTTACCTCAGTTTCACTATCACTTTGTTGATTTGCCATGAGACATAGGTTGACTTCTTCATTTTCAAATTCACTACTAATGGAATCCATATCATTTTCTTCCCAAGCTATGTATTCTCTTCTAGGATTTCTTCCTTTCTTCTCTTTGTTGTCATTCTTCTCATACTTTTCTTTCTTTTATATATTTGGACATTCATTTTTGTAGTGTCCAAGCTTTTCACATTCAAAGCATTTGATTGTTGAGGAAGAGCTTTCACCTTTGTTCGTGTTCATTTTGGTAGGAAAACTGAATTGCTTCTTGTTTCTATTCTTTTTTATGAATCTTCTAAATTTCCTCACAAGAAATCCCATGTCTTCTTCTTCATATTCTTCACTTTTATCAAGGTGTTCATCTTCATCACTTTCTATTGATTCTTTGGAGATATGATCCTTGAGTGAGAGTCCTTTCTTCCTTTTCTCTTTATCTTCAAGACTTTTCAGTCTATTGAGTTCCAATTTGTGTTCTTTCAACTTGCCAAATAAAGTGGCAATCTGCACGGTGTCTAGATCCTTTGCTTCAGCTATTGCGGTAATTTTTGGCTGCCATTCACGACTCAAACATCTCATTATCTTGTTAATCTTTTTCTCATTTGTGGTTGTATGTCCGAGTCCTTCTAGCTGGTTCACAATATGTGTAAACCTCTTTTGCATTTCATCTATCTCCTCACCATTCTTCATATGAAAAAGTTCATATTCATGGACTAGTGCATTCATTCTTGCTCTTTTCACATCATTGGTTCCTTCATGAGTGAGTTGAAGAGTATCCCGCATTTGCTTTGCCGTTTTGCAATTGGAGACCCTGAAAAACTCATCATAATTCAAAGCAGTTGTTATAATGTTTTTTGCCTTAGCATTAGAACCAACTCTTCTTTTATCATCATCATTCCAATCATCTTTTGGTTTAGTTTATTTATTTCCCTTAGCATCAAGAATAAATGGAACATAGGGACCATTTTCAATAGCATCTAATACATCTAAACCAGCAGCCTCAAGAAAGATAAGCATTCTCTCTTTCCAATACATGTATTAGGAGCCATTAAAGGCAGGGGGTCTAGTGAGTGAAGCCCCATCACCCAGGATATCATTTGTAGACATCTCTTGAAGCTATTAAGCTTTGTCATAATAGTTTTAGCCTTGATGCCACTTGTTGGTAATGGCTACAATCTCAAGAGGGGGGGGGGGGGTGAATTGAGATATTGAAAACTTTTTCAACAATTTAAAGCAAAACAGGGTTTTCTTAAAGAAAATTGGTTTTCACACAATTTTAATTCCCAAGAATCAGGTTATGTGACAAGTAATGATGTTAAGAAGAATTATAAGAAGTTACAACAAGTTTAACACAGATTGCAGATCAAAGATTCAAGTTAACAACCATTCTTAAGCTCATTCACAACACACAAGTGCATATAATAGGTATATGGAGCTTAGAGATGAGAAAAACACGCAAACCGATTTATCCCTGGTTCGACTACCTCTTCACGGTAAGCCTACATCCAGTCCCCACACCTCTGTGGTTTTCTCCACTATAACAAAAAATTACAATATCCAATTACAACATTCACAAGGATAACCTCCTTGCTCAAGAACACACCAAAAAAAAAAAAGCACACTTGCTTTTCTATACCCAATGATCCCTTCTATCCTTGTTCAATCCTAAGAGATACCCTCTCTTAATCACACTAATTCATAGAAAGAATTGAGTGGAAGAAAGACTCTAAAAGTCTGATTATACAAATTGAATTTCTAAGAAATATCACACTTTTCTGTCAAAGATGAAGCACTTTTGGAAACTTTTGAATCTTTCGTATTTTCACTTTCAGAATGTGTAAGGTAATTAAAAAGTGTTCCTTTGATCCCTCTTTATATAGAAAACAAGTATAGTCGTTGGGATCAATTAAAACAGATTTGGATCTTATTTAACAAAATCTGTTTTCTTGATTCACGTTCTTGAAATAAGATTCTGATTGTTCTTGTAGAATTCGCGTCCATCATGAAAAATAACTGTTTCCATCTACACATTAAGATTTTATATTCGGATGGGCTAGTAGACGAGCTCCATATGGTAGATGAGCTCCATATGGTAGACGATCTCCATATGATACTTTAGCAGATAAGCGCTTCTTGTTACTTTAGTAGACGCGCGCTTCTGTTACTTTAGTAGATGAGTGCTTCTGTCACTTTAGTAGACGATCACTTTTGTCACTTTTATTGGACGTCTGCTTGTTTTACTTCATTGGACGTCTTCTTGTTTCACTTCATTGGTCATCTGCTTGTTTCACTTCATTGGACGTCTGCTTATTTCACTCCATTGGACGTCTGCTTGTTTCACCTCATTGGATGAGCGCTTATATTATCCTTTGTAAAAATTAGTTTCTTCTTAAATTTAAGTGCTTCACCTAAGAAATCAAATGTTCTATTTTTACAATAGCATCTAAAGTATGAGATCTCCATTGCTTGATGCTTTAGTCCTTTTCCATTGCTTTGTGTCCTTGGTCTTCCATCCTTTAATCCTTGATTTATCTTTTTCATGAGTGATCTTGCATACAACTTAACACTTAATAAGTACATAGTCAAAATCAAAAATCTTATGCAAAATACACTTTGTTTGTCATACATCAAAGCATGAATGAGGGCTTAGTCTTACACTATGCTTTGTGTAGGATCCTAATCCGAAGAGGTGGAAACCACTCACTTCTGCAGAACAATGATATAATGCTGATGTGGGCTATGCTAAATGAATATCAAATCAGCAGGGGATACTATGTTGCTACACATATGCTAGAATGCAAGAAGAGCAAGACGTCTCTTGTATACCCCGGATTTGGTATGCAAGCTTTTAGCTCACTTTAATGTTCCTCTGGATGGAGAAAAGATGAAGCTTTGGAGAATATTGGCTCATAAGTTTGATGAAGAAATTGTGAGTAAAATGAAAATGAAGAGAATTGATGGAATATGGATTAGAAAAGCTGGGAATGAAGTGAACAACGTAGTTTGAACCCTACGATGCACAATGAAATGTTGCACCTGGTTTTGCTCAACGAGATATTAAATATGCTAAGAAATTTGGATGGCAAGCAAACTAAGAGGCATTTGGCAGAAATGCATTCAATAGCAAATCTGAACTCAAGAATGATCAAGATGGAAAAGAGTGTTGACTCAATCAAAGAAGAACTAGGAGTTGATTTTCCAAACCCTGCACCTTCTGCCCCAAATCCAGAAACTGCGAATGTAGCAGACATTGCTAGAGCTCTTTGTGGAGGAAGTTGAGCAACATGAGGACACCCCTACTGAACCATCAACCAAGGACCAAGGATCAATCTAGTTTTAGGACTTCTCTTTAGGTCTTAGAACTCTATTTTGAATTTGTTTGAAAGGCTAAATGCCTTGGTCTGTAATTGTTTGATGGATTCTATTTTTTTGTGCTCTTTATCTCTATGAACTGTTTTGATGAACTTTTTCTATATGCTATGCTATGATTGAAATGTTATCTTCTCTACTATTTTAAATGGATTAATCCCTTACCTTTTTGATAATGCCAAAAGAGGGAGGAAAATATATGAGATGTTGATAACAAATTTGACTTAAAACTGAGATACATATACTGAGAGGGAGTCAAATGATTTATTTTTTTTGCTCTGATATCATGAACCTTGTTTTATAAAAACACTTAGCTTCTGCTATATTACACTCTGATGTATGACAAACATATCATTTAATGTGTGTGTGAAAGTGTTTTTAGTATCCAATTGCAAAGACAGGTATCAAGCTAAAAATGACAAGTTTAGTGAGCAATTCAAGAGGAATATCCAAAGAAGAACTTGAAGTAATCAAAAGAGCAACAAGCAAAGGAAAGGATCAAGGAATCATCAAGACAAAGCTTAAAGGATATTATACTTTTTTTGTCTTGAGATGATCAGTAAGAGAAGAACTTCTCTTGATCACAAATAGCTCATTTAAGAGATGCATGCAGAAAATCATTTTCATAATTGCATTAAAAAGGAATAAGTTTTAAAGAAAATGATTTTTTCAAATTAAAATTCTTTGTCAGTACAGCCATATATTCATTGGGTGTATACCTTATTCTGTAACAGACAAATGAATAAAAGGTTTTTGACATTCAGTACATAGATGTACTACACCTCTGTATGTCTTGAAATCAGACCAGTTATTAATGATTAATTGAATACAGCCTTGTACATATTCTATGTACACGTGTATTTAGGTTTCTGAAAAATCTGATGTTCCTTAATACATAGATGTATCGAATGGGTGTTCTGGTTGATTAACCAAGATCAGTTTTTTGAGAAACACGTACAGTCATGTACTACACATGTGTACAAGAACTATCAGTATGAATCTTGGCTAATACATCCCTGTACTTAACCCATCTACAAGAAACCTGAAACAGTTTAACTGAATCTGTTATGATCCCAAATCTGTTTCTAACTAATCCCAACGGTTACAATTTGTTTGCTATATATATTGGGACTAAGAGAACACTTTATAACATACAGAAAAACACGAAATCAATTTGAGAGATCAATTGTGAAAATCATTCATCATCTTTCTTGAGCTTTATTGTGAAAAAGAGTGTTCCTTTCTCATTAGAGTTTCAACTTGTATATCCAACTTCTGAGAGTTTAGAGAACAACATTTTTCTTTTTATTTGATAGTAAGAGAGTGGGGAATCTCTCTGAGTGATTAGGGTTAGGTATCCCTAAGATTGAAAGAACATTGAGGCTTTTCACAAGGGTGTGGTATCCCAAGGTGAAAGAGTGCTCTGTGGTGTAAAGGTTTTTCAAGCACCTGGGTAAAGCTTGTTTGATTAGTGTGTGAATACCCACAGGTGGCGTGGGGACTAGATGTAGGTCACAGTGGTGGTGACTGAACCAGTATAAATCTGGTTGTGTGGTACTCCTGAACTCAATCTTTTTAATTTCTGTTTTTATGCGCATATACATACATATGACCGAGTTCTTGATGGTTTAAGTTCTTTTTTAACTTCTGTTCTTGATAGTTAAAAACTGAATTGAACCACTGTGCATGCCGTGATCTGAACTGAAATGTTTAAAATAGGGTTTTAGGCTGTAAAGACTGGACTGAACTTATACAATATGTTCTTGATTGATTATACAAAAACCTGAACCTTCTATAGTTGCTCTTAACTTCCAAAGACTGAATTGCATGATATAAAACCTGCGTCTGACCGCGACCCACCTTCCATTTTCTCCTCCACCATGCCAGAAACCCTCCCCCACCCTTCTTCTCTGCCTCCTTCCATCGCGCCTCCGTCCGGCCACCGCACGCTTCCACCAGGTATGTTGAGTTGCTAAGTTGTTGAGTTTAATGGTTTTTCCCTTCCCATTGTTGAGTTGCTGATTTTTGATTTCCCTCTTTGGCTTTTCAGGCCACCACCACAACAACCACCACTGCTAGGAGGAGCCACCACTGTCAGGTATTTTTTGACTGATTGAGCAATATTTTATTTTTATGAAAATGTCAATTTTTATTTAGGAAATTGTTTTTGAACTTTTCTGATTTAGGAATATTTATGTTTTGTATTTTTTGATTTGTTGGTTTTGAGTTTGGGTTGTTGTTGGAATTAAATATTGTATGACTTTTTTGGTGGGTTATTATCCTTATACATTATTGATGCAATTTAATTTCAAGAATAAACTTATGTAGTTAGAATAATGAATTAATTAGCTATTTAATTAATTAAGGAGTAAGTAAGCGCACTCTAAGTATGTGAGTAAGTGATAAAGGAATCCCATTGATCCCGAATACATGTAGCGCGACGATATCATTGGTGCAACAATTCCTCGTGGTTATGGTGAAATGTGATAGGAAGCGATGTCTCAGTATGTATCGGTGTGCGGAAGAGTGAAAAAATTGGGTGGTACGTATAACGAATTTAGAAAACATTATCACAGTAAAGTAATAAATATATTGAAATCAATTTGAATAAGTAAATACAAATTTACTTACTAATACTTTTACATAAAAAATAATATATATCAATTTTTTTGTCCCATACACCTAGGACAATGTGATAGTGGTTCCGGCACAAGTTTGTGATGATTCAGAATTAATGGTTGAAAAGGAAAATAAATACTAATTAAATAATTAAATAAATTATTTGATACTTAAAACTAAATAATACTATGATCAAATAAATGATAAGTTTCACAAGTGTCAATTTGTAGTTAGCACTTATATAATAGGTGTAGGAGCAGTGATAAGCTGGTCAAGGTGGTTTGGGGAAGGGATAGAGGGTTTGGAGTGATAAGGAGGTCATGAGTTCAACTCCCTCCACTAACATAACACACTAATTACTAACATTTGCCTATATAAAAAAAAACTTATATAATAGGTGTTAAGTCTCAGAAGACATAAAGACAATATTAAATGGGAAGATTAAATAAATAATATTTAAGTAATTAATTAAGTAAGTCAACACTTATAACGTGTTAAAAATCATAATACAAAAAAATGTTAATTTTCAATGAATTATTAAAACAGATAGTGTAAAATAGTTTAATATCTTATTCAAATTAATTTTATATAATAATAAAAAAAATGTAGAAAAAAAATTAATAATAAAATTATATATATGTAAATAACTAAATAATTACATAACATTTAATATAAAATGAAATAAATAATAAATAAATATTTAATAGAGATTTATTTTTTAGACGAATACTTTGTGTATGATAGTTGCTTATGTGTTTTAGTTGTTTGCCAACAATGTAAACTTTATAATTAAGATGTCTCTGTTACTTATAGTATTATTTTATTTTAGAGTATAATCAAAACGTACTTGAGAATGATGGTTTCTTAATTGTGTGTTTGATTTTTTTTTTCTTTCTAATAATGTTAATGTTTATGCAAAATATCCCTATTACTTAAAGTATTATTTTCTTAGAGTATAATTAATACGTAATTGAGAAAAACCGTAGTTTCTCATTCAAGGTTCAATATTATTGAGCATGTGTACTCGTTGTCATGGTATCGCTCATTTTATTGAATCTTGAATTGTCCAATTAGGACAGTTTGGGAAGAAACTTTTTCTCCATTGATATACTAGTTACTCGATGATTCTCATTTGTTAAGTAATTGATTAAATTTCAGGTCGAAGCATTTCCTTTTGTTCTCCGGGTCCATGCTTAATTGTGGTATTTCACCGCGGTCTAGTCGTGTACTTGGAGACCGATGGGAGATGCTGTCAAAATTTCTTCAGCTATAAGACATGAGAAGTGATGACTAACTAGTATAATAGTGGTGAAAAAGTTTTTCCTCGAATGGGATAGGGCCAAACCTTTTGTGGAAAGGGAGTGATTCAGGGTTATAGTATCATGTTTAAAAATACGTCAATTTATTTGAAAATGCAGAAGGATGGCATATTATCCCTCGAACCATAGTTGGGTGTATGATAGGAACGAGTCTGGGAGATGACTTCTGAAACAATCATTTGTAGCTGGAGTTGAGGAGTTTATATCGAAAGCAAAGCAACATTGTGATTATGCGGAAGAGGGGGGGACTAGATGTCCGTGCACACAGTGCAACTGTATGGCGGTTTTGAGTGATGATGACGTGAAGTTACACCTATACCGACGTGGGTTCAAGCCTAATTATTGGATATGGATTGATCATGGTGAGGAGTTGCCGGAAATTGATTTGAATGAAGTCAGTGGTTACGACCTTGAAATGGGTGCATCAGGCAATGGCTACCACGATGAATATGTGGAACAACTCCAGTCAATGTATATGATGGTCGATGATTGTCTTGGGCAACATGGGAATTTTGAGGCGGATGAGTCTGATGACATGGAAGAGCCTCCTAATGAATCGGCACAGAGATTCTACAATCTATTGTTAGAGACAAATAAGCCATTGTTTGAAGGGGCGTCAGATTCAAAATTATCAATTTGTGTTAGCTTCTAGCTTGCAAGTCCAATGGGAATGTCCCAGAGCAGTGTTTGGAGTTCTTTTGTAAAATTCTTCAAGATGTGACACCCTTCAAAGAGTTGTTGTCAAAAAGTTATTATGATGCGAAGTGGTTGGTGTCGAAACTAGGCTTGGGGGCTAAGAGGATTGATTGTTGTCCAAATGGGTGCATGCTATATTATGGTAGTCAGTCTGGCACAAATGACAGTACATTGGAAGAATGTAAATTTTGTCAAACACCCAGGTACCACGTTCAAAGTAGTGACCATAGTAAGAGGAAACCAGTTCCTGCGAAGGCAATGTTTTATCTGCCAATAATTCCAAGGTTGCAGAGACTGTTTGCATCAACGCAAACCGCCAGACAAATGAGGTATCATAATGAAAATAAAAGAATTCCAGGTGTCATACGCCACCCTTCTGATGGTGAAGCTTGGAAGCACTTCGATCGGGTTCATCCTGATTTTGCAGCAGATCCTCGGAATATGACACTTGGGCTGTGTTCATATGGTTTTACCCCGTAGGTTCAGGCTTCAGCCTCGTCACATTCATGTTGGCCAGTGATTGTTACACTGTACAATCTTCCTCCCGAGATGTGCATGTCAAAACCATATATGTTTCTGACTTGTCTCATACCAGGACCATCTAATCCGAAGGCTGGGATAGATGTATATTTGCAGCTTCTAATTGATGATCTGAAGAATTTGTGGGATGGTGTGTTGACTTATGACGTTTCAAAGAAGTGAAACTTTATGATGAGGGGATCGCTGATGTGGACTATCAATGATTTTCCTGCATTTGGCAAGCTCTTTGGTTGGGGGACCCACGGTAAATTGGTGTGCCCGTTTTGCATGGAACATGGAAAGGCTTTTACCCTTAGATATGGTGGCAAAAGTTCCTGGTTTGATTCTCATCGTCGGTTCTTAGATCCCGACCATCCCTTCCCAATAAACGTCCGAGCATTCAAAAAGAATCAGAAAGAAGAGGAATGTCCACCGCCTTTGTTGACTCCTGAACAAATATGGGGTCGGGTTAGGGATCTTCCTAAAGTCATTGAAGCCGGTGTGTCAAAATTACCGGGGTATGGAGAATGGCATAACTGGACAAAACAAAGTATTTTTTTGGGAACTACCGTATTGGAAGGATAATCTGTTAAGACATAGCCTTGATGTGATGCATATTGAGAAGAATTTCTTTGACAACATTTTTAACATGGTTATGAATGTGTCTGGCAAGACGAAGGACAACGAAAAGGCAAGGATGGACATAGCTCTGTACTGTAGATGAAAGGATTTGGAGCTGAAGCCACAGCCTAATGGAAAAATGGTCAAACCAAAAGCTTGTTACACTCTAACCGCCGATGAAGTGAAATCAATTTGTTGGTGGTTAAAAGACCTTAGGACCCCTGATGGTTATTCCTCTACTTTGGCATGATGCACTGATGTAAGAACAGGGAGGCTTCATGGGATGAAAAGTCATGATTGTCATGTATTCATGGAGTGTTTGCTTCCTATTGCTTTCGGCTCGCTGCCCCAGCATGTTTCGAACCCGCTTACAGAAATCAGTCATTTCTTCAAAGATATATGGTCTGCAACTTTAAGAGTGGATGGTCTGACGAAGATGGAAGAAAACATTCCAATAATTCTGTGCAAGATGGAGAGGGTTTTTCCCCCAAGATTTTTTGACTCAATGCAATATCTCCCTATCCATCTTGCATATGAAGCGAGGCTTGGTGGACCAATACAATATAGGTGGATGTATCCGTTTGAAAGGTAATTTTATTATATTTTGAAATTTAAATAATTAGCGACCATTGAATAATGCCTTGTCAACGATGTTTTTTATTACTTAGATTCATGGATGACTCTAAACGATCAGTTAAAAACAAGGCTAGGGTGGAATGATCAATCTGTGCGTCTTACTTACACCGTGAGACAACCTATTTCTGTTCCCACTATTTCAACAACTTTATGTTGGCACCAAGACATGTTAGGAATGAGGTAGATGCTGATAATGCAGGGTATCCTTATATGATATCCATATTTAACCTTCCTGGATGTCATGCTAGCAAGGAGCCTACTTACTGGTTAACTGATGAGGAGTATGCATTGGCCCATGTACATGTCTTGATAAATTGCACAGAGGTGAAACCATACCATGAGTAAGTCTTAACGACCTATTTTTGAAATAATGTATCACATGTTATTGTAATTTTTCCTTTAACACATAGTACACATTTTATTTGTCAGTGTGCTCCTTCAAATTAATCAATTTAGTGAACAAGATGGTTCTGCTCGTACACATGCAGATTTTCCTAAATGGTTCAAGAAACAAGTAAGTGTAATATGATGATGCATACACTATATTAAGCTTAATTTTGCCTCTTGAAAAAGTAATTATTTAATATGACTTACCTTGTCGTAGGTGTATCAACAACCGTTAAGCGTGACTAATCAACACTTGAGAGATTTAGCATATGAGCCCTATAGCTGTGTTACATCATGGCATACATACTTTGTTAATGGGTACAAATTCCACACAGATGAATGGAACGTGGGCAAAAAGACAATTAATAACGGGGTTGTCGTATAGGGTGAAGGTACCAGTGATTTTTATTGGGTCATAAAACACATATACAAGTTACAATACAATACTACTACTTATCCTAAAAAAGTAGTCTTATTTTATTGTAACTGGTTTGATCCATCAAGGACAGGAACAAAAATGGATCCCAAGTATAGAATTGTGGACATTCGCATGGATAGAAGATATCAACAGTTTGATCCGTTTATAATTGCTCAGAATGCAAAACAAGTTTATTATGTCCCTTATCCAGCAATGAGAACAGACAAACAAGGTTGGTGTGTTGCAGTCACTACCAAGCCCAGGGGTCGCATAGAAATCGATGGTTCATAGGATGAGACACCATTCCAGGCGGATGAATCGTCACATGTCAACGAAGTAATTGAGGTCGAGCGTATTACTGGCATGTTGGGATCTGCAAATGAAGGGAAAGAAGTGGTCATTGGTAATCAGGCATCCATGCATTCATCATCAGAGGAAGAAATCCAGAGTGATGACTCAATGCAAGAAGAAAAGTCGGACTTACAATCAGATGATGATACCGAGTCTGAATAGGAAGTTTACTATTATGTTATTTTTATTGTATTTTAAATATTTTCTTATGAAATATAATGTAAGACTTGACAACTATTGTTCTATAAAAATACTTGCTTAGATTAGACTGTTAAATGTCGATTACTTATTGTTTTTACACTGATTTGTAATTGTGCTATAAAAATAGATATGTCAGCATCAGGAGGGCAGCCGCCCCGCCCCCCACCGCCTAGCGGTGGTAAGGGGAAGGGGAAGGCTAAGCGGGGACGATACACCGTGAAGTCCCAGGTGCTTGCTCGCATTCCTAGAGTTCCCTCCGTACCCACCACACCCACCCATATCCCTACCGTACCTACCCTATCGCCACCTATAGGAGCCTCCCCCACCCATTCTACACAATCCCCCACCCATTCTATACCCTCACCGATCCATACTACATTATCCCCTACCCATACTACACTATCCCCGACCCACACTACCCCACAATCCACCCATGTCTAGACCTCCACTCGCTTTGCGCCATGATGAGCCCTAGCTGGTTACACGCCGCCCCCTACTAGACACACACCACACCCACACCCAGTACCACCACCATCATCGACCGTGCCGTCCACACACCCAGCAAGATTATCATTTATGCCGACTCCTGGGATGATGCCACAGCCGGACATGAGCATTCCATCCTCATCATCAGGGGCCGCATACGGTCATGACACGGCCATACCATCATCATCGTCTGTGTAGAAGTCGGCCGCGACTGAGGACTTACCTGAGTGGGCCATGGTTCCCGCACTTGAGGATCAACCATGGATCCGTCCTGTTTCTGGATCGTAAGTTTAATTTAATTTAATGTTGTTTAAAAATAATTACTATTTAATAAGCATATATTTGTTGGTTGTCATATTGTTGATTTAATAAAATTATGAATTTTTCAGCTTCATCCCATCGAAAGTGGGATCGAAGCACGTTACCTTCGCCATCAAGGCGCGGTATCGTCGCTTCTGGCCATCATGGGGGGTGATCCCCGGGGAGGATCAGGATCGTATCTTCAGACGATTCTGGGTAAGTTCTTGTTTATTAGTTCATGTAATTTTCCATTTACTTTATATATTCTTTTGTATAATGTTATTATTAATTTTTTCTTGGTTAACAAGAGGTTGTGCGCTGGTTATCGGAGCATACCTTAGAGATACGTGCTATCTTTGACGACCGAGCAGCTGCTCGACTGAGGGATATGCTCCGGGAGTGTAGGGAGAGTCGGGTACGTCTGGATTACATCGGGCCCAACATCTGGGCCCAACTGTGTTCGTACAGGGACACTCCAGCTTACAAGCTGAAGTGTGAACAGGCGAAGAGAAATCGGGCTTCCGAGAAGGGTGGGAGCATGTACACTGGTGGTTCTATTAGCCACATGCAGCATGCCATTTACATGGCATGCATATATAAATAACATTATTTATAATCTGTATATTTTTATTAAAAAATTGTTTTATAACTAATTGATTTTATTGGTGTGTCGGTTGTAGGCAAGAGAGCTAGTTCGGTCCATTGATGTTCATACGGTCTTTGAGCAGACACATATTCGCTCGGACACCGGCGAGTTTGTTGATGAAAGGTCGAGGCAGACAGTGGTGAGTTAAAATGTATTTTTATATTTAAACTATTGATATATATATATATATATATATATATATATATATATATATATAGTTTAATACATATTGATTGTAATGTATTGATCGCAGGCGGAGTACAACGCTAGGTTTAGTCAAGTAGCATCTGAGGCTGCCTCCTGCTTTGATGCCTCAGATCCTTCTCAACTGGACCCCGCCGAGGTTGAGGGACTACAGACCCAGGCTTGGATGGATGTGGCGGGCGGGAAGAACAAGGGACAGATTTACGGTACTGCAACCCTAGCCAGGTCGATTCGTCGGGGGTCGACGCTGAGCATATATGACCATTAGGGAGCCTACATCCTCCAGCACACAGGACACGGAGGAGGTGCATCGACTGAGGCAGGAGGTAAAGCAGCAAAGGGAGACAAACGAGCGCATCATGCAGTAGATGGAGACATTCTCTACGGTCATGACCGCTGTGCTCGATTTCCTCCCATCAGACAGACGCAGCGCTCTGCAGGGGGTCCTCCATGCCACCCGGCCCCGGACCCAACCCCAGCCCTCCACTACTACTACTGATCCACCACCGCAGCCGCATGATGACGGTCTGTCTACTGAGCCGCGGCTTGATGGTCATGTGACGCCGGCAGACTCCCCCGGACAGGGCGACGATGATGGATATTATGGTGATGAGTATTAGGATAGTTATAGATGTAGTAGAGATTTGTAGATAGACGGATATTTTATTTATGGATTATAGGTTGAGTTTGTTTTTACTTTTAATTAATTTTAATTTAATTTCTTTTTAAATTTTATATTTAATTTTAATTTTGTTTTGTAATTGATAATATAAAATATAAATTAATAATTAAATTAAAATTAATTATAACAAAATATAAATTAATAAATAAATTATAATAATAATTAATAAGTAAAATATAATTAATTAAAATAAAATAAAATATAATAATAAATAATAAATAAAATTTAATATTTAATATTTAATATATAAATTTTAATAAAAATAATTAATATAAAACAAAATAAATACAAAATTAAAAAACCTTGTTTCCGACGAATATTTCCGTCGGTAACTATTGGTTACATTTTTTGACGGAAAATTCCATCGGTAGCTTCCACAGAGAGTTACCGATGGAATTTCCGTCGGTAATTAGGGGTTCTATGTGGCAAGTTTTCCCATGGTTAAGGCCGTCGGAAATTTCCGACGGACGCACTAGATCTGTCGGAAAAGCTTTCCTACGCGCCTATTACCGACGGAACCGTGTCCGTCGGAAAGTCCGTCGGTAATGTAGTTTTCCGACGATTTTTGGCTGTCGGTAATTGGGCTTTTTTTTGTAGTGTACGTGTTGTTTCACAGATCCAAAACGATGTTGAAAAGAGAAAAGTGAACCTAGTAGCCGAGACGTCGGAATTCTAGTGTTCTGTGAGAAAAAACACGTAGATTGTTCATTCGTGTTGTCCATGGGGGACTTGTGTATTTTGATGTGATGTGGTGGACTTCGTGTCCCATATCTGCGAACCAATGACTGGTGCATTTGTCTAGGGTTTCGTGATTGAGCACCCGGACTGCGTGTCTTGTGTTAAGAATGAATGGGCTTGATGCTTAAGTAAGAATAGTCGTGAGCTTTGAGCCTCGACAAAGAATGAATGAGCGAAAAAGAAAAGTAACGAGAATAAATGTTTTACATGCATTTGTTGGTAGACGTGCCATGTTGGCAGATGTGCCATTGTGTTATCGAGCTTCAATCCACAAAGGGTGGATTGACAAATTGGGGAAGTCAAGACCAAAATGGGTCTATTAGGGACATCTGGGTTCGTGAACCACAAAGGCCAGGGCCTTGTAACCTCGTGACGTGGACGTAAAGACTACCAAATGTGGATGTACTCAATCAGGGACTACTCAATATTATTTAGGTTCTTGAGTGTGATACCCTTGAACAATTGGAGCTCGTACCTAAATTGAGAGGCCGACCTCATGGTAACAATTGTGTTATGGGGATATTGCAGCCTATACTGCTTGACGAAAGGAAGTTAGGATCTCCAGAGAATAAATATCAAAATTAGATGGTGGACGTTGAAGTGTCATGCATTTTTTTTAAAAATTGCGATGACTATTGGGTATGAATCCCATTGTTTAAAATATTATGATTATCTTGAGAATTTATGTGCTGGATGTATATGTATATGCTGTTATTTGTGTGTCGCGCATGCAGTTATCATGATTAAACTCATTTTTCGGTATCTCACCTTTGCGATATATCAGTTTTTCTGGCTTTGTTGTTTGTACCTTGGTACGTGAGTACAGATGTTGTAGAGGAGTCCCCTGTTTCACTAGGGGACATTAATCCAGATATTTGAAGAGGTCGTTGATCGTGAGGATGACCACGAGGGTCTTCCTACTAGATGTTCGTTAGTGTGACCATCTTATTTAGGATATTTTTGGGGATTATCTTTATATTGTGGAAAGTATGTCTTTTGAGGAAAATCTGTATATTTGGCTTCCGAGGGCCATCCTTTTGAGTAGTTAGTCTTTCAAACTTTTCAGTTTTCAGTGATATACAGTTATGACTTTTGTTTAGGTGTATACTTTCTGAAAAGCAAACTCGTACACTGTGATATTTTATTACCACTACGATGTATATTACGTTGTTTTACGATGATGTGTACCTATTGAAAATGTATTCACCGCAAAGAAAAATTTTTATACCCATTTTTCGAACGTAGTTATTACGTGAACTAGTTTCCTAAAGTAGCCAACTTTTATTTTAGTTTTATTTTTCCGCAACGAGTTAACCATGTAGCACTAAGGGGGGTGTTACACAATTTACTCTTAAATTAAAGTGAAAAATGTAGGATATGATTCCTTTAATGTGAGTTTGTCTTTCAAATGAGAGAATAAGCATGTATCCACTATCTATTCTAAATCTAAATGCATTTTTTCAAATCATTGATGAATACTCTTATTTGCTCACTATAGAGATAGGCTCATTTTATATATGAATCTTTTCCAAACTAATATTATTTTATACTCTCTCTATCATTTTCTTTGTACATTTTTTCTAATTTTAAATACTTGTAAATAATTATTTTTTACTGAAACTATTTTATGTACATGGGAAAAAGTATATTAAATACATATAATTAATAATTAATAGTGCTAAAATGAAATATGTAATAAACTTGATAAACTAAGGGCCTATTTACTTAGTTTCTAATTTTCTATTTTCATTTCTTGTTTTCAAAAATAATTACAAAACTGCCACATTGTTTTTATTTTGTTTCCTGTTTCCAAAATTCTGTGCAGGAAACATTGAAAACATAAAAAAAAATTGTTATCAATGTTTCTTGTACAAATTTTGAAAACGGGAAACAAAATAAAAAAAGGGGGTAGTTTTATAATTATTTATGAAAATAGAAAACTGGGAACAAAGCAAACAGACCCTAAATTGGCATTCCCATATCCTTATAAAACAAGGTTGCTAAAAATTTATTCTAAAATGACTCTAGCTAATTAAGAATTCAAGAAATAGTAAGCTTCTTAACTAGATAGGACACAAGTAAGCATTTACCTTTATGAAGTACATGTTAAAGAACTAAAAATAAAATAGTATTGAAAAAAATTAAAACTAGTTAGATATAATTAATATAAGTGCTAAATACCAGAAATGCCCAACACAGTTAGTAGATAGTTAGATTTGTTGGGATGTGTTTGGTGGTGGTGGTGGTAGAGTAGCAGAAGGAGGAGGAGCAACCGAAACATCAAGAATCTCAACCACGACGGGTTGGACAATAGCACCAAGAGTATCATAAATATTAACATCGTCTAGGGAAGGTGGGATTACCTCAACATTGGTTGTTTTAGGAATGTACGCAAGATCTTTTGTACCTTTTGCCTTCCTTGTCGGTTTCCCTGGCTTAGTTGGCATTGATGAAGCAGAAGATTGCTTCAAGACCATAAGCTTCTTTCCAATAGGCTCCATGTCCTAAGCATCCTCATCCTTATTGGTTGTAGGCAGAGCCATCTTCCTGAGCCTCTTCTTATTTGGCTCTTCACTGATGACTATGCCACCC
Source organism: Sophora flavescens (assembly GCA_030762895.1). Classification (NCBI taxonomy): domain Eukaryota; kingdom Viridiplantae; phylum Streptophyta; class Magnoliopsida; order Fabales; family Fabaceae; genus Sophora; species Sophora flavescens. Next base: position 159,668,896 of record CM061063.1, on the reverse strand, counting down.
GTTGGATGCTTGGAGCCAGTTGGATAAGCAATACCAGATTGTCGTCCAACCCCAGATGGACTAGAGACTAAATCAGAAGCCTCATTAATCGGTGGTCCCTTGTATGGCTTCAGTCTTCATCTTCAACAATTCTTCTTTCTTTTCTTTTTGAACTTGTATCAAAGAATCCTACTTCATCATACTTTCTGCTTTCCAAAGGTAACAGGTATTTGGCCCTTAGCCTTCAGAATCCTCGCTCGCTCGCTGGGAGAGCACTTACTTTTGGCTCCACCTTGATTTTGAATCCTTGCGGGGCGAGGACTGTCTCGCGGGGCGAGGACTGTCTCGTGGGGCGAGGACCGTCTCCCGGGGCGAGACATAACATCTTCAAAATTACTGTGTCTGGCTCGCGAGGCGCATCCTTGCTTGCAGGGCGAGCCTGAAAGATCTCAATTCCTTGCTCAGCATCAACTCTGGCTCATAGGGCGAGACCTTGAAATTTTCCTTATGCTTATTTTCTTCAATTTTCCAAGTTTCCTTGAGCTTCACTTTTAACATGAAAATAAAGAGTAGCACTTATTGCTTTATTTGACCAAAAAATAGTAAAAATACCTAAAAATTACTTCAAAGACTCAAAATATTGCTTGTGGACAAATAAAGCCAAATTTGGGCGAAAACGAGATTGAACTCGCGTAATTGGTATTAAAATTGAGGTCATTCTGGTTGTAAAACTGGATGAACCAAAGGTTTATCACCTCCCCTTCGACTTCCTCTTTCTCATCAGACGAGTATAAGTCCAGATCCTCCCATGTTTCCATCAAACTTTTCTTTTTATTAAAGAACTTCTTTTTTTTCATTTACTTAAGGGCAGTTTACTTTAAAGTGACTAGGCTTTTTGCACTTGAAACACAAAGTGGACCTTTGTCTTTCGCATTAAGTTTGTCCTTTGAGAACTTCCTATTACACTGTTTCCTTCTGGATCCACCTTTCTTTCTCCACATTTGTTGAATATTTTTTGAGATAAACGAAAGTTCATCTTCATCAGATTGTCCAACACTTTCATAAGGGCTTGCTTCATTAGAAGATTCCTCAACTTTCAGAACCTTGGATGAGCTAGCCTTTTTGGCTTTTAGGTCAATGGACTTCCCTTTTCTGGTACTCTCTTTTTCATTGAGTTCGAGCTCGTGGACTTTGAGAGATCCAAGGAGCTATTCTAATGTGAGAGTATTGAGATTTTTGGCTTCTTGTACAGCAGTAACCTTGGGTCTCCACTTCTTGGGTAGGCTTCTCAAAATTTTCCTTATGTGTTCTTTGTTTTCATATGTTTTCCCAAGAGATCTTAAACCATTGATGATAGTTTTAAATCTACCAAACATTTGGTCTATGGTTTCATGTTCACTCATCTTGAACATCTCATACTGGTGAAAAAACATGCTTTTCTTTGACTCTTTCGCTTAGGATGATCCTTCATGAGATAGGGCTAAAGTATCCCATATTTCCTTAGCTGTGTTGCATCTATGCACTTTATCATACTCATATATAGTGATAGCACACATCAGATAATGCTTAGCTTTGAGGTAGAGTTGATGTTGAGTCTTCTACTCAGCTGACCATTGAGCTCTGGCAAGAGCAGCTCCAGTATCATTTGTTGGTTCTCTATAACCTTTCAAGATCAGCTCCCAGATATCTACATTCTGTGCATCAAAGAAAGAAACCATTCTCTTTTTATAGTAGTCATAATCACTAATGTTAAAGAGTGGTGGTCTGTTGATGGCTTGTCCTTCGTTGTCCATGGCTTGCGGGATCGTACTCCAAGTGTTTCTTCAACTCAGCTAGTTCTAGAGGAGACATCCTATAAGGTGCTATGGATGTGGGTCCCATTCTCGGCACTAAGTCTATGGTACTATGGTATACTCAACATCTCTCTCTGGGGGTAGTTTATAAACATCCTCAGGAAACACTTTAGGGAACTCTCTTACTATAGGCACATTTCCAACATCAGGCTTGCTCTCTACTTCCGGGGAAGACAACATCATGTAGACTTGGGTCTCTTCTTTTATAGAAGCCTTAACTTGGTTGGTCGAGAGAAATCTCGGATCCTTAGACTCCAAAGGAGTTTCAAAAACTATGGTTTTATCAAAACAGTTCAGGAGGACATGGTTGGAAGATAACCAGTCCATGCCAAGAATAACATCAAGTTCTTTCAAGGGTAAGCATACAAGATCAACAATAAAATTTCTACCATCAATGATAATAGGAACATTCTTGAATCCATATGAAGTAAGAACAAGTTTATTTGTGGATGTGGCAACAATTAAATCACACTCAAGAAGGGTCACAGACAATTTTAGACTCTTAACACATTCATGTGATATAAATGAGTGAGTCACACCTGAATCAAACAATACACTAAAGGAGTTCGATCAATGAGACACATACCTTGGATCAAGTCTCGGACTCGGATGCCTCAGCTCTACTAAGAGTAAAGACTCTTCCGCTGGTCTTCAGTCGGTTGGCTTGGGGTTTCTGATTCTTGCTAGCACTCTTCTGTTCTGACTTTGTTCCTTCACACTCTCGGTTGATGTGGCCAGATTTGCAACACTTGAAGAAAATGACAACGATCTCCTTGCACTGAGCGGTGTAATGATCCTGTCCACACTTGCCACACCGGATGGGTCTAGGAGCAGAAGAATCCCACCTCCTAAACTTGCATGAAGATGACTGTGACTTATTGCCACCACACTTGAAGTCTCGGCCGACTGGAGCTAGATGCTACTTTCCTTTCTCCTTCTGATCATTCTTCCTGCTGACCTGAGCATCTGATCTCTTGTAACTGAACACTCTGGATTTGTAGGCATCTTCGAAGATCCTATACTTGTTCACCAAGACCGGAAAGACGCGGATTTCCTGATAACTAATGGCTTGCTTGATCTCTGGACTCAGACCATCCTCGAACTTCACGCACTTGGAGCGATCGTCATTTACATACTGATACAGTGTGTAATAATGAGAAAGCTTCTCAAACTTCGCAGCATACTCTCTCACAGACATAGTTCCTTGCTTCAAAGCTAAGAATTCCATCTCCTTCTTGTCACAGATGTCAGCTGGATAGTACTTCTCCAAGAATCTGTCCTTGAAGACATTCCAAGTAACCATTGTACCTTCAACCTCCATACGCTGGCGACAGTTCTCCCACCAGTGCTCAGCTTCCTCTTTCAACATGAAAGTCTCAAAGTTGACTTTCTGAATGTCGTTGCATCCCATAGCCCAGAAGATCTTATCGATTTCCCGCATCCACAAAAAGCACCTCCAGGGTCATAAGCTCCATTGAAGGAAGGCGGATTATTTCGCTGGAACTTATCCAGGCACTGAAATTCAGCTGGTCCTCCATTGTTATGGTTCTATCCTATAGCATTGGCAAGCAGTACCAATGCATCAGCGATAGCCTGATCATTCCTACCTCTTCCTGCCATTGGTTCCTGCACTTGTCCAAAGTAACTATTAAATACAGAGAACCAAGCAGGAAGAACTAAAAGCCCTTGTTACCAAGCATCGTTATCTATAATAAATATAGATAATTCAAACAAGAGCAACACAAAAGACTCATATCAGGCTCATACAACGGCCTGATAGGACAAACCTGCTCTAATACCACTAAATGTGACACCCTCTACCCCGCATGTATTTATAAAGCAATAACATAGAAGGAAATATTTAATTTTGAAGTTAAACACATGCATCTCATTTATTAATGATAAAAACCAATGGGTAGAAGATACCACATTATAAACAATGTCATAACGCGGAAATAAAAACATATCATGAAAACATAGCTGAAAACAAAACCCATCCCAGATGTCACATTACAGAGTTGATAACCAACAATCCAGAAACATCACTGATAAACAAACTAAAAATGGAAATAAATCCTAATTACGAGTAAGCGGCTCCTTGGAGTCACTCCTCAACTGGATGCTCGCCATCCTCTACGTAAAGATAAGGTACATGCAAACAACAACAGAAAGATGGGGAGTAAGAAACATGTATATAAACATAACGGCATGGAAGTAGTTAGTAAGACGGGCATGCATCATATAACATATAGCATATCAAGCATCATAACATATTAACATGTCAACATCAATCATATCATTTCCAATAAGTATGCTATGCGATGCAGCGTTACTCCACTACTCCATTATGCACTTGGACCCAAACTACCTCAGGAAGTCAACTTGCAGAGTTACATATCCACATTGGCAGTTAAGCATCAACGCCGAAAGTTCACCAAACCATGGGTGAACCCCTTGGATAACCGACACACCTTACTCTCGGATGCGCCACCACGGTTGTACATGATTCACTTGAATCACTGCGGATGGTCAGATCGCCTTACTCTCGGACAACCTCCCCTGTGTTGAACATCCCCCACTAACAACTCTGATGCCTGAATGCGTGAGGAACAACAGCACACAATCGAACAAACATCACCTCCGCTTGGGCCACTAGGCTACCCAAGTTTTAACACCAACAACACCTCGACCACTTGGCATCGAGGTCCCCTTGGCCACTTGGCTACCAAGGTTCAACATTAACAACACCTTGACCATTAACATCTTTACGATTGTATTTAATCATACTTGTTAAGTCTTCATTAAATTATCTAACTTGCTTTTACTGCGTTTGGTGTCTTATTATCATCGTTGGGTGAGACACCCCACTATGCCTCTTTGTGTCATTAGATTAATTACCTTCTTAAATCAATTCTTAACCACACGCTTATCGTGAAAAGTACGTAAAAATTAAAACTTATTTAATTATCACATAACTTCTGCAAATTTAAAAGCACAACAACTTTAACATATGTAAATACACACCTAATTGTTCATTACAATACCAACACACTGCTGAAGGTATCCTCTCAGTAGGATCCCTCACAGGCATAAAATTAATAACAGACGTACTTAGCGGAAATATAAAAGTACTCCTTAGACACACTGGCCATAATGTCTAGACTCTAATCGCCATGGATCACAGCTCGACCCCCAGTGTCTGGTTCGTAAGGAGTTCCATCCAACTCCTCAGCAATCTCCGTTTCATATAGAGTTCCGTCCAACTCCTCAGTAACGTAACCCTCCATCGGGTCTTCTAACATAAACCAGAGTAACCCACAAAAATACAGAAACATAGGGGATAAGAAACAGTTCTATCGTCAAAAAGAGGAAAAGAGTCATGGTAAATTATACAGTAATTGTCATAGACAATCAACACACATAACTAACGAATCATCCTCAGGTCAATATATATCATCGTCTACCCTTATTCTCAGGCAATCTAACACGTAACCTCTCTAATCCTGTCACCATGTCTTTACATTATCGTGGCCACTACCACTCCTATCACCATCCCACATTTGCATCGGGGCACACCCTCATTCCCGTTAGGATGTTCCACCTAGTGCACACCTCCATTCATGTTAAGGTGTTCCACCCCCATTCCCTAAGGTGGAAGCGGTCTTGCGAGAACTCTTGATTTTACATGTATTATATTATCAATACACGGTGTATTATATTACCAATACATAGAAGTGTTTTACGTGTATTATATTACCAATACACGGTGTATTATATTACCAATACACAGAAATGTTTTACGTGTATTATATTACCAAACCAATACACGGTGTATTAGATTACCAATACACAGAAGTGTTTTACGTGTATTATATTACCAATACACGGTGTATTATATTACCAATACACATATGTCCTTGCGTATTATATTACCAATACACTTTTGTCTTTGTGTATTATATTACCAATACACTTTTGTCCTTGTGTATTATATTATCAATACACGATTGTGGACAACAACACCTATACTTGAATCTCACCAACCCGTTTTAACAACATCTTAGTGCCTTAACCTTCCATTAGAACTTGACACATATTCTATGCCATAACACCTCTTTAACATTCCTCATCTAAGTTAGGCACTTCTAAATCATCATTATCCTCACACCCAAAACAATCATCTCTTAGACAACATATATATCTTTGCTAAAAATCCACTAAGCATAATAATAAAAACCAAGCAGATCATGCATAACACAATATCAATCAAAATATTCTCATATTACCAACATAGCACAAAATCAATTCAATAAAGATAATAAAATCAAATCAACCGTCAACAATATAAAGATCAACCTAATGTCAATAAATCTACAATCCCCGAATCGTCATTGGTTTTTCAGAAAAGGTTTCCAATGTGATTTTGGTCTTGTTGATTACTCGACTACTAGTAGGGTTTAGGTCGCCCTACACAATTATTATATAATCTACTACTTATGCATTCCGACGATAGGTTGGTTCTTTCCCCCACCTGGGTTATCACCGAACTCCCGAACTCGAAGCTCCTCATCATCACACCACAAAGTATTAACTCCACCTTCTGTGAAGGTAAGGAGATTAGCTGCTCGAAGAGGTATGCCGCGAACGTCCTCGTTTCCTCCGTGATGGAAGTCTAAGGTTATGAACACAAAATCACAAGTTAAAATCAAATAAGAACACTAAACCACAAGGTATATGTTCGGCTAAGACTAGTTCTTAGGGTTAGAGATTCCCGAAAATTATACAACTCATGGATTTATGATCATTAAGTGTTAGGAGTTCATAAATAATGATCATTTAACAAAGTTGAATTAAAATCCCACTAAGTTATAAACTTAGGGTATTCGACCAAGGCTAGTAAAATAGGCTAGCATTCACTAAATTAACTTTCCAATCTCTTAGGTTTAGCATCCATATGTATTAAGGAGCTCAAAACCATGATCATTTTGGAAAAATAAGATGCAGAACACTAATGATGGACCTTCATTGGAGGATTTGATGAAACAGATGGCAACTGGAAACATACAGTTCCAGAAGAATATCAATACCACTATTCAAGACCTGCAGACACAGATTGGACAACTGGCTACTATTGTTAATAAATTGCAGTCATAAGGGTATAGTCAAATTCCCTCCCAAACAGTTATTAATCCAAAGGGAAATGTGAGTGCCATTACCTTGAGAAGTGGCAAGGAGCTAGAACTGCAGGAAAATGAATCTAGCAGTAGAAGTAAAGCAGGAAATACAGTTGCAGGAAAACAAGTTGAAGAAACACATGTTGCAGGAGAAAAATCAGAAAAATCAAGTGCTGCAACAAATTCAGAAAAGAAGCCTTCATTACCTTTCCCTGACAGAATAGCTCAACCAAGAAAAGCATTACAAGTCGGGGTGGATAAGGTGTTACTGGAAACTTTTAGGAAGGTAGAGGTAAATATTCCCCTCTTGGATGCTATTAAACAGATTTCCAAGTATGCAAATTTTCTTAAGGAGTTGTGCACTCATAAAAGGAAGCTAAAAGGTGATGAAAAAGTAAGCATGGGCAGAAATGTTTCTGCACTGATTCAGCCTAGTATGGCCTAGAAATGTAAGGATACATGCACTCTCACCATCCCTTGTACTATAGGCAACTCCACATTTGGGAATGCAATGTTGAATTTAGGTGCTTCCATCAATGTCATGCCTACATCAGTTTTAAGTTAATTGAAGCATGGGGATTTGAAGCCAACTGGTGTAGTGATTCAACTAGCCAATAGAAGCACAACACATCCAGCTGGAGTACTTGAAGATGCGTTGGTTCGAGTTAATGAGTTCATCTTTCCAGTAGATTTTTACATTCTAGACATGGAGGATGATTCCTCTAGTCATGGAACCACATTGATTTTCGGGAAACCATTCTTGAAGATAGCAAAGACCAAGATAGATGTGCACGCAGGGACTCTTTCTATGGAGTTTGATGATATTGTGCAGTTCAACATAGTTGATGCCATGAAACATCCCATGGAAGATCATTCTCTTTTATATCTTGATGTCATTGATTTACTAGTTGATGATTATGCAAATTTAAATTCTGAATTTCCTGAAATTACTGATTAAGATTACTTCCCTTGCACATGCGATGAATCTGATGTGTGTGCTATTTATGCAGAAATAAATGTTGCTACAGATACTTGTTGGTGTAAGCGCTAGAGGCCAATGTATTTCTTTAGACTTACATTTGTATCTTGCTATTATGTATATATGATATGAGGCATTCCAGTTTATTGTGTTACTTGTTTAAACATAATAAAGTCCTTAGAATGGAAATTTCAGTTTAATAGAATATCAAGTATATGACTTGATCGTGAGACACTATTGAACAATGAAATCCTATTCTTAAATATCCGTAGTCAAGTATTTTATTAATAAGGACAATAATAATACAATTGAGACTATTATGTGTGCAGACTGATGACCACATTTCACGGGTCATAGATATGAGATATCAAGTTGCCACATAGGTACATATTAAGGTAATGATGTACTGGATTGACCCGCCATGAGAACACTACATGGAGCGTTATGTGAGTGTCATAAGTAGTTCTCATAGTGACAATGGTGTATGCAATCCTTCGACCTGAAATCACTACGATCCCTACATGAGGAGTCGTGTGCTTTAATATCGTCAAACGTCATCTGTAATAGGATGATTATAAAGACGGTCATTGGGCATACCACGAGCCATGCAGAGGGATGTGAGTGACCTAGATGGAATTTGTCCCTCCTACATGACAGGAGTAATATCTGTGGGCCCCCTGATAGAGTGAGACTGTAAAATGCATGGCCATGCTGAAATGAGTCAATATGAGATATTGACCTCATTTGTTGTTAAGTCTACTCGGGTATCAGCGAACATGATATTGAACCATACAAGGGTGACACATTCTATGCCTTGTGTTTAATATAGATATATGGACAAAGGGATAATAATGCACATGAATATTTGTCACAGAAAGGTTTCGTCAAATCACTGACTTTCTCACTACTTAGGTAGCAGTGATGTATTGCTAGATATCGCTCACTGCTTGTAATATTAAATGGGATTTAATGTTACTACTAACGTTTTGGGAACCTATAGGGTCACACACATAAGAGCCGATTAAAAGAGGTATTAAAAGGAGAGTTGGACTTTCCTATTGGGCCTAGCGCATAGTACATGGGCTTAGGTCAAGTGCTGCTCACTAACTCACTTAAGGAGGCGCTACTATAAGTAGAACACTTAAGTTGTTGTGCACACAAGGTTGATACCCTAGCCGCACAGAGAGAGTAAGAGTGAACAGTAAGCCTCGGTTTTGAAGCTAGCACTGCAAGATAGAGACGCTTCAGGTTCGTGATGTTGGACGTTCACGGAGTCCGCTTGTGTGGATACCTCTGGAGACACCGTTCGTGCGGTGTTCGTGATAGACGAATTTCAACCAACAGCCATCGCTTCAAGAGGTAAACTTTCTAATCATGAATCATGACCATTCGCATGGATCCTTCGATGGGAATTTTTCCGCTGCGTTTTATTTTGCTTTATACGCAAATTCCCAACAATAATGTTTCTGCAGGTTGTGATGTAATAGCAGCAGCAGCAATAGAGAGTACACCATTGCCTTCTATTGTTCAGCCACCAAATTTTAGAGTTGAAGCCTCTACCTTCGCACCTGAATATGCTTACTTAGAGGCTAATGACAAGCTACCAGTGATTGTAGCCAACAATCTCTAACCGGACCAAGAAGAGAAGTTGCTGCAAACTTTGAAGGACCACAAGAAAGCCATTGGTTGGACTTTAGCTGATATTTCAGGGATTAGTCCTTCTACATGCATGCATTGGATATTGTTAGAGGATGGTGCTAGAGCAATAAGACAGCCACAAAGGCGACTAAATCCCATCATTCTTGATGTGGTCAAGAAAGAAGTCAGCAAGCTACTAGCAGCAGGAATCATATACCCTATATCAGACAGTGAGTGGGTTAGTCCTGTGCAGGTGGTTCCTAAGAAGACTGGGATAATTGTAGTGAAAAATCAGAATAATGAGTTGGTCCAACTAGAGTGCAGAACAGTTGGCCAGTTTGCATAGACTACAGGAAGCTTAATCAAGCCACTCGCAAGGACCACTCCCCTTTTCCCTTCATTGATCAAGTATTAGAGAGGTTGGCAGGAAAATCCCATTACTGTTTTCTGGAAGGATTCTCAGGGTATTTTCAGATTCACATTGCACCAGAGGACCAACATAAAACCACTTTCACCTGTCCTTTTGGCACTTTTGCTTACCGGAGGATGCCATTTGGCTTATGCAACGCTCCAGGTACCTTTCAGAGGTGTATGGTGAGTATATTTTCTGATCTTTTAGAGAGTTACATGGAGGTTTTTATGGATGATTTCACTGTTTATGGTTCTTCATTTGATGCATGCCTACAGAGTCTGTCTAGAGTTTTGGATAGGTACAGTGAAACTAACCTTATGCTGAATTTTGAGAAATATCATTTCATGGTAGCAGAAGGAATTGTCTTAGGGCATTTAGTGTCTAGAAGAGGCATTGAGATTGATAGGGCCAAGTTAGATGTTATTCTTCTTTATCGTACCCCGTGTCTGTACGAGAAGTGCGTTCTTTTCTTGGCCATGCAGGTTTTTACAGGGGGTTTATACAGGATTTCAGTAAGATAGCGTTGCCCTTGTCTAAGCTTTTACAGAAGGATGTAGAGTTTGTCTTTGATCAATCTTGGCAAGATGCATTTAATGAGCTGAAGAGGTGACTCACCACCACTCCTATCATCCAGTCACCTAACTGGGAGCTTCCTTTTGAGCTGATGTGTGATACCCCAAACTTTACACTTGGAGCTGTTTTAGCCCAACGAGTTGGCAGGATTTCCCATGTCATATCTTATGCCTCTAGGACATTAGATTCATCCTAGGCTAACTACACCACTACTGAAAAGGAGCTTTTGGTAATTATTTTCCCATTGGATAAATTTCGCTCCTATTTACTTGGTTCTAAAGTGATTGTTTTCTCTGACCATGCTGCATTGAAATTCTTATTGAAGAAGCCGGATGCTAAGCCGAGATTGATTCGCTAGATGCTTCTCCTTCAAGAATTTGATATAGAGATCAAAGATAGGAGTGGTGCAGAGAACTTGGTAGATGATCATTTTAGTAGGATAGAGAGAGAGGCTGAGGTTTTGCCTGTCAGGGATGATTTTCCAGATGAGCAGCTTATGCAGCTGCATGATACTAACCCCTGGTTTACAGATATGGTTAATTACCTAGTTGCGTATGTTATTCCCGCTCATGCATCTATATCACAAATAGCTAAACTAAAAAGTGATGCAAAATATTATGTGTGGGATGATCCGTATTTGTGGTGATTTTGTAGTGACCAGGTAATTCGCAGATGCATACCTGACCATGAGATCCAGTTTGTGCTTCATTTCTGTCATGCCTCCCATGTATGAGGGCACTTTGGTTCACAGCGGACAGCTAGGAAGGTGCTGGACTCCGGATTTTATTGGCCCACCATTTTCAGGGACACGCATCAGGATTTTATCACTTGTGAGCAATGCCAGAGGGCAGGGATAGTCATCAATCGCAGGCAGGAGATGCCCCAACAACCCATTCTTTTCTGTGAGGTATTTGATGTTTGGGGTATAGATTTTATGGGCCCTTTTCCTGTTTCTTTTGGTTATTCATATGTCTTACTTGCTATTGATTATGTCTCTAAATGGGTGGAGGCCAAGGCCACCAAGACTAATGACTCTTGAGTTGTTGTAGATTTTGTCAGGTCTTATATCTTTTGCAGGTTTGGTGTGCCTCGAGCTATCTTCAGTGACCAAGGGAGTCATTTTTGTAATAGGACCACAGAGACTTTACTTCGAAAGTATGAGGTAGTGAACATAGTTGCCACAACTTATCATCCTCAAACTAACGGGCAAGCCGAAGTCTTTAATACGGAAATCAAGAGAATTTGGCAAAAGGTGGTGCAGCCAAATAGAAAGGACTGGAGCCGTCGGCTTGAGGATGCTCTTTGGGCTCATAGGACCGCTTACAAGACTCCTATAGGAATGTCTCCCTTTCGGGTTGTATTTGGTAAAGCGTGCCACCTACCTGTGGAAATAGAGCATCGTGCATACTGGGCAGTGAAATCTTGTAACTTAGCCTTTAACAAGCTGGTTTAGTGAGGAAGCTTCAGTTACAACAACTTGAGGAGCTCCGCTTGGAGGCCTATGAGAATTCTAAGATCTATAAGGAGAAGACTAAGCATTTACATGACAAAATGATTTCTAGGAAAAAGTTCTCCATTAGCGAGAAAGTGCTTTTGTTCAATTCTCGCCTCAACCTCATGCCCGGAAAGCTTCGCTCTAGATGGGATGGTCCTTTTGTTGTTACCAATGTTTTTCCCCATAGTGCAGTGGAGATTAAAAATGAGACCACTGACAAGAGCTTCAAGGGTAATGGCCACCGTCTTAAGCAGTTTCATGAGAGCCCCATATTGGTTTAGGATCATGTAGAGGAGCTTTCCTTGGACAAGCCCACCTTTCCTGAAGTGTAGATTTTCGCACCTTAATGAGGGAGTCCTCCCCCTTTTGCTTTTAATTGCATATATTCCTTATCAATTGTCTTTGTGCTTACATTGAGGACAATGTGTGATTAAGTGTGGGGGGTATTTTAGTATTTTAGTATTTTATTTATTTATTTATTTTGTTTGGTTTGGTTTGCCGTTTTTAGGGTGTAAAAAAATAAAAAAAAATTGTGTTTGAGTCTTGTTGCATTCTTTTTAGTGAATTTTTAAGTTTGTATGAGTTGTGAGTGATTTGCATCATTCTTGGTTAAGAGGTTTCATGACTTGATATGGAGAAATTCTTGCATTTCTAGTGTAATAAGTGGGCACTGAAAATTAATTTGAGAATCATTTGTGGTAGACTTAACCCTTGTGAGTTTTTGAGCCCTATACATGGATGGATTGCATTGTTCCATGGTTTTCCTTTCTTGTGTGATTGTAACACCCTGTTTTTACTGTTTTTACCGTTTTTCTGTTTTTACTATTTTTCAATTATCGGTAGAATTTTAATTGTTCGTAATTTTTATATTAGATCTATAAAATGATTTTTAATAAAATAAAATCATAGTTATACTCTAGCTTATGGTAGAAGCGTTTTCACTGACAGTAAGATTTTACTGGTCAGAAAACCTAATTTTGACCCGTGAACGAAACCGTTTAGGTTTATATTTTATTTCCAACCATAGTGGTTATTTTGAAAATTTTCAAAATAAATTGGTTATTATACGATATTCGGACGAATACTCGACGATCGGGGATCGACGGAATCGAGAATGGAGGTGTAGAGACAAAACTCGACGTCGGTCGGATAAGACCAATGAGTCATTTGTGATGGCTCAAGGGGGTGAGTCATAGGGGTTAGTCACCATGCATTAAATGCATGTAATGATGACTACAATGTGAAAAACCCAAATTACCCTAAATCCTTCATTTTAACTACAAGTGTGCCATGACAACAATTTACTCTTTGGACCCTTTTCTCCCTAGCAACTCACGGCCAAACCCTTCTTAAACACACTTGAACATTTCATTTCATGCATTTGTTCATGTTGTTCTTCAAAAACTTAGAAAAAACACACAAAGTTCTTCATCTTAGATTTTCAAACGAAGTAGTAGATTTTGATCATTTCTTCAAATTCCAAAGGTAGATTCTTGTGATTCATGATCATACCTTCCTTTCCTTTCACAACTTTTCTTCATATCTCATGTTTTACAAATTTCAAATTCTTAGATCTAGAACTTCAAAAATCTCTAGAAAATCATAGAAAAATCCTTAGGGACTAAATTGCAATTTCTGAGAATTTCAGTGGCTGCACTGATATTCATGTACTTGTATGTTAAGATTGTAGTTCTTGATGAGACAAAACCATAGAAATTGGTTTTGTGTTAATTGGATTAATACATAAAAAGTTATAAGTTTTTTTTTTTGTAAAAAGGGACCTTTTTGCAATTAATGTAAAATATTTGGGGCAGAAATGTAATTTCTGGAAAATTTGAGGGCAACTTAAAAATATTGATAAATAAGTTGGTTTGGTGTGACTCGAAGTTATAAATAAAAAGTTATAAGGTTTTAAGTGAATAAGGACCTTTTTGTAATTAAGGAAAGTTTAGGGACTAAACTGCAATTTTTGAAAATAAATGTTATTGGACAGTTAGAACCTTTTTTTCATGCTTATAAAACTGTTCTAAAACTCCAAAATGAGTTTTGGACTATTAGAGTTTAAAATCGTTGAAAAGGGATTTACGTGATTTACAAAATTAACGACGTTCGGTCAAATTTTTAGGAATTTCGTATGAATGATGTAAAATCAGTTATTCAACATTTTCATATGAGTAATATAACCTAGAAGAATAATACATTTGAGGTGAAGAACCATATTTTCAAAGGTATGGCTTTTTAGGCCTAAATTCAGTAAAAAGCGGCGAAGCCGTCGTTAAACGTTTTTAAGGATATCGAGAAAATGTTTTGGAGAAATTGATATCTAAGTATTTTTTATGGAAATTATTCTTGAATATGGATTTGATCTTATATAAAGGTTTTGGTTTTAATCCAAAATAATTTTAGTCTTCAAATACGAGATTTTACTGTAAAATGTAAAAACCTAAGTCAAGAACGACTTAGTGAGAATACGAACGTAATAATTTATGATGTGGGGTGGAACACGACCTTATGTCATAAAGTATGGATAATTCATTATCCATATTCCATAAAATTTAATGGATGCAGAATGATTTGTTTTATTGAATGCCAAAGAAAAATGCTCAACTAGAAAAGTACAGAGAAATAAATAATTGGACCTATGTTCCAATCTCATAATGTGCTAGGATTTGTCACAATCTATTGATGCTTGGGGGTGTCGGGGTATGAAATACTCAAATAGGCCCAGTTGGTTGCTCTTCTGTGGCATGGTGATCTTGCAATACACCGACATACTCTACTAGACACTATGTATTTTCTGGTAGTGCAGGATATTCCCGAAAAAGCCTATGTGCACGATGATGACTATTGACACATTTTATTACCCAAGGCTGGTGTACTCCGGAACAATCCTCCAAACCACTCTCTTCGACTATTTGTTAAAACCATGGTATATGGAATCAGAGGTCATTCCTCGAGTCTAAGATGTCTCTTATCTAGGAAAAGCGGTGCCTTGTGATTATGTTGTTGTGAAACATTATTATTTTTGTTGTGATGGATGATATAACTGTTTATTGATATTTGTACGTACCTATGTGTCGTACCACTGCATGTCTGCGTTAAGTGTAAGATGAACTGAAATCTCACCTCATTTCTGTATTTTCTGGTTTGCTGTTTAATATCTTACGTTGGATGAAGATGACGACAACATTGTTTCTCCTTCACACCCTGCCGGAGTTTGAGCGTACTTGGAGACATGGACATAGTCTCGAGGGCTTTAGTATAATGGATTTTTCTCAGTATTTTGTGTCTAGCTAGTCTCGTGTCTATGTTATATTTTGTGGAGCTATGTCTCTAAAGATATTATTATTATAAACATATTTCCAGTCTGTTGTTATTTACTGGCATTGGTATTTATGCCTTCTTTCTGAATATGTATGACTGATGGTACTTGGAACTTGGTTTGTATAATATTGATGCATAAGTTGATGTAATATGTTAAAGAGTATGTATGGTATTATTTACGAAAGAGAAAAGGAAAAAAATAAACCCGTATTTTTGGAAAAATAATTATTTTCCGCTTTACTCGGTCTTATAAAAATATAAATGTCATAGACAATGTAGTGCCTGCGAAGGGTGTTACAGTGATTACACTCATGATTTTTAATTACTCTAGAACTTGACTTGAGTCTTTGAAGCCTCTTGTTCGCATGCACGTATTGAGATGATTTAGGCCTTTGTTTTTAAGCTACTAGCCAAGTTAGCCTACCTTGCATTGAGACCATTGCTTGCCCCCTTGAGCCTGTCTAACCCATCCTTTGTTTTATAGCTAATCATAAGCTCATGAAGAGAAAAACCATGATTCCCCAACCTTAGGGAGTAAAGGAGCTTTGGAATTGTTTTGGGAATGGGTTCTTAAATAAGTGTGGGGGTCTACCCAAAAGTTTTGTTGCTTATTTGGTTGGAGTGGCAAAGTGGCAAGTGAAAAGAAAAAAAAAAGAAAATATAGAAAAAGAATAAAAGAAAAAATAAAAAAAAGAAGTAGATTGTAATGCAATGTAAAAGTGCAAATGAGTGGAAGTGCAAAGGAAGAAAAAGTTCAAAAGAGACAAAGTGGTGTTCATTGGCATTGAATTGTGTTTCTTGGGGTAAATTTGCATGCTTATTTAAACTTATTCCCCATTGCTCCTCTAGTCTATATGGTTTATAGCTAGCATCCCTTCTTGTATCCACCCATACCTTAGCCCCATTACAACCATGAAAAAGTCATTTTGGTCTTTATTTGCATGTGTTTCAAGTGGTGGAAGTTAGAGACTTGTCAAGCTTATGGCAGTGTTAGCATTCATGATGTGCTTTGAGTGTAAACACAAACATTCAACAATTGAGATTTGGATAGTATGCCTAGTGAGGACTCTACCACTTTTGATTCATCTTTGATTTGAATTGACTCCTTGTTTGCTTCAGATGTTAAGGACGTATTCATGATTGTTTTGATTCCTCTATGCTTCTAATGTTTGTATCTTGCTCATCTTGTACATTCTTGGGATTCATTTATAAGTGTGTTTGTTTTGTTCATCAAGTTTTTGGGAATTCAATTTTTGAGTTTTGCTCAGGAGTGCAAAAGAATAAGTGTGGGGGAATTTGATAAATCATTTTTGAGTCACCTTTTAGTGTTGTATACTTGGCCTAATTAATGTCTATATGTGTTTAATATTGGTGATTTGACTGGGTTTTGCGTTATTGGGATTAATTACTAAACATTGTCAATTTTCGGAATTTTCACTCATCCAGACCTTGTTGTCTTGCACAGAGCACAACTAGAGCTACAGATATCAGATTTGGGTGATCTTGGTGTTCTCGCAGTCCATGATGTTCCTTCACTTAAATTTGCATAACTTACTTATATTAAGCCCAATTAAGGCATATGATACCTTGTTGTAAATCTTATTCATAGGGACTTAGTCTGGGCTAGGGTTAGAGAAGGATTAATGAGTATAATTAGCAGTTTAGTGCCATACAAGACACACACGAAATTAGACACTTTTATAATCCTTGTTTTTGCAATTTTTGGAATTCTCTTCTCCTCTCTTCTCCCCTTTTTAGTTTTCTGCACTTTGTTGGATGTTTATTGTTAAAGCTTCTCCAATGGTGATGACTATGGAAGGCTAAACCTTTTATCAATCCTAGACATTCAAGTAATTTGGTTTGAATTCCGAGTTCCTTACTTTTAATTGTTTTTCAATTGCTTCTTCTCCCTTCTCTTCTTTCAATTATGATTTGTGTTGTGAGTGTGATTACGCTTGATCTATGTCTGATTAGATGTAGATTCAGTTTTCATGATTGAATTGGAATTATAAATTAGGATTGATTAATCCAAAAATCTAATAGAGATTACAGAACCGATTGGTAACCTAAGTTAATTGAATTTGTGTATAAATCAACATTGTTAGGGATTGTGATTGTGACTACAATTTTGTTGTTTAAACCCTACATGATTATGTAGTAGATTTCAAATTAACAGAGAAGGAGGGCAAACAAATTTATATCTTTTTGGAACAATGACGAATTCTACCAAAGAACTTGACATCTTGGATTGATGTTTTTAATTAATTGAATTTCTTTTTAATTGCAATTTGTTTTCTCCCTACGAATTTTGAAAGCCCCCTTACTCTAACATTCTTGATTGACTAATAATTTTAAAGATCCTCGTGAGACGACCAAGGTTGTTTTGCCTTGTACTACAATTTTTAATTACTATTATTTTGACCCGTGTACGGCCTCGGATCAGTCATCCTCTGGTCCTTGCCAGCAGCTGCATCATCATCGTCTAGAGCCTCGGGACCCCCCCTCTGGCTGGGTATCCTAGCCTCTAGGAAAGTCCTTCCAGTCGAACCCGAGGTCTAGCTCCCCCTCTGAAGGGTAAACCGCTGGCCGACCCTATCTCCAGCTCTGCTCTTCTCCCTAAAGAAGTCCCTGGTGGCCACATGCGGCCTCATCATGGTCTGCATGTTATGTTCTCTGGTCACCAACATCTGGTCCGTGGTCGGGCGCTAGGGTGCCTCCTAGGTGGTGCTGGCTCTCCATAACAATGGCAGCGGATGTAATCTCTATCTATCGACTGCCAAGTGTGACACCCTTCTACCCCGCATGTTAATATAAAACATTTACTTAATGGAGGTAATATAAAAACATGCATTCATTTGATAAAAATAAAACTTGATAGAAAGATACCACATTATAATACTTAATGCGGAAAGAACATAGTTTTAAAACAATAGAACATAAACAACGTATAGCATAAACATAACCTAACCCCGATGTCACATACAGAGCTGGTATAACCGTTCCGGAATAAATCCTCAGAATACAACTGAAACAACTAAACAAAACTAACAACTATAACTAAGCATCCTAACTAGAGTCGTGGCTCCTCAGAGTCACTCCTCCACTGGTTTCTCACCGTCCTCTGCACAAGAGATACATACAACAACAGAAACAGGAAAACAGGGAGTAAGAAATCATGTAAACACAAGGGCATGAAAGTAGTAAGCAAGATGAACATACATCATAGCATAGCATAGCATAGCAATACACAACATATAACATCAATATATAAACAATCACATCAACATATCAACTCAACCAACATATGCTATGTGGTGCAACACCACTCCACTACTCCGTTATGCATGTGGATCCAACTATCTCATGAAGTCAACTTCGGAGTTACATATCCACATTGGCCATAAAAGCACCAACACCGGCAGTTCACCAAACCATGGGTGAACCCCTTGGATAATTGACGTATCGTAACTGGATACGCCACCCTGGGGGCGCACGGTTCACCAAACCTTGGATGAACCACCCGAGACTTGGGCCAGATCATCATAACTTGGATGACCTACCCTATGTTGAACATCCCCCACTAATCAACTCCACATATGAATGCGTGAGCACAACAACACACAAGGCAACCACCTCCTTTGCTTAGGCCAAAAAGTACCCAAGACTTACCACCAGCATCAGTATCAACACCTTAGACCCAAACCGTGGGGTCAAGGCCCCCTTGACCAAAAAGCACTAAGGTCCAACATAACAACACCTCGACCATAAAGCATCGAGGTCACTTTGGCCAAAAAGCGCCAAAGCGTAACAACGTGCGATAACCCATCGGGTATCGGCTTAACCAGCTTATTATTCTTAGTCATCTTAATTAGTATTTAAATTATATTATCTAACTTGTTATCGCCCCTTTAATTCATTAGTTTCAGTTTCTGACCAGTATGGGGAGCACGGGCGTGCTCACCCTAACATGGTCGTGTTGCCACTTAAGTGGAGCACGGTCATGCTCACTGTCCTGCACGACCGTGCACAATATGAGGCCTACCTTCCAGAATGTAACTGGGAGCACGGTCGTGCTCCCTATTCATCACGGTCGTGCTCCTGGGCAGGGCCATACTGTTCTGGGCATGATTCAACGTGTTCTTGGAGTTTAGGCTCCCTAATTCTCTCAAATCAGATCCTAGGGTCTTAACTAAAACATTCGGCATGAAACCTCACCCCTCACTAACGCGGTTCATGTCTTTTGAAGCATTTGGAAATAAATCCCTTAATTCCTATGTTAACTAAGAGTCCCAAATTAAACCAATTAGAGTCTTGTTAACATATTCAACATGTAAACAACATCAGCCAACCAACATTCAACATAATCTATATCATAACAACAACATCCATAACTTAGGCATTCATACCAAACTCATGGCATAGGACAATTCAATAGGCATACCATATCATGAACAACTCAACAATTATAACAAATAAGCATACCAATTAATCCAATTAGACATATAAACAATTCAATCATACAACCAGGAAAATCATGGCATCAATAACATTAAAACAACAATAAATGGGGCTATGGAAACCCCTCATATTACACTACTCCCTAGCCTAGTGTATACAGTATTCTTCTCCCATACTTGGATCGAAGATTCCACAACGAGATGCTAAACGATGAACGGTTACGTTCCCTTAAGCGGCTCAGTTAACCTTCCAAGCCTTGGTCAAACAAGAATACCAACCAATTAGTTCCCAATTTCAAATGATGGAAAAAGGAAACTCAAAGGGAAGGAACCGTTACCTATAGAGATCAACATTGACGAACTAGACGCTCCCACAAGTCTCTAAAACTCCAACAAAGCAATGGGTTTATAGAAGATAGGGAAGAAAAGGGTTGTTGCTACACTAAGGTGGCTGCTGTCGTCATAATAGGGTTTATGACATAAACCCTCGATCACTGGTCTATTTATAAAGGAACTGTCTCGAGCACAGACGTTCTTGACTTAGCACCTACGAGGCGCGTCAAGTCATTGAGCACTGGCGTGCTCACTGTTGAGCACGAGCATGCTAACTGTTGAGCACGATCGTGCTCAACTTAAAAGTTGAAACACGCTTAGCCTTCAAGCACGGGCGTACTGGCTATTGAGTACGGGTGTGCTCATGCACCAGAAACGGACTTTTGAACCAAAAATCTCACTAAGCCCTCAACCAACCAAACAACTTAAATAAAATCACTTAAATGAGAAGCAGGGTGTTACACCAAGGGACTTTCTCAGTAACCTCTGACACAATTATCCCCGCCTTCGCCATCATCTCTATGATCAAGAAGTCATGAGCCAACACCTCTGTTCTGTTCCTGGATTTGGCCTTCTGCTGGATGTCTACTGCGATGACTAAGCCTACATCTACGCTGTTCTCCGTCATGATGGCATAAAGGAGGTTGGCCCGTGCAACAATGATGTCAGAATCGTGAGAGCTGACTATCAGGTTGGCATGAATAAATGTCGACCTTAATCATCAGTAGGTTCCCAAAGGTCCCCACTTCCCACTGAGTCCCCTGCTTGCAGCATGTTTCCAAAATTGGATGGGGAAGGTCCTGAATAGCCGGCATCTCAACATGTTTACTCCTATCTCCCCAGGTATTCTGGATACCAAGGCATGTTAATGTCCTCAGCCATGAAGGTAATCCACACCCCCTTTACCATGGTAATGTAACCAGGGTCAGTGATGTCGGGGTTGAAGGCATTGGCATAAAATTCCTTGTCGAGTTTAACATCAACTCGTCGAGCAAGGTTAGCCAACTACCCATATCCCCGTCGGGTGATCTCCTCAGTGATGAAGGAGTAGTTGTTCCCTATGAGAACTACCCTCATCTCTAGGACTATCTCCTTCCTCCTAACCAGCTTCCAATGCTCCTCATGAAGAGGAGATTGGAGGGTGATAGAAGATGAAGCACTCCTAGAAGAGTTATCTGCTCCCTCATGGAACCCCTGCTACTCCCCCTCAGTTGTATGGCGCTTCTTGAGCTTCACGTGCTGTTTCTCAGTGGGTTACTTATGAGGAGCCATAACCTGAAAACCAGAAAAGTTCCCAATATAGTTCAATATCAAAATATCATATCATCATACAGTGAAAAATTCAGAGTTCCATCCTACACTATCAATCATATATATCCAGGTAGTTCATGCATTTTATAAAACACAAATATGTTCTATAATTTTCATTAAATTACCTATTGCCCCCTAGCATGCATCAGTTTCTAAAAATTCCCATGGAACCCCAAACTTAGTTTTCTAGCAAACAGTTCAACAATCATAGCAATTCAAGATTTCAAAAACATCTATGCATTCATAACAATCATTACTCATCATGTTCCTCACCACACTCACATATGCATTCCAAGACATTTAAATAGTGTATTCACAACAGTCCTTCATTCCTATCATTGTAGTTCCTAACATCCTAACACCAATATTCCATTCATCATTCCCCTCTTGTTACTTTGAAGATTTTCGCACCAAATAGATGAGGAAGATGACACATTACAACCAAATATGCTTGAAGGATAGTATATGATTACCTACCTTGATGATTATAGAGAGAATGATGAGATTAGAGAGTGTGTGAGTGATTTCTTAAGAATCGCGCGCGCCGCCATAAGAGAGAAGAGAAGAGAGTTTGAATTTTTTGATTGCTCAAGTGAGCAGAAACTACTCGCGGGGCGTTTAAGTTTCCTTCACTAGCGAGGCGACCACGTGCTCCTAAGGCCAGCACTCAAAATTTCCCAATTTGAAACCCTAATTTGGGTTCTCACGGGGCGAGCAATGGTTTGTGGGGCGAACCTGCAAGTTTTTTTTGTCCCCCTATCAGTTATCCAGATTCGTGTGGTGAGCAAGGGCTCGCGGGAGAAATCTGGAGATTTTAGCTTCATTCATTTGTTGCCCAGATTCGCAAGGCGAGCAGTGGCTCGTGGGGCGAATCTGGGATTTTCAACCCTTTCAGTTCTTGCGGTCTCACAAGGTGAGACACGCTTCTCAAGGCAAGTCAGAGCCAGGGTTCCCGATATCCTTTTAGCTCGTAGGGCGAGCGAGAGACAAATTTTTGCGCCCTAATCCTAAATGCAACTAAGTCCTATATGTTTCCTAAATGCAATTTATTTAACTAAGGACCCTCTATGAGACACTTTTTTATTTTTTTTGACTCTACATATGCATTAAAAATGACAATCTTGGGTTGCCTCCAAAGTAGCGCTTGTTTAACATCCCGAGCCTGACTTAAGTAGTCCGCAGAGGTCTAGTCTAGCTTCAAGCTTTTATGGTCTCTTTGGAAAGCTTCCCCATAGTAGTGCTTGAGCCTTTGGCCATTCACCTTGAAAATATCTCCCGGTTCATTGATTTTTAACTCTACCCCTCCATGTGGAAAAACCCTGTGGACCTTGAAAGGTCCGGACCACCGGGATTTTAGCATACCTGGAAACAACCTCAACCCGGGGTTGTATAAAAGACCCGTTGCCCCAGTTCAAACATCCTAGGAAATTGTGTTTATCATGCCAAGACTTTGTCCGCTCCTTGTAGATTCGTGCATTTTGATATGCTTTCATACGGATCTCCGCCAATTCATTCAAGTCCAGTAGTCTAACCGGATTTCTTCAAGTCATAGTTGAGTGTCTTGATTGCCTAATAGGATTTATGCTCCAATTCCACCGACAAGTGACACGTCTTTCCAAACACCAAATTATATGGAAATCTACCAATGGGTGTTTTGAAAGTGGTCCTATATGCCCATAGTGCATCATCTACTTTCTTCGACCAATCCTTCCTTGATGATTTTACTGTCTTCTCAAGAATTCGCTTCAACTCACTATTGGATACTTCCGCTTGACCACTGGTTTGCGGATAGTAAAGACTTTCAATCTTGTGTGTGACCCCGTATCTTGATAGTAGGTGATCCATTTGTTTGTTGCAAAAATTCAAACCACCGTCACTAATTAAAACCCTTGGGACACTAAACCTTGTAAAGATGTTGCAAGTTAGGAATTCCATGACGACCCACGCATCATCCGTTATGGTTGGTATGGCTTCAACCCACTTGGACACATAATCTACCACCACCAAAATATATTGATAGGAAAACGTCCCATAAAATCAATGCCCCACACATCAAAGATATCTACCTCCAACATGTTTTGGAAAGGAAGTACATGCCTCTTGGAGATATTGCCAACCGTTTGGCAACAATCACACCTCTCCATGAAATTTTGTGCATCCTTGAAGACGGTGGGCCAATAGAACCCACTTTGGAGGACTTTTTCTATAGTTTTCTTTCCCCAAAGTTCCCACCATAATCCGAGCTATGGCAATGCCATAACATGTTTCCAATTTGATCATGAGGAATGGACCTCCATATCAATCCATCCTCATATTGGTTGAACAATAAGGGATCCTCCCAAATGAAGTACTTTGCATCCGAGAAGAATTTCTTTCTTTGATTCCTAGTGTAGCCTTCCGGGATCACTAATTTGAAGCTTTGTAGTTAGCTATATCTGTGAACCAAGGAGAAGTTGATATCTAATAATTTCTGGATATCTAATATTTTCTCCTCTTGGTCTGGGTTGACTAATCTTGACAAGTGGTCCGAAACTCCATTCTCGGAACCTTTCCGATCCCTAATCTCAAGATCAAACTCCTACAAAAGTAATACCCACCATATTAGTCTAGGTTTGGCCTCTTGTTTTGTCATCAAGGGTTTAATAGTCGCATGATCGGTGAATACAATAATCTTAGACCCTACTACATAAGATCTAAATTTATCAACTGCAAACACTACCGCAAGGAATTCTTTATCAGTGGTGGAATAGTTAGCATGTGCATCATTTGAAACCTTGCTTGCATAGTAAATCACATGGACTAACTTTTCAATTATTTGTCCTAGCACAACCCCCACCGTATAATCACTTGCATCACACATGATTTCAAAAGGTAATTCCCAATTCGGTGCAGTGATTATGGGTGCGGTCATAAGTTTATATTTCAAAATATTAAAAGAATTTAAACACAAAACATTAAACTCAAAGGATACATCCTTCATAAGAAGGTCACATAGCGGCTTCGCTATTTTGGAGAAGTCCCGAATGAAGCGCCGGTAGAAGCCGGCATGCCCGAGAAAACTCCTTAACCCTTCACATTTGTTGGTGGGGGGAACTTCTCAATCATTTCAATCTTGGCTTTGTCCACTTCAATCCCCTTTCGGGAGATTTTGTGCCCCAAGACCACACCTTCACAAACCATGAAATGACATTTCTCCCAATTTAGCACTAGGTTGGTCTTTTGACACATCTTTGTAACACACATGCCATGTCCTTCAAGAAATCATCAAATGAAGTCCCCAATACTGAGAAGTCATCCATAAAGACCTCAATGAATTTTTCCACCATGTCCGAGAAGATAGAAAGCATGGACCTTTGGAAAGTCGCTAGAGAATTGCACAAACCAAAATGATGAAACGAAAGCAAAATGAAATAGGTATGGTTTATTGGATGTGTCTGCACGAAATTGGAGAGATGTGGGAGGTTTACAACCATGTAAAATGAGTGGTTAAAAGTGAGGCAGTGTGTCTTGTTTATAACCATGAAGGCTTGGGGGCTTTTTGCCCTTTTTACCTTAAAAGACAATATTACTTGCATTAAATGCTCCATAAATGCAAGGTGACATGGTGGTGACTCACCCCATGACTCACCCCCTCCAGTGTCCGGTTCCGTCTCTGCGGTTCCGTTTCCGACTCCGTCGATTTCCTGATTAGGGTTTTCGTTCGTTTTTCACCAAAATTTGCCAGAATAAAATCTAATATTTTATTTTTGGGTAAAAAATTGGAAAATAGACTTCCTCACGGATATAATATAAAAATCTATAATTTTTCAGTTTCGGGTCAAATTAGGGTTTTTTTCGATATAAAATTATACTGTCAGTAAAAACGCAGACCGCTTTCCGTCTGAGTTTTAAGCCCAAATCTTAACTAGAACTTCCTACCATAAAGTAGGATCTAGATATGATTTTGTTTTCTCCAAAATAATTTCTTAGATCTCAGATAAAAATATAAATAAATGTATCTTTACCGTTAATACAGCATATAGGAAAATCAAGGTGTTACATTACTACCCCACTTAGAAAAAAATTGTCCTCGAAATTTCGTGACTCGAAACTAGACAATATCTTGTAATCGGTCTTGCTCTAAAGATCCTACATTGTATTTCCCATCGCTGTCTTACCCATAAGTGACAGTGGTAACTTCAAAACAGAATTCATTCTTATATCATTCTATCTATCCTCGAAATTATCCACCAGTACATTCTAGTCATTGTCCTTAACTTTTCACCTTAATCGATCATCCTTGATGGCCATAATCAAAACTTAATCATTTCCTCTTCTTAATACCGATCCACTAGAAAACCTTATTCCAACATCTAACTCCCACAATTAACACCACCATCAATACTACCTTAACTTCCTCCTCAATGTATCCAATCACAGTCATTAATTCCTTTGATTGTATTCCACTATTCTAGATTTTATCAAAATAACACATTTCAAGTCACCAAGTAATATCTCAACAGTCCTTAAGATAAAATAAAATAAAAAGAAACAACGCCGGTTAGGATTATCTAACTCAACAACTTTGAATTTCACTAGTAAAATCAATTTACATATGAGCTTATCTCTTTCTGCTCATATTCAACTTAGGTGAAATTACTATATCCATTTTCATTCATTCTTACCAAACTCATACAATCCATCTTAACTACGAACATTAACCATTACCCTAGATTCCTTAATGATACTATGCCTCGATCAACATTTGACTTATAATAATTGTCCCACTCACTGTTATTGATCTTAAGAATTCACATCCTACCAGTCACAACTATACCTCAACAAAACTCCCATAATTTCTTATTTATCACGCTACTTAAACAAACAGACAAAGTCTACCAGATATCAAATACATACCTTGTGTAAGATCCCCATATTGAGAATTCAGCTCCCCTCACGGTAAACACTCTTTAAGTGGCCGAAGGTCTGGCCATCTACTGTCCTGCTGTTGGAACTCCGCTTCCAGCTCCACCTTTCTGAACACCGGCTCTTCTACCCGCAGCCACCGACTGCTTCCTACCTCTATGTCTACACTCACGAGCAAAATGACCTGGTTTACCGCAATGGAAAAAACCAGGTCTCTCCCTGCAATCCCGCAGATAATGCGGCCCTCCACATCAAAGCTATCGTGTCCGGACTTACTACCCAACTTCTAAGCATAATCAATATCCGATATGGATTCAACTAGACACGACCAACAACAAATGGTTCTTCGATAAAGACTTATAATGGAATAAGATGTCTATACACAAAATAGAGAAATTGGGAGATAAGAAAATTTTCTATCATCATAAGCGGAAAAGGAATACATAGCATACAATACAAAAATAGTCAAAGACATGCATCGCACATAACTAACATTCATCCTTGATTTAAGATATCATCCTCTACCCTTACTCTCATGCAACTAAACCTTTATACTGACATGACCTTCTCAAATACTATCACCATGGCCGTATATATTTTGCATCAGTGCACACCCCCATTCCTATTAGGGTGTTCCACCCAGTGCACAACCCCATTCTCGTTAGGGTGTTCATCCAGCGAATGAGACACACTACGTTAGGATGCTTATTCAAAGAATTACACAATTCCCTCAATCCTTTTAGGGAATAGCTACACAATACAAAAGTATCTTCATTCCCATTAGGATACGGGACGACTCATCTAGAACTATAAGGGTATCACGGTAGTCTCCTCCATTCTCGTCAGGGAACTGACCCGTGCAATCCAGTCTGGAACTATAAGGGTGTCAAGGTATTTTCCCCCATTCCCGTTAGTGAACTGACCCGTGACATCCAGTATCCGTACCCGGATACTTTGACCTCGTATGTTATACTCACACGACTGTAAACAACACTGTGCAAACTATTTGAGTCTCACTGACTCGTGCCAGATCAATCCGAGTGCCTCAACCTCCCGTAATAATCTTATATCACATCATATTTCAAATCTCATCCTATAGGCTCAACATTAATAAAATATCATTTTCTCATGCTAGGGACCTCTAATCACATTCATTCTCTCACCCACATACATATCCCCCGAACAACATATTTCATTGCCTACACGCCAACTAAGCATGAAATAACATATATTAAATGTTTTCAGACAAAACAGATTATACACAGTGAAATAATAATGAAATACTCAACTATCACAAAACATCACACAAAGCAGTTTACAACAACCAGCACATCACAAGCAATTCAACAATAATAAAATCAGACATCCTCGAGTATTATAAAATTATCCTAACAGTGATAAACCTACAATCCCCAAATCATCATTGGTACTACTGGGTAGTTTCAATTGTGATTTTGGTATTGTCGATTACTCGATCACTAGTAGGGTTTAGGTCTCACTACACCATTATTATAAAATATATGCTACTTATTCGTTCCGATGATAGGATATTTCTTTCCCCCGCCTGATTGACGTGCACACTTTCTCATACAATCTCAGAATGCGTCCACGCTACTACCACGAACCTCATCACACTGTCCAAAAACATCCACAAATCTGCCACCATCCATCCTTACACATCCACCGTTTCGCTTTCCGTCCCGATTACACGTACGACTATCACAATTCGTCGGAAACACCAAATACCAACCGAATCAACAATAGGGTTTCGAATAAATAAATCTATTTGAATCAAGAGACAAAATAGATGGAAAACTTACAAGAACAACGGCTGGATTTAGGGGAAATTGGATTCAAAATAAGCTAATGATTCTTAGGGAAAAGCTGCCAAAAGACAGCTACTGTTCGAGCTCCATTACTCTGGACACAGAGCTTTATTTACAAAAAAATAAATGGTGACAATGAAGAACTATCCTTCCTAAAAATTCTCACAAAGTTTTAGAACAATCCAACGGATAATGAATCTTAGATCACAATTCTATGGTGATAGGTTAGATGGTATCCGGGTTGAGTTTCTCATCCTTTCAGTCCACTGTCCGAACTGAATATCTCATGCTATGGAGAGTATTTCCCAATTATAACCGTTGGATATGGAGAAATACAAGCCTTGAACATTCTTACAAAATTTGAGAATGATCCAACGGTTGACTAGTGTTTTGTGACTCTCTCACTGCGACTGCTCCAACTAAGTTTCAAAGCTTCAAACAAAGGCTTCTTGTAACTATTGAGGTTTCTCTCTCAATTATTATCCTCTAATCCGAAGCAGTGGGTGATAAAGAGATTTAAGGGGAAGAGAAAGAGGATCCTCCATTGAAATGAAGAAAATAATGATCCAAGTGCAAGCCTTGTCATCATATAGTCTTAGGTTTTTTAGAGAAATGACTTAGAGAATTTTGATGAAATGAATGAATGACTTGCCTCAAGTGATGAAGAGGAGAGGGAAGCCACGAAAATGGCTATGTGTGGGGCTGTTACAGGCATATAAAATGAGTGGTTAAGGGATAAGAGATGTGTCCTTAATAACCATAGTTGATGTTAACTATGCTAGGTTAAGTTAGAAATATAGTATTATAAGCTAGCTAGTCTTAGTAATCATCATGGCTAGTAAAGAAATGTATGGTGGATGGGTGTTTGAAGGGTGTGGTTGAGTTTGGACCACAAAATTGGAAGAAGAATCCAATTTGTACATGACTTGCCTTAACCATGGTTAACATTTAACTAAGATAGGTTAGGTTAAGGGTATTTTATTCTTTTTGCACCTTAACATCATTTATTACATGGTGAGTCACACCATGACTCACTAGGTGACTCACCCCCTATGAGTCATCCATGACTCGTTGTTTCCATCTATTAGCAGGTCCCGTAAATCCCGTATTCAGCTCCGTCGTTTACCCTATTTAGGTTTTTGAGAGGAAACTGATGAAACGAAAGCAAAATGTAATAGGTATGGTTTATTGGATGTGGCTGGATGAAATTGGAGAGATGTTGGAGGTTTACAACCATGTAAAATGAGTGGTTAAAAGTGAGGAAATGTGTCTTGTTTATAACCTTGAAAGCTTGGGGGCATTTTCGTGTTTTTACCTTAAAAGACATAATTACTTACATTAAATATTTCATAAATGCTTGGTGAGTCATGGTGGTGACTCCCATGACTCATCCCCTCCGGTGTCCGGTTTCGTCTCTGCAGTTCCGTTTCCGAGTCCGTCGATTTCCCGATTAGGGTTTCCGTTCGTTTTTTGCCAAAATTCGACCGAATAAAATCTAATATTTTATTTTTGGGAAAAAGTTTGGACAATAGACTTCCTCACGGACATAATATAAAAATCTACAATTTTTCAGTTTCGGGTCAAATTAGGGTTTTCTGCCGCTATAAAATTATACTGTCAGTGAAAACGCAGACCGGTTTCCGTATGAGTTTTAAGCCCAAATCTTAACCAGAGCTTCCTTCCAGAGATTAGGTTCTAGATATTATTTTGTTTTCTCCAAAATCATTTCTTAGGTCTCAGATAAAAATATAAATAAATATATCTTTACCGTTAATACAACGTATACGAAAATCAAGGTGTTACATTACTACCCCACCTAGAAAAAAAATTCCGTCCTCGGAATTTCGTGACTCGAAACTAGACAATATATTGTAATCGGTCTTACTATAAATATCCTACATTGTATTTCACATCGTTGTCTTACCCCTAAGTAACTGTGGTAACTTCATAACAGAGTTCATTCTTACATCATTCTATTTATCCTCGAAATTATCCATCACTACATTCTATTCATTGTCCTCAACTTTTCACCTTAATCTATCATCCTTGATGGGCATAATTAAAACAATCATTTCCTCTTCTTAATATTGATCCAACAGAAAACCTTATTCCAACATCTAACTCCCACAAGTAACACCACCATCAATACTACCTTAACTTCCTCCTCAATGTATCCAACCACAGTCATTAATTCCTTGGAGTGTATTCCACTATTCTAGATTTTATAAAAATCACATATTTCAAGTCTCCAAGTAACATCTCAACCCTCCTTAAGATAAACTAAAATCAAAAGAAACCACGCCGGTTAGGATTATCTAACTCAACAACTTTGAATTTCTCTAGTAAACTCAATTTACACAATAGCTTATCTCTTTCTGCTCATATTCAACTTAGGTGAAATTACTATATCCACTTTCGTTCATTCTTCCCAAACTCATACAATCCATCTTAACTACGAACATTAATCATTACCATAGATTCCTTAATGATAGTATGCCTCGATCAACAGTTGACTTATAATAATTGTCTCACTCACTGATATTGATCTTAAGGATTCACATCCTACCAGTCACAACTATACCTCAACAAAACTCCCATCAATTCTTAGTCATCACGCTACTTAAACAAACAAACAAAGTCTACCACATATCAAATTCATTCCTTGTATTAGATCCCCATATTGAGAAATCAACTCCCCTCACGGAAAACACTCTTTCAATGGCCGGAGGTCTGGCCATCTGCTGTCCTGCTGCTGGAACTCCCCGTCCAGCTCAACCTTTATGAACACTGGGTCCTCCACGCACAGCTACTGACTGCTGTCTACCTCTATGTCTACACTCACGAGTAAAATGACCTGGTTTACCGCAATGGAAACAACCAGGTCTCTCCCTACAATCACGCCGATAATGCGGTCCTCCACATCAAAGCTATCGTGTCCGGACTTACTACCCAACTTCTAAGCATAGTCAATATCCGATGTGGATTCAACTAGACACGACCAGTAACAACATCCTAAACCACACAGTCCGATTAGAATCAAGCCGCTCTTATACCACCAAATGAGACACCCCGTTGTACCATTAAATTAAAACCTTATTAATTAATTTCTTAATCACACGCTTAATGAGAAATACGTAAATATTAAAAACTTAAATATAAACGCATCCAACTTCTGAAAGTTAACACACCACACCATAATGATACTATACATACACACCTATGTTTTGCATCAGAGTTATCAAAACACTGTTTAGGGTATCCTATCAGTAGAATCCTTTACAGGTACATACTTATATAAACAATTATACTCAGTGGAAAATAAAAACGTCTAAAAACACTCACTGGCCTTAACTCACTACACTATATCGTTAGAATCCACAACTCGTCCTCCAGCATCCGGTTCATACGGAGTTCCATCCAACTCCTCGGCAACCGGTTCATTGATAAAGTCTTCTAACGGAATAAGATAGACATACACAAAATAGAGAAATTTGGAGATGAGAAACAATTCTATCATCATAAGCGGAAAAGGAATACATAGCATACAATACAATAATAGTCAAAGACACGCATTACACATAACTAACATTCATCCTTGATTTAAGATATCATCCTCTACCCTTACTCTCATGCAACTAAACCTTTATGCTGACATGACCTTCTCTAATCCTATCACCACATCTGTATATATTTTACATCGGTGCACACCCACATTCCCATTACGGTCTTCCACCCAGTGCACACCCCCATTCCCGTTAGGGTGTTCATCCAGTGAATGAGACACACCCCCATTCCCATTAGGATGCTTATTCAAAGAATTGCACTATTCCCTTATTCCCGTTAGGGAATAGCTGCAAAATACAAAAGTATCATCATTCCCGTTAGGATACGGGATGACTCATCTAGAACTATAAGGGTATCACGGTAGTCTTTTCCATTCCCGTTAGGGAACTGACCCGTGCAATCCATTCTAGAACTATAAGAGTGTTAAGGTAGTTTCCCCCATTCCCGTTAGTGAACTGACCCGTGACATCTAGTATTCGTAATCGGATACTCTGACCCCGTATGTTCTAATCACACGACTGTGAACAATACTATGCAAACAATTTGAGTCACACTGACTCGTGTAGGATCAATCCGAGTGCCTCAACCTCCCGTAATAATCTTATGTCACATCACATTTCAAATCTCATCCTATAGGTTCAACATTAATAAAATATCATTTTCTCAGGGTAGGCACCTCTAATCACATTCATTCTCTCACACACATAAATATCTCCCGAACAACATATATCATTGCCTAGATGCCAACTAAGCATGAAATAACAGATATTACATGTTTTCAAACAAAACAGATTATACACAGTGAAATAATAATAAAATATTCAGCTATCACAAAACATCACATAAAGCAGTTTACCACAACCAGCACATCACAAGCAATTCAAAAATAATAAAATTAGACATCCTCAGGAATTATAAAATTATCCTAACGGTGATAAACCTACAATCCCCAAATCATCATCGGTACTACAGGGTAGTTTCCAATGTGATTTTGGTATTGATGATTGCTCGACCACTAGTAGGGTTTAGGTCGCCCTACACCATTATTATAAAATATATGCTACTTATCCGTTCCGACGACAGGATATTTCTTTCCCCCAACTGATTGACGTGTGCGCTTTCTCGTACAATCTCTGAATGCATCCGCGTTACTACCATGAACCTCATCACGCTGTTCAACAACATCCACAAATCTGCCACCATCCATCCTTACACATCCACCGTTTCGCTTTCCGTCCCGATTACACGTACGCGTATCACAATTCGCCAGAAACACCAAATACCAACCAAATCAACAATAGGGTTTCAAATAAATAAATCTATTTGAATCAAGAGACAAAATCGATGGAAAAACTTACAAGAACAACAGCTGGACTTAGGAGAAATCGTATTCAAAATAAGCTCATGAATCCAAGGGAAAAGCTACCAAAACACAACTACTATTCGAGCTCCATTACTCTGGACACAGAGCTTTTTTACAAAAAATTAACGGTGACAATGAAGAACTATCCTTCCTAAACATTCTCACAAAGTTTCAGAACAATCCAACGGTTAATGAATCTCATATCACATTTCTATGGTGATAGGTTAGATGGTATCTGGGTTGAGTTTCTCATCCTTTCTGTCCACTGTCCGAACTGAATATCTCATGCTTCAGAACAATCCAACGGTTAATGAATCTCATATCACATTTCTATGGTGATAGGTTAGATGGTATCTGGGTTGAGTTTCTCATCCTTTCATAATTCTATCCGTTGGATATGGAGAACCACAAGTCTTGAACATTCTTCTAAAATTTGAGAACGATCCATCGGTTGAATTATGTTTGGTGACTCTCTCACTGCGAATGCTCCAACTAAGTTTCCAAGCTTCCAACAAAGGCTTTTTGTAACTATTGAGGTTTCTCTCTCAATTCTTCTCCTCTAATCCGAAGTAGTGGGTGATAAAGAGATTTAAGGGGACGATAAAGAGGATCCTCCATTGAAATGAAGAAAAGAATGATCCAAGTGCAAGCTTTGTCATGAAATGAATGAATGACTTGCCTCAAGTGATGGAGAAATGAAATGAATGAATGACTTGCCTCAAGTGATGGAGAGGAGAGGGAAGCCACGAAAGTGGCTATGTGTGGGGCTGTTACAGGCATATAAAATGAGTGGTTAAGGGATTGGAGATGTGTCCTTAATAACCATAGTTGATGTTTAATATGCTAGGTTAAGTTAAAAATATAGTATTATAAGCTAGCTAGTCTTAGTAATCATCATGGCTAGGAAAGAAATGTGTGGTGGATGGGTGTTTGAAGGGTGTTGCTGAGTTTGGACCACAAAATTGGAAGAAGAAGCCAATTTGTACATGACTTGCCTTAACCATGGTTAACATTTAACTAAGATAGGTTAGGATAATGGTATTTTAGTCTTTTCACACCTTAACATCATTTATTACATGGTGAGTCACACCATGACTTACTTGGTGACTCACCCCCTATGAGTCATCCATGACTCGTTGTCTCCATCTATTAGCAGGTCCTAGATATCCCGTATTCAGCTCCGTCGTTTACCCGATTTAGGTTTTTGAGAGGAAAATGATGAAACGAAATCAAAATGTAATAGGTATGGTTTATTGAATGTGGCTGCACGAAATTGGAGAGATGTGGGAGGTTTACAGCCATGTAAAATGAGTGGTTAAAAGAGAGGAGATGTGTCTTGTTTATAACCATGAAAGCTTGGGAGCATTTTGGTCTTTTAACCTTAAAAGATATAATTACCTGCATTAAATGCTCCATAAATGCTTGGAGAGTCTTGGTGGTGACTCACGCCATGACTTATCCACTCCGGTGTCCTGTTCCGTCTCTGGAGTTCAGTTTCCGACTCCGTCGGTTTCTTGATTAGGGTTTCCGTTCTTTTTTGCCAAAATTCGCCTGAATAAAATCTAATATTTTATTTTTGGGTAATACTTTGGAAAATTGACTTCCTCACGGACATAATATAAAAATCTACAAATTTTCAGTTCAGGTCAAATTAGGGTTTTTTGCCGCTATAAAATTATACTGTCATTAAAAATGCAGACCGGTTTCCGTATGAGTTTTAAGCCCAAATCTTAACCAGAGCTTTCTACCATAGAGTAGGTTCTAGATATGATTTTGTTTTCTCCAAAATCATTTCTTAGGTCTCAGATAAAAATATAAATAAATATTTCTTTACCATTAATACACCGTATATGAAAATCAAGGTGTTACATTACTACCCCACTTAGAAAAAAAAATTCCCTCCTCAGAATTTCGTGACTCAAAACTAGACAATATCTTGTAATCGGTCTTACTCTAAAGATCCTACATTGTATTTCCCATCGCTGTCTTACCCCTAAGTGACAGTGGTAACTTCATAACAGAATTCATTCTTATCTCATTCTATTTATCCTCGAAATTATCCATCACTACATTCTAACCATTGTCCATAACTTTTCACCTTAATCTATCATCCTTGAAGGGCATAATTAAATCATAATCATTTCCTCTTCTTAATACTGATCCACTAGAAAACCTTATTCCAACATCTTACTCCCAGAATTAACACCACCATCAATACTACCTAAATTCCTCCTCATTGTATCCATTCACAGTCATTAATTCCTTGGAGTGTATTCCACTATTCTTGATTTTATCAAAATCACACATTTCAAGTCTCCAAGTAACATCTCAACACTCCTTATGATATACCAAAATCAAAAGAAACCATGCCGGTTAGGATAATCTAACTCAACAACTTTGAATTTCTCTAGTAAACTCAATTTACACAAGAGCTTATCTCTTTCTGCTCATATTCAACATAGGTTAAATTACTATATCCACTTTCGTTCATTCTTCTCGGACTCATACAATCCATCTTAACTACAAACATTAATCATTACCATAGATTCCTTAATGATACTATGCCAGGATCAACAGTTGACTTTTAATAATTGTCTCACTCACTGATATTGATCTTAAGGATTCACATCCTACTAGTCACAACTATTCCTCAACTAAACTCCCATCATTTCTTGTTTATGATGATACATAAACAAACAAACAAAGTCTACCAGATATCAAATACATACCTTGTATTAGATCCCCAGATTGAGAATTCAGCTCCCCTCGCGGTAAACACTCTTTCAGTGGTCGGAGGTCTGGCCATCTGCTGTCCTGTTGCTGGAACTCCGCTTCCAGCTCCACCTTTCTGAACACTGGGTCCTCCACGTACAGCTCCTGACTGCTGTCTACCTCTATTTCAACACTCACGAGAAAGATGACCGGGTTTACCGCAATGGAAACAACCAGGTCTCTCCCTGCAATCGCACCAATAATCCGGTCCTCCACATCAAAGCTATCATGTCCGGACTTACTACCCAACTTCTAAGCATAGTCAATATCTGATGTGGATTCAACTAGACATGGCCAGTAACAATATCCTAAACCTCATAGTCCGATTATAATCAAACTGCTCTTATACTACCAAATGAGACATCCCGTTGTGCCCCGTTGTGCCATTAAATTAAAACCTTATTAATTAATTTCTTAATCACGCGCTTAACGTGAAATACGTAAAAATTAAAAACTTAAATTCAGCTCCCCTCACGGTAAACACTCTTTCAGTGGTCGGAGGTCTGGCAATCTGCTGTCCTGCTGCTGGAACTCCGCTTCCAGCTCCACCTTTCTAAACACTGGGTCCTCCACGTGCAGCTACCGACTGTTGTCTACCTCTATGTCTACACTCACGAGTAAAATGATCGGGTTTACAGCAATGGAAACAACCAGGTCTCTCCCTGTAATCGCGCCGATAATGCGGTCCTCCACATCAAAGCTATCATGTCCGGACTTACTACCCAACTTCTAAGCATAGTCAATATCTGATGTGGATTCAACTAGACATGGCCAGTAACAACATCCTAAACCTCACAGTCCGATTATAATCAAACTGCTCTTATACTACCAAATGAGACACCCCGTTGTGCCATTAAATTAAAACCTTATTAATTAATTTCTTAATCACGCACTTAACGTGAAATACGTAAAATTAAAAACTTAAATATAAATGTATCCAACTTCTGAAAGTTAACACACCACACCATAATTATATTATACATACACACCTATGTTTTGCATCAGAGTTATCAAAACACTGTTTAGGGTATCCTATCAGTAGAATCCCTTACTGGTACATACTTATATAAACTATTATACTCAGTGGAAAATAAAAATATCTAACAACACTCGCTGGCCTTAACTCACTACACTATATCGTTAGAATCCACGACTCATCCTCCAGCATCCGGTTCATACGTAGTTCCATCAAACTACTCGGTAACCGGTTCTTCGATAAAGTCTTCTAACGGAATAAGATAGACATACACAAAATAGAGAAATTGGGAGATATGAAACTATTCTATCATCATAAGCGGAAAAGGAATACATAGCATACAATACAATAATAGTCAAAGATACACATCACACATAACTAACATTCATCCTTGATTTAAGATATCATCCTCTACCCTTACTCTCATGCAACTAAACATTTATGCTGACATGACCTTCTCTAATCCTGTTGCCATGTCCGTATATATTTTCCATCGGTGCACACTCCCATTCCCGTTAGGGTGTTCCACCCAGTGCACACCCTCATTCTCGTTAGGTTGTTCATCCAGTGGATGAGACACACCCCCATTCCCCTTAGGATGCTTATGCAAAGAATGTCACTATTCCCTCATTCCCGTTAGGGAATATCTGCAGAATACAAAATTATCCTCATTACCGTTAGGATGCAGGACGACTCATCTAGAATTATAAGGGTATCACGGTAGTCTCCCCCACTCCCGTTAGGGAACTTACCCGTGACATACAGTCTGGAACTATAAGGGTGTCACAGTAGTTTTCCCTGTAAGATGTGGAAACGGAGTCAAGAGGGGGGGTGAATTGACCTATTGAATTTTTTTTGAAAAACAAATGTTTCACTTCCCTTATACAAATGGGGTAGCAAGATAGTAAACTTTCCTTGAAGCTTAAGCATGAAACAATTGCAATACCAATTCAAGAATGCACTTAAAGAAAGATATTCAATTGCATAAGCTAAGAGATAGTATCATACAACAATCATGCACTAGTATCATAAGCATAGAACATAAAGAATCATGCATACGATAATAAAGATTGCAGGAAAGTAAAGAGAGTAGGGATAGAGAAAGTGACACAAGTATTTTACTGGTTTGGCGCACACCCTGAGTGTCCTACGTCAAGTCCCCAAGAATCCTCTTGGAGAAATTCACTATGACAAAGTTTGTAGAAGAGATACCACTCTCCAAACAAAAGTCACTCTCCTCTAGTAGGATACCTCACCCACTAGAACCACACTCTCAAGAGATACCTCACTCTTGAACCCTGTTGGATACCTCACCAACAACTCACTAAGGGATGCCTCACCCTTACACCTTGCTGGATACCTCACCAACAATCACCACAAGAGATACCACACTCTTGCCAACAAAGGGATGCCTCACCCTTACTTTGAAGGATACCCCGCCAACAAATATTTTTTTTCCAATGGCCACTTTGAAGGATACCTCACCAACAAAGATTTATGCCCCTCTAGAGATACCACGCTCTTGAGAACCTTGGGAATCACAATCCCAATACAAAACTCAAAACAAATTGTGTAGAAGAGAAAATCCTAGCACAAACACTTGTGCATCAAAGCTTGTAGCTTCTAGATCACTTGTAACAAAGGATGAATAGATGGCTTGCTATTTTGGCATTATAACAGTGTACTTTTGCTTATTATTTCGTTGGCAAAACTCTCAAACACATACCCTTTATATAGACTTCAATTGGAGCTGAAAAACTGAAGTTTTGCTGAATTTTAGGGTGAGTATTTGAATACTCTTACAGGGTATTCGAATACTCCCCGTAACAGAACCCAACAAACTTAACAGAATGGGTAGTATTCGAATACTCATAGGGGTATTCGAATACTCCTTAGGAAAATTGCCAAAATGCTTATGTAATGGCATACATGAGTTGGTATTTGAATACACTGGAAGGAATTTCGAGTTTTCCTTAAAGTAAACCAATATTCAACCATGTATTTGATTACTTATACCTTAAAAACATTTTCCAAGATTTGGCATTTGATTTAGCTCAAATTGATTTTTATTTTTAGGTTTTAGCATTATTATCTTCTTAACTTTGTTAAGCCATCTAAACAATCTATGTTATTTGTGACTTACATCAAAACCCTAGAAAAGTAAGCATAAACTATCAAAACGATTACAACATTGATCATCATCAAAACTCATTTCATATCTTCATTCTTCAACATAGGTGGAGATACTCTTCACGGAAGCACAGTTGAGATTTGTATCTCATCATCATCTACAATCTCCCCCTTTTTGATGATGAA
Source organism: Sophora flavescens (assembly GCA_030762895.1). Lineage (NCBI taxonomy): Eukaryota > Viridiplantae > Streptophyta > Magnoliopsida > Fabales > Fabaceae > Sophora > Sophora flavescens. The sequence continues at coordinate 159,629,646 of CM061063.1, read as the reverse complement.
AACTCCTTTGACAAAAGATCTTCTTGCTTTGCTTTTGTATCAAGGTTTTGATAACTTGTGAATAAGGTGTATCATGATTTTTGTTGAGAGCACCCCGTGAATATATGACACTCCTTCTGAGTAGATTTAGAGAGTCCTTCCTGCAAAATAAACACAAATGCACACATTTTCTCCCCCTTTGACATTATCAAAAATCATATAATATGTGGAGAGAAAAGACACAATATTCACAAATATATATGTAATAGATGTCATACATGCATAAACAAAATATATCAAATAAATTCAAAGCATGCATAGTAACATCCATGATAACATTGTCTAATGTATTAGAGTCAAGTTCGTATACCAACACAGGTATACTAATATAGTCATCCAGGAAAAAAACAAACAGAATCATCACACAAATCCATAGTGGTATCAGAGAAAAATACCAATTGCATTTTATGTAAATTGGATCAATGGCCTTTTAATCTAGAAACTCATTTCTCATCATTATCATCAAATTACCTCTCTATTGCTGTGCATATATATTGCTCATCCAGCATAATCAAACATTAAAGCATTGAGAAGAGGAACTAAAGAAATCAAATATCATCCTTATCACTATCATCTTCATCAATAAACTGGAAATGTAACCTCCATATACTGAAATTTCAACATTAGGACCAGATTTTTGCATGGTATTCGAATACAGGTTTGGGTATTTGAATACTCATGTAGTGTAATCAAATACTTGCTGGACAGAGAGCAAAAAACACATAGATTTCACATATATTCATGCACATTGCTCATCCAGAGATCAAATCATAGTCATATAAGATTAAAAGATCAATATATACAAGATATGAATCAAACAAACATGCATCCAAACAACTATAGCATATAAGATCAATCAATACATGTTTCATCTATGATCCCTAGTTCTCTTCTTATATAAAAGAAGTTTTCTCTAGGCCAGGATTTGGTAAAGATATCGTCTAATTGTTTATTTGATTCTCCAAAGTCTAGAACAATATCTCCTTTTTGAATATGATCTCTTAAGAAATGGTGCCTTATTTCAATGTGATTAGTCCAAGAGTGGTGGATAGGATTCTTGAATAGATTGATGGCACTTGTATTATCACATCTAATTGGAATTTGGTCCAATTCTATTCCAAAGTCTAACAATTGTTGTTTCATCCAAAGATATGAAATTAAGCAATTACCAAAAATATGACATGTGCCACTTGTACTCTTCCTATCAAGTTTGCATCCGGCAAAGTCCAATTCGATTATCCAACTAGACTACAACTTGATCCTTTAGGATACCAAAGTCCTATATTAGTTGTACCTAACAAATATTTCATTATTCTTTTTGCGGCGGTTAGGTGAGATTCTCTAGGACATGATTGATAACGGGCACACATGCATACACTACACATAATATCCGGTCTAGTAGAGGTAAGATAAAGTAGAGAGCCAATTATACCTCTATACTTAGTTACATATACCGGATTACCATGTTCATATTTGTCAAGATAGGAGGATGTGCCCATAGGTGTGGAAGCTTCTTTTGCCTTGTCCATGCCAAATCTTTTGAGTAGTTCTTTGCAATACTTGGCTTGGTTGATGAAAGTTCCACTAGGCACTTGTTTTATTTGTAGCCTCAAGAAGAAAGTGAGTTCACCCATCATAGACATCTCAATTTTACCTTGCATTTGCTTAGAGAATTCCTTCCACATAGATTCATTAGTGGCTCCAAAAATAATGTCATCAAATATACTTGTACCATCAAAATATCATGCTTTTTCTTTTTAATGAAAAGAGTAATGTCAACCTTCTCTCTTTGAAAATCTTTTTGCAAAAGTAATTTGCTAAATCTCTCATACCAAGCTCTTGGAGCTTGTTTCAAACCATAGAGAGCCTTTTTAAATTTAAAAACAAAGTTTGGTTTTTCAAAGTTTTCAAAATCGGGTGGTTGATATACATAAACTTCTTCTTGAATTAAACCATTAAGAAAAACACTTTTGACATCCATTTGATAGAGGTTAAAATCCAATAGACATGCAAAAGCAAGAAGCAATCTAATAGCTTCTAACCTAGCAACGGGTGCATAAGTTTCCTCATAGTCTATGCATTCTTCTTGATTATAACCTTTGGCTACTAATCTAGCTTTGTTTCTAACAATTATACCATTCTCATCCAACTTGTTCCTAAAAACCCATTTAGTTCCAATAACTTGTTACTAGGTTTAGGTAAAAGTTCCCATACATCATTTCTTGTAAATTGATTTAACTCATCTTGCATAGAAATTACCCAATGTTCATCTATGATAGCCTCATCAATTGTCTTAGGTTCTACTTGAGACACAAAAGACATTAAATGACATACATTCCTAAGAGAAGAACGAGTAGTTACCCCTTTGGTGATGTCACCTATCACCTTATCAATTGGATGGTATTTAGTCATTCTCCACTCCTTAGGAAGTTCCTCATCTCTTTGTTATTGATCTTGAGGCTCCAATCTTGATTCTTGTTCATTGTCCTTTGCTTGTTCTTCTTGAGAATCCATTCTTGTATCTACAATATCATCATTATGCACTTTCCCAATTTCTTGGGGGATAGTCTCATCAAATGATACATGAATAGATTCTTCTATAGTCTTGGTTCTTTTATTGAAAACTCTATATGCTTTACTTGATGATGAATAACCAAGAAAGATTGCTTGATCCGCTTTGGCATCAAACTTACCAAGATTGTCTTTTCCATTATTCAAAACATAGCATTTTCATCCAAAGACATGTAAATGTGATATATTTGGTTTTCTTCCTTTATACAACTAAAAAGGAGTTTTTAACAAGATAGGTCTAATAAGCACTCTATTAGACACATAACAAGCTGTGTTAACCGCATCCGCCCAAAAATACTTAGGTAGACTAGATTCATTTAACATGGTTCTTGCCAACTCCTCTAAGGACCTATTTTTCCTCTCACCAACCCCATTTTGTTGACGGGTCCTTGGAGCCGAAAAATTATGTTTAATTCCATGTTTATCACAAAAATATTCAAATTCATGGTTTTCAAATTCCCCACCATGATCACTTCTAATGCATGTTATTTTCAAATCTTTTTCATTTTGAATCACTTTAGCTAGTTTCTTGAAAGCATGGAAGGACAAAAGCATAATAGTTTCCACCAAAGCATAATAGTTTCCACCAAAATTCATTGTCCTTGAAGGACCAAATAAATCCATATAAAGCAATTGCAAAGGTCTAGAAGTAGAAACAACATTCTTGGGTTTAAAACTAACTCTAGTTTGTTTACCCTTTTGGCATGCATCACATAAACCTTCTTTGTTAAATTTTATCTTAGGCAAACCAATCACTTAATCCTTAGAGATAAGTTTGTTAAGATGATCCATGTGAATGTGTGCAATCTTCCCATGCCATAGCCATGCATCATCATCTTTACTAAGTAAGTGATAAGCCTCTGGCTCATCTAGTTTTATGACTAGTATGACCGTGGTTTTGTGCCAATTATATCTCATTTTCACCCAAATTAGGCTTGATTATCCTCAAGCAAGGTTTTGAGTCCCTTAAGTAGATTTAGGGTTATTTAGCCAGTTTTCGAGTCAAATAAAGCACTTATGGCTTTTTCATGTTTTCAGGTTGACTTAGAGTCCAAGGAATGAGGGAAACAATGGAAATTACAATCCTGGAAGCACTCGCCCCGCGAGAGGTTACTCGCCTCGCGAGATTGAAGACCAGCATGTGCCAGAAAAGTCATGTTCTCTGCCTCGCCCCGCAAACTATAGCTCGCCTCGCGAGCCTGAAGTCAGCAAGCATCACGATCATCCCGTGACACCCATCACGGGCGTGAAGAGAAACCCCTGGAAGACAGAGACTATCACGGCCTGGCCGTGATGAAGGTCACGGCCATGACAAATAAGCACCCGAAGACAGAGACCATCACGGCCTAGCCGTGATAGGCATCACGGCTGTAACAACCCAGATTTTGAAGACTCGCCTCGCGAGAACTCCACTCGCCTCGCGAGATTACAAATCCAAACTGGCGCCATTTTAATATTCGCCTCGCGAGAGGCCACTCGCCTCGCGAGAATGCGCAGTTTCTGAAAGTTATAAATAGCTGTTTAGGCAGACAGAAGGATCTTTTGGCTAATCCTTGTTTTCGAATTTCTCTGGTTGTTTTGCGTTTTTGATGGAGAACTAATCTCCCTAGGTTGATCTCTCTGTCGGCTTCCGCCAACACTTGAGGTCTTGTAATTCCTGATTTAATTCTCTTCTCTCTTTCAATGCTATTCGTTATTCTCTGTTTTCTTAATTCAGTTTGTATCGAATTAGTGTTGATTTATTTTCGATGATTTTATATTCCTAAACTTAATCGCGTTTGCTTAATTCGTATGCGTTCAATTCGTGTTTGCTTAATTCACGAAGGGCTTCATCCGTTTGCTTAATTCGAATTAGGAATATATGTCCCGTAGCGTCGGTTTCGCTTGTAAATTGATGCTACAATCGAAAAGGGATTAGACTCCGCTTAGGGCATGGAATTACATGAACCGATGATAGTGGGAAACGAAACAGCAGATTGATCGTCTTAGTCTTATTTGATAATCACGTAATTTGCTCTGTTTTTATGCTCTGTTTTCATTCTGTTTTCCAATCAACTTCAAACCATACACCCCCCCAAGAAAACTGATTTTCTGCGATAATAGCACTACAAGAGTCCTTGTGATACGATACCCGAGTTGTCGCACACTAAACTACATTTTTACTAACCGCTCATCTTTTGACGCGTGCGCGACAGCGCGTCAAATTGGCGCCGTTGCCGGGGACTCTTGTTTGTTGTTCTCGCTTTCTTTTTCGTTTTTGTTTTGAATTAGACTGGCCACTAGGTCTACTTGTCCTGACTTGTGTGATTTTGATCCTGAAATTGAAAGAACACTGCACACACGCCGTAGGGCAATTCGGGCAAGCACTAGTGGTAATTCTGATTTCGAACCTGTTTTTGATAACATGGGTGACCAAAGGACATTGAGGCAGCTTGCTGCCCCTGATGTTAACTACAATGGGTTGTGTATTGAGTATGCTGGTGTGGTTGCTCCTTTTGAACTTAAATCTGGTTTAATACACTTGTTGCCAAGATCTAGTGGTCTTGCAGGTGAGGATCCACATAAGCATTTGAAGGAATTCGTGTGGTCCTGCTCTACACCCTTGAGGCCGGAAGGCATCATCAAGACCATATCAAATTGCGACCCTTCCCATTCTCCCTTGAAGGCGCTGCAAAGGATTGGCTATATTATTTGGAGCCAAATTAAGTTACAACTTGGAATGATCCAAGAAGGTTTTCCTGGAAAGATACTTCCCCGCCTCCGAGCCGCTTCCATCGAGAAAGGAGATATGTGGTATCAGGCAAAGCAATGAGTCATTGGTGAGTCATCGGGAGAGGTTCAAGAAGTTGGTATCTAGCCGCCCTCAACACCGATTACGAGCAGCTCCTTATTCAAGTATTTTTATGAGGGATTGCTCCCAATGGACAGAAATATTTTGGATGCCGCTAGTGGAGGAGCTCGTTGATAAAACTCCAGCTGCTGCCAAGCAATTGATTGAGAATATGTCATTAAACTCCCAGCAGTTCACAACCAGAGCAACTCTGCCGAGACAAGGGGTGTAAATGAGATCCAAGGTTCATCTTCCAACAAGGCACTCGAAACCAGAATTGATGAGCTCACTTGTTTGGTGAAGCAACGGCAATGGATAAGGTTCAGCCGGCAAGGTTGTGTGGCATGTGTAGTTCTCCGAGCATCGACCGACACGTGCCCTATTCTCAAGGATGGGTCAGCCACCGATATGCCTCAAGCTTATGCAGCTAATCTCTACAATCAAGGCAATAATCGAATCCCAGACGGCACTCCCGACCTCTCCACAAATAGGTACCATCCCAACTGGAGGAATCACCCTAATCTGCGGTATGGGAACTCATCCCAACAACAACCAAGTGGCACCACCACCGAATCCTCCTCAAGTGACCACTACGCACCTTCGGACCTTCATTAGAAGACTTGGTCAAGCAAATGGCTGCACAAAATCTCCGGTTTAGCATCAAGTTGGACGGTCTTCAAGACGAACAGATGCTAGCATTCAAGATTTGAGGACACAGATTGGACAACTTGCCACATCCATAAATAACTTACAGCAAGCTCATGGATCGAACCAACTACCTGCACAGACAGTGGTGAATCCCAATGCCCCCAATCCCAATGTGAGTGCCATTTCTTTGAGATCTGGGAAAGTAGTAGAGGGAGCCCCTGAGAAAGATGAAGAAACTGTTGAGGCAACTCCTGAGCCCTCTGTTGTTGTTGAAGCTGAGATCGTGTATGTGCCTCCGATTCCCTTCCCACAAAGAGTGCAGAAAAATAAGAAGGTTGATGGGGAAGACAAGGAGAGGGATATCTTAGATGTGTTCAGAAAGGTGGCTGTAAATATTCCTCTTCTAGATGTGATCAAGCAGATGCCTAAATATGCCAAATTTCTCAAGGATCTATGCACCAACAAGAGGAAGTTGAAGAATAATGAGAAAGTTGACTTGGGAAGAAATGGTTCAGCTCTTATCCAGTCTAGGCCCCGCACTGAGAAAAAAGTCGCTTTAACCCCTACTCAGGCACTACCACAGAAGTGCAAGGATCCAGGCACATTCACCATTCCATGTACTATTGGGGATAGGAAGTTTGAAAACTGCATGCTGGACTTGGGAGCATCCATAAATGTCATGCCTACCTCCATCTTTAACAACCTTGATCTTGGGCCATTGCAGTATACAGGTCTCACCATTCAGTTGGCCAACGGGACCAGTGCCCGCCCCATGGGAATGGTAGAAGATGTGCTAGTGCAAGTCGATGATTTGATCTTCCCAGCCGACTTCTACATCCTGGACATGGCAGGAGAGACACATTCCAATAAATCACCAATCATCCTGGGCCGACCATTCATGAAGACAGCTAAGGCTAATATTGATGTTGATGAAGGGACCATGTCTATGAAGTTTGGGGATATCGTTGCAAAGTTTAACATCTTTGATGCAGGGAAACATCCAGTGGAAGAGCACTCCGTTTTCCACATAGAGCTGCTTTCTGAGACTATTGAGGACACCCATGAGGACTTGTTTTCTAATTTTCCATCTATTTCTGGCTTTGATGATATTTTTGCATGTCTTGATTGTACTAACACTAACCATTGTGTGGTTTGTGCTGAGATTGTTGCATGTTTAGCAGGTGATAAATTTGTCAGTGCAGTGGGTGAGAAACATGCAGAAGATGAAGCAGCACTTAAACCCTCCCTACCTATCTGCCACCTCCTCCTGCGAAGCCACCAGAGGAAATGGATTGTGCACCATGGATAGTTCAAGGGATTGAAGCCAAATTTTATTGGGAGGACTTTGTTGAGGAAGCGGTCGTCTTTGACCCAAGAGGAGGTGATGGGTCCGCCGCATTGAGCAAGGTCACCAACAGTGTCAAGTGTTTACTCATATATCAAGGCTGCAAGTTATGGGACCATGGAATGAACTCTCCTTCTTTGGCCTTATGTTACAAGCAATGGGATCCAGGTGGCAGCTTCCGCATACATTGAACTTTATCAGGGAGCACCCTTTCCTTTCCCTCACTCTGTTTTGATATTTGTGTTGTTCATTGAGGACAATGTATGTTTTAAGTGTGGGGGAGGGAACCGTTTGTTTTGTTGTGTTTTGTGTTTTGTTGTGTTTTCTTTTCGCTCTTGAATAATTTGAGAAGCTCAAGAGCATGTGTGTCTTGTGTCGGCAAGCTTGGTAGGTTTTGGTTGATTTAGCACAGATTGATGGCATGATTTATGTTGATGATTCCCCCTAGGTTTTTGAAATTTGGGAAATTGTGATCCCCATTTGAAAAATTGAAAACTGAACTTTGAGATATTTTGTTGTGAGGGCATGATTTATGATAAGTTTGGGGTGATAGGGTGCACACACTAGGGATAGAATCTCGGTCAAACAATTTGCATGAATGTCCGGGTGAGGATTTGAGCCTCCAACATGTTTTTGATTGTGTGAATCACTTTCAAGTTGCACTTTCCCGAATTTGCTTGAATCTCTTCATGGTTTGCATGTCTATGTGTTTGCATCAAATGATTTAGGCAATTTTCTTTGAATTAACTACTTGGCCTAAATTGAACCAGTCCCTAATGCATGTTCCCTAGTTAGCCCCTTTGAGCCTAATTAGCCTATTGTTTCATGATGACCTTATGTTATGAGCCTGAATCTGGAAAAACCATGTTAACCCGATCTTAGGATTAGGAGAGCATGGAAGCTTAGCAAGAGAATGGTTGCAAGAAACTAAGTTTGGGGTGGCTACAGGGATATGATGTGTTGATGGGGATTGAGAAAAAGAAAAAAAAAAAAAAGGTTGGAGCCAAAGGGCAAAAATAAATCTTTAAAAAAAAATGCAAAATGTCAAGAAGGGTATTAGAAGAAAAGGGCTGTAGCCACCCAAGGCAAAAAGAAGAATAAGAATAGGAACTTGAGTAGGAAATTCAATGTGTAAACAGCTTCATGCTCTCTTAGTTCCTAGGGATTTCAGCCCAGTACCTTTGTATATCCTTCCCTTAGCCAGGCCCCATTACAACCTCGAAAGACCTTTTGATGTTGCATGCATGTTTTCCGTTGGAACCATTTTGAGATGAAAATCAAATTCATGGGAAGTGCTCTTAAAAGTGAAACTGAGTGAAATGTTGTTAGCCTAGACAAATTGAGAGATTGAGTGAACACTAAACCCCTTTGTGAGGAAGGCGATTGTTTGAATTTGGTGATCTCCCTCTTGTGTGTAACTTAGATCCCCTGTTTAGATTAATGATTGTTTGAATGATGAAACTCTCAGATGTTCAGAATAAATGATTGTGGGGATTACATTGTTGAAAAGGGGGGAACATTGAAGGAAAATTGTTTTGATGAATTGCTTGAAATTTGTGCGGAATTGGTTGAAATCCTTCTAGCTTGCCAAGTCTTGAGTCGTTTTGAGTTTTAGTTTGCTTGGGGACAAGCAAAGTTCAAGTTTGGGGTATTTTGATAAGCCTCTGGCTCATCTAGTTTTATGACTAGTATGACCGTGGTTTTGTGCCAATTATATCTCATTTTCACCCAAATTAGGCTTGATTGTCCTCAAGCAAGGTTTTGAGTCCCTTAAGTAGATTTAGGGTTATTTAGCCAGTTTTCGAGTCAAATAAAGCACTTATGGCTTTTTCATGTTTTCAGGTTGACTTAGAGTCCAAGGAATGAGGGAAACAATGGAAATTGCAATCCTGGAAGCACTCGCCCCATGAGAGGTTACTCGCCTCGCGAGATTGAAGACCAGCATGTGCCAGAAAAGTCATGTTCTCTGCCTCGCCCCGCGAACTATAGCTCGCCTCGCGAGCCTGAAGTCAGCAAGCATCACGGTCATCCCGTGACACCCATCACGGGCGTGAAGAGAAACCCCTGGAAGACAGAGACTATCACGGCCTGGCCGTGATGAAGGTCACGGCCATGACAGATAAGCACCCGAAGACAGAGACCATCACGGCCTAGTCGTGATAGGCATCATGGCTGTAACAACCCAGATTTTGAAGACTCGCCTCGCGAGAACTCCACTCGCCTCGCGAGATTACAAATCCAAACTGGCGCCATTTTAATATTCGCCTCGCGGGAGGCCACTCGCCTCGCGAGAATGCGCAGTTTCTGAAAGTTATAAATAGCTGTTTAGGGCAGAACAGAAGGATCTTTTGGCTAATCCTTGTTTTCGAATTTCTCTGGTTGTTTTGCGTTTTTGATGGAGAACTAATCTCCCTAGGTTGATCTGCTGTAATCGGCTTCCGCCAACACTTGAGGTCTTGTAATTCCTGATTTAATTCTCTTCTCTCTTTCAATGCTATTCGTTATTCTCTGTTTTCTTAATTCAGTTTGTATCGAATTAGTGTTGATTTATTTTCGATGATTTTATATTCCTAAACTTAATCGCGTTTGCTTAATTCGCGTGCGTTCAATTCGTGTTTGCTTAATTCACGAAGGGCTTCATCCGTTTGCTTAATTCGGAATTAGGAATATATGTCCCGTAGCGTCGGTTTCGCTTGTAAATCGATGCTACAATCGAAAAGGGATTAGACTCCGCTTAGGGCATGGAATTACATGAACCGATGATAGTGGGAAACGAAACAGCAGATTGATCGTCTTAGTCTTATTTGATAATCACGTAATTTGCTCTGTTTTTATGCTCTGTTTTCATTCTGTTTTCCAATCAACTTCAAACCAAACACCCCCCCAAGAAAACTGATTTTCTGCGATAATAGCACTACAAGAGTCCTTGTGATACGATACCCGAGTTGTCGCACACTAAACTACATTTTTACTAACCGCTCATCTTTTGACGCGTGCGCGACAGCGCGTCGGTAAGCATTGTATGGAAGATGATATTTCATTCAAATCAAGCATATATATGTTATTGATTCTCTTGCCTATAAACCTAACTTGTTTATCATGCATACTTTCAACTAAGCAACATTCTTGATCAAAAACAACTTTAAAGCCCTTATCCCATAGTTGACTAATGCTTAACAAGTTATGCTTTAGACCTTAAACCAATAGCACATTATCAATTGTACTATTATAATTCTTACCAACCTTTGTAACACCCTTCTCGGGCGCTATATCGTAAGTGACATTTTAAGACAATTAAAATTGGCTATAAAAGAATGGGCTAATTTTTTTCTTTTTTTACAATCAAATATTCCATTATCACATTTGGGATCATAAGTTCGAAAATCATTTACATAATACCCAACCCGACTCATAAACATAATTCATAGAATATACAGACTCAACATAAAGATGTGGAGATGCAACTCCTAAAATATAAGATACTTGGAATCACAGCTCCATAGACAGTTACATTAACTCCCAAGCATACCCAGTTGGCAAAACTAAAATAGAAAAGATAATCATTTCTCCTACATCGTGAGAAAGAAAAACTCACTGACGAGATCTAGTGGAAACTCTATTTGAGTCCACTACCGACGTCGTCACAAAAGACACTACTGGAGCTACTACAATAGTAACTCTCGAACTAAGCCCTTTCCTTTTCCACGAGGAAAAACATGGTCTACGAACCATCGACAGTCTGGAAGGCGTCCACTAGAAAACTCTAACATATCGTCCGCATGCTCGAACCTCGACCTCTGCGACGCATCAGCCAAGCGACATCTTGACGTCTCAATCTTCTCAAAAATAATACAGAAGGCACATAGCCAGCCGACATAGGCAATATAAAAATAAGGTGAGATTTCCATTTATCTTACACATAAGGTAGACATGAAGTGGTACGACACTCAGGTACGTACAATTAACAATTGGCAATCATATTTACACTCATAACAAAACAATAATGTTTCACAGAAACATGACCACATCACCACGTTTTCCTAGATAGAAGACATCTAAGACTTGTGAATGACCTCTAAATTCCTATACCATGGTTTTACAAATAGTCAGAGAGAGTGGTTCGGAGGATTATTCCTGAGGTACCAGCCTTGGGTAATAAAGAATGCGTCAATAGAAGAGGGCGTGTACGTCATAGACTTTTTCAAGAACATCCTACACTATCAGAAAACACGTAGCTTCTATTCAAGTATGTCGGTGTATTGCCAGATAACCACGCCACAGAGGAGCAACCCACTGGGCCTATGTGAGTATTTCATAACCCCGACATCCCCAAGCATCAATCAGGTCGGCCCTACTAATTCGCACCCACATTAAAGTGTTAGCTCAATCTCCTAGGCACAACGACCTTACAGAACATAGTTTCACTATGTGTTTAGGCAAAATTGTCGGAAAATGTGTTCTTCTTGTCCTTCCATCGGATGACATCTTGATTCCATCAAAATTCTCTTAACGTGCTTTCTCAGATGCTAGATGTTCTTAACATCAAGCGAAAGTTCTCAAGTAACTTTTCATCTTTGTGTAAAGATATCTTAAAACACTTTGTTTAAAAGTCCTGAAGCATTATGAGATTGGAATACAAGTCCAATTATTTATTTCTCTTTACTTTTCTAATTGAGCCTTTTTCTTTGGCTTCCAAGAAAACAAATCATTCTGAGTCCATTAAATTTTATAGAATATGGATAATAAATTATCCATACTTTATGACATAAGACCATGTTCCACCCCACGTCATAAATTATTACGTTCGTATTTTCACAAAATCATTTTTGACTTAGGTTTTTTGCAATTTACAGTAATATCTCGTCTTTGAAGACGAAAATCCTTTTGTCTTCAAACCAAAATATTTAAATAAAATCAAATCAATTTTCAAGAATACTTTCCATCATACATAGGTAGCAGTTTCTCAAAATATTTTCTTGAAAATCCTTAAAAACGTTTAACAACGGTTAACCGCTTTTTACTGAATTTAGGCCCAAAGGCCATATTTTTGAAAACATGGTTCTTCACCTCAAATGTATTACTCTCCTAGGTTATATTACTCATATGAAAATGCTGAATCACCAATTTTACATCTTACTCTCCATTTATACGAAATTCCTAAAAATTTGACTGAACATCGTTAAGTTTGTAAATCGCGTAAATCATTTTTCAATGATTTTAAACTCTAATAGTCTAAAACTCATTTTGGAGTTTTAGAACAGTTTAATAGGTATGAAAAACAGTTTCTAACTGTCCGATTACATAAATTTTTGAAAATTGCAGTTTAGTCCTTAAACTTTCATTAATTACAAAAAGGTCCTTATTCACTTAAAACCTTGTACTTTTTATTTATAACTTGAAATCACACCAAACCAACTTCTTTAGAAATATTTTTCAGTTGCTCTCAAATTTCCATAAATTATATTTTTACCCAAATATTTTACAATATTTGCAAAAAGGTCCTTGTTTACAAAAAAACTTATAACTTTTTATGTATTAATCCAATTAACACCAAACCAATTTCTATGGTTTTGTATCATCAAGGACTACAATGTTAACACACAAGAACATGAATTTCAGTGCAACCACTGAAATATGAAATTCTCATAAATTGCATTTTAGTCCCTACGGACTCATAAAATCATATCTTTCAATATACACATCCAAATCAATCCAAACCAATTTCTATATTCTTATTTATTCATTCAATCCTTATAAAAATTATTCAAACAAATTAACTTAACTTGAAACCCCATTAATCAGTTATGGCCGAATGGCCTTAAATAAATATATTAGGCATTTTTCTTACTAAGTCAAGAAAACAACAAACTTGATTCCAACTTAAGGTCATTGGAATAAAAAAAAAACATATGACATATCATACCACAACCAAACATCAAATCAAATCCTCCAAGAGGATCACACACATATAAATCAATAATACATAATCCTAACACTTAGGATTTACAAGACAACATACAAATACTTTAAACCACATACATATCTACATTAAGGTAGGATAGTAGCAATCTCCCCCATTACCTCTTGTAGATCACTTGAAGATTAAACAAACATAATCTAAACCAAGCAAGGTAGGCCACCGTTTTGTCCACCAAAACCTAGCCATGAGCAATCAATCAAGAAAACAAGTTAAGGAATGAAGAAAATCATCCTAACCCACTTGCACATAGGTTCGGCCAAGATAGAAAGAAATAGCTAGGTATCTCTAAATTTAATTTTCAAGCTCTTGGATGATGAAAATAGAAGTTATATGGAGATCATAGAAATTGATCTCACATTAAAATGATTTTTCTATGATTTTCTAGGAATTTTCAAAGTTCTAGATCTAAGAATTTTAAATGATGATCATGGAATGAAAATAATGAAATGAATGAAAAAAAAAAGACATGATTGATCATGTAGAAGAGAGGTTACCTCTTGATGAGGAGTAATGATCAAAACAAGCTTAGTTGAAAATTTGACAGCTTTGAGGGTGTGGTGATGTTATGAGCATATCTCCCGATTTACTCATCTACAAATTACAAACTTTGACTTGTTATAAAGGTAAGAAGGAGAGGCACAACTTTTACGTTTAAGGTTTTGTTTGATTCGTATCCGAACAGGGGCGTAAAGATCCTTATTTCCACTGTTCTCTTGGGATGCTGAGGATTTTGAGCTGTTTTGGTAATTTGGGCATATCTCCCAATATACTTATCCGTTTTTGGTGATCTTTAGCTCGTTGGAAATAAGAGATTAAGAGAAACAACTTCTATAGAGAAAGTTTTACGAGTTTCAGAACATAAAAGGGTCAAAAGTTTGATACAGTTTCGGATGAGTATGAGCATCAATGAAGTCTTTATGTGTTCTTAGAGAAAATGATGAACAACCTTCATGAAGAAGATGAAACACTTGTGAAGGATCAAAAATGAAATGGATATAGCCTTTTATAGAGGTGAGGCCGTGGCTTCAAGGGACCAAATGGTCAAAAATGTTGTCATGGCAAACTTGGAGTTACAAGGAGAGATTAAGGGTATTTTGGACTTTTCACATATATATAAGTAACCATTATGCTATTATATGAATATGTGGTGGAGGTACTCTTAGGGTGGTGTGGCTAAGTTTGGACCACAAGAAGGAAGAATATATTTTTAGTTACAAATCATGGTTGGCTAACCTTTGTTGGAGTTAACTAGACATAGGACAGTTTAGGGGTATTTTAGTCTTTTCACGTTTACTTGTCATAAATGCACATTAATGGCTATGGTGAGTCATCATGGTGACTCATTCCTCTTGAGTCATCATGGACGACTCGTCGTTCTGTTCTCCCGGTATATCTCTGCACATTCGTGTCTGGTTCCGTTGTTTACCCGATTAGGGTTTTTGAGAGAAAGATGATGAAGTGGAATCAAAATGAAATGAGTTTGGTTTAGTGGATGGGTTTCACGAAATTAAGTATATTTAGAGGGTATTTTGGTCAAAATTCACTCAGGGACACTCGGAATTTTACTTAAATATCAAGGGCATTTTGGTCTTTTTACATATGACCATCATTTCTTGCATTTAATGCAAGATGACTAACCCCTATGACTCACCCCCATGAGTCATCATAGTGATGACTCATTGTGCTCATCCACTCGGCGTCGGGTTTTGTCTCTGCACCTCGATCCGTTCTTGATTCTATCGATCCCCAATCGTCGAGTACTTGCCCGATTACATATAATAACCTATTTATTTTGAAAATTTTCAAAATAACCACTATCGTTGGAAAAAATAAGAATCCCAACTATTTCGTTCTCGGATCACAATTAGGTTTTCTGATCAGTAAAATCTTACAGTCAGTTAAAATGCAGATCGGGTTTCGTCTGAATTTTAAACCTAAATTTTTATCGTAACCTTATACCATAAAGTAGAGTATAAATATGATTTTGTTTTATCCAAAATCATTTTCTAAATCTCAGATAAAAATATAAAGAATTAAAAATTCTACCGATAATGAAAAACAGTAAAAACGGGGTGTTACAACCTTACCCACTCCAAGAACTTTACCCTTGTTGTTATCTCCATATGTGACATGACCACTTTTCCTTGGAGATAGATGGGAAAAATTTGAGATGTCTCCGATCATATGTTTATAGCATCCACTATCCAAGTACCACTCCTTGCATAGTGTCTTCAAGCATACCTATACAAAAGAGATCATCAAATCTTAGGTACCCAATTTGAGTTGGGTCCTTGTATGTTAGTCTTGGGTTTACTCCCTTTTGGGACCCACATCAAGTTACAATTCTCAACACCTTTTATTTTGATATAACATTTTGAAATATGGTGTCCATGCTTGCAACAAAAATAACATTTTATGGTTGACATCTTTTGTTTGCTTGATGGAACAAATTGAGTGTTGTTAGAGGCTTTAGCATCAAATGGATTATATCCCAATCCAGCCTTAACAAAACTCATAGTTTGTTTACCAAGTAAAACATTAAGATTGTTACTCCCATTTGTGAACCTTGCAAGTGACGTTTTCAAATCAATGTTTTCACTTTCAAGATTCTGCAATTTTCACAAGTGGTGGTGCACCATTCTTTTTCCTTTCCTTTTGAAGAATTTTTGACATTCTTTTTCATAGTCTCAATCTCTTGCCTTTGATCCTCAACTTGCTTTTTCAAAACAAATTTTTCTTTTTCAAGTTGAGCCATAAAATTCTTTTGTTTCAAAACAAGTTTGGCTAAATCAAGAGACTCTTTATGTAATTCTTCAAAAGCATCATGCAACTCATCATAAGTAAAAGAGAGAGAGAGAGAGGGTTCATCATCCGATAACTCATCTTCACTTTGATGTGAAGTCATTAAACATGGATTGGCCTCTTCACATTGACTATATTCATCATTTGAGGATGACATCTCATTCTTATCCCATGCTATGTATATTTTCTTACCCTTCTTGTCTTTCTTGCCCTTCTTCTCATCTTTATCATTCTTCTTCTTGTAGTTGGGACATCATATTTCATGTGACCAGGCTTTCCACATTCATATAAAGTTGGATTGGAAGTACTCTCCTTCTTTGTGAACTTCTTGTTGTTGAAGTTGCCTCTCTTGAAGCTGCCTCTTCTCTTGAGAAACTTTCCAAACTTCCTCACTAAAAAGTTAATGTGCTCCTGTTGAGATGCCTCACTTGAATCTTCACTATCACTTAGGTCTTCCTTTCTTGAAGATGCAACCAAGGCTATGCATATCTTACTCTTGTCTTGATCTTCACTCTCATTTAATCTTGATAGCTCAAGTTCATGCTCTTGAAGCTTGCCAAAGAGTGTTGCAAGTCACATTGTAGAAAGATTCCTGGATTCCGCAACAGTCGTCACCTTGGGTTGCCAAGACCTATTCAAACATCTTAGAACTTTGTTAATAAGATTCTCATTATCAAACACTTTACCAAGAGCACTAAGTTGGTTAACAATATATGTAAAACGTTTTTTCATATCACATATAGATTCACCATACAACATTCTAAACAATTCATACTCATGGGTTAAAGTATTCATCCTAGATCTCCTTACTTCACTTGTGCCCTCATGGGCTACCTCAAGTGTATCCCACATTTCCTTTTCGGAATTGCAAGTAGAGATTCTAAAGAACTCGTCAATACTAAATCCCATAATAATGATGTTCTTAGCCTTCTTATCTAATTGGACCATTCATTAACAACATGTTTAGGCATAAAAGGACCATTCATAACCGTATCCCATATATCAACATCTATTGCCTCAATGAAAATTTTCATCCTTTCTTTCCGATAAGGATAACCTTCACCATTGAAAATAGGGGGTTTAGAAATAGAAACATATTCACTTGTCACATTTGATTGAGAAGCCATTTCCATGAGACTTGAAAGGTGAATAACCTTATTCAAGAACCCCCTTTAGGTACCAATTGAAGATGTGGAAACGGTTCTTAGTCAAGAGGCCAGGGGGGTTGAACTGACATTTTTAAAACTTTTCGAAAAACAAATGTTTAACTTCCCTTATTCAAATGTAGTAGCAAGATAGTAAACTTTCTTTGAAGCTTAAGCAAGAAACAATTGCAATACCAATTCAAGAATGCACTTCAAGAAAATATTCAATTGTATAAGCTAAGGGATAGTATCATACAACAATCATGCACTAGTATCATAAGCACAGAACATAAAGAATCATGCATACGATAATAAAGATTGAAAGAAAGTAAAGAGAGTAGGGATAGAGAAAGTGACACAAGTATTTTACTGGTTTGGCCCACAACCTGAGTGGCCTACATCCAGTCCCCAAGAATCCTCTTGGAGAAATTCACTATGACAAAGTTTGTAAAAGAGATACCACACTCCTTACAAAAGTCACTCTCCTCTAGTAGGATACCTCACCCACTAAAACCACATTTTCAAGAGATACATCACTCTTGAACCTTGTTGGATGCCTCACCAACAACTCACTAAGGGATGCCTCACCCTTACACCTTGTTGGATACCTCACCAAAAATCACCACATGAGATACCACACTCTTGCCAACAAAGGGATGCCTTACCCTTACTTTGAAGGATACCTCACCAACAAAGATTTTTCTCCAATGGCCACTTTGAAGGATACCTCACCAACAAAGATTTATGGCCCTTAAGAGATACCACACTCTTGATGAGAACCTTTGGAAACACAATCCCAATACAAAACTCAAAACAAATTGAGTAGAAGATAAAATCCTAGCACAAACACTTGTGCATCAAAGCTTGTAGCTGCTAGATCACTTGTAACAAAGGATGAAAAACAGAAGTTTTACGGAATTTTAGGGTGAGTATTCGAATACTCTTATAGGGTATTCGAATACTCCCTGTAACAGAACCCAACAAACTTAACAGAATGGGTGGTATTCGAATACTCACAGGGGTATTCAAATAATCCTTAAACAAATTGCCAAAATGCTTAAGTAATGGCATACATGAGTTGGCATTTGAATACTCTTGAAGGAATTTCGAGTTCTCCTTAAAGTAGACCAATATTCAACCATGTATTTGATTACTTATACCTTAAAAACATTTTTCCAACATTTGGCATTTGATTTAGCTCAAAATGATTTCTACTTTTAGGTTTTAGCATTATTATCTTCTTAACTTTGTTAAGCCATCT
Source organism: Sophora flavescens (assembly GCA_030762895.1). Lineage (NCBI taxonomy): Eukaryota > Viridiplantae > Streptophyta > Magnoliopsida > Fabales > Fabaceae > Sophora > Sophora flavescens. The sequence continues at coordinate 159,611,025 of CM061063.1, read as the reverse complement.
AAACAATCTATGTTATTTGTGACTTACATCAAAACCATAGAAAAGCAAGCATAAACTATCAAAACGATTACAACATTGATCATCATCAAAACTCATTTCATATCTTCATTCATCAACATAGGTGGAGATACTCTTCATGGAAGCACAGTTGAGACTTGTATCTCATCATCATCTACATCACCCATTCCCGTTTGAGAACTGACCCATGACATCCAGTATCCATACTCGGATACTCTGACCTCATATGTTCTACTCACATCCAAGTTCACAAATGGTAGAGATAACTTGAATGCTTTATTAGGACAGCAAAAGTGTGTTTATGATAAGGCTGGAATAGGCTATAAACCGAAGATACATGAGAAATCTTTCAAGAAATTTTTTACTGCACCTAAGACATCAAACACACCATTTGTTAAATGCAATTTTTGTGGTAGAAAAGGTCACACAGCTTCTACATGTCATTACAGAAAATCTGCTTATAATGAGTCGAAGTATATATGGGTTCCAAAAGGAACTATTGCTGCAACTAACCCAAAAGGACCCAAACAGACTTGGGTACATATAACAAAAACATGAAATTCTATTTTGTAGGTGTGGTGGAAGGTTAAGAGAAAAAATTGGAATCATGACAAAGAGCCTTCACCAAACAAAATGGGTAACAATAAAGAAAGAATATTGATTGAATATGTATTTCCAATTATCATTATCAATGTATGATTGTGGATCTTTGTGTTGACTTATATAACATTGTATAGTATGTCTACATTGTTCTATTAAAGTTATTTGATCTATCTTGGAATAATCATATGGCATTTTTGTCTCAAGTAGAACCTAAGAACTTAGATGATGCTATAATTGATGAATAATGGATGATGGCTATGCAAGATGAGTTAAACCAGTTTGAAAGAAACCAAGTTTGGAAACTAGTGTCTAAACCCAAGAACTATCAAGTAATAGGTACAAAATGGGTTTTTAGGAATAAACTAGATGAAAAGGCTATAACCAAGAAGAAAGCATAGATTATGATGAAACATATGCACCAGTAGCAAGATTGGAAGCTATAAGAACGCTACTTGCTTATGCTTGCATAATGGGATTTAAATTGTATCAAATGGATGTTAAGAGTGCTTTCTTAAATGGATTTATACAAGAGGAAGTGTATGTTGGTCAACCACTGGGTTTTGAGAATAATGAATTGCCTAACCATGTTTATAAATTGTCTAAAGCACAATGTGGCTTAAAGCAAGCTCCTAGAGCTTGGTATGAAAGGTTAAGTAATTTTCTCATTGAAAAAGGATTTAAAAGAGGTAAAGTTGACACAACTTTGTTTTCTAAGAAAAAGGCACACAACATTTTACTTGTACAAATATACGTGGGTGATATAATTTTTGGTTCCACTAATGAGCATTTTTGCAAAGAATTTGCAAGTCTTATTTAGAGTGAGTTTGAAATGTCAATGATGGGTGAGATGGACTTTTTCCTTGGACTGCAAATAAAGCAAACTGAAAATGGAATCTTTGTTAGCCAAACCAAGTACTACAATGAGTTGATCAAGAAGTTTGGCATGAAAAATGCTAAGGAGATGGCTACTCCAATGAGTACCTCCTGTTATCTGGACAAGGATGAGCAAGGTAAACCTGTTGATGTTTCTAAATTCAGAGGTATGATACGCTCCCTACTTTATCTTACTGCTAGTAGGCCATATATCATGTTTAGTGTATGCATGTGTGCTAGGTATCAAGCAAATCCAAAAGAATCACACTTAACAACAATTAAAAGGATAATTAAGTATCTGTTAGGAACAAAAGACATGGGATTATGGTATCCCAAGGGAGCTACATGTACTTTAATTAGCTACTCAGACTCTGATTTTGCTGGTTGTAAACTAAATAGAAGGAGTACTAGTAGAACTTGCCATTTACTAGGAAACTCATTAGTATCATGGTTCAATAAGAAACAATCTAGTATGGCTTTATCCACTGCAGAGGCTGAATATGTAGCAGCTGGTAGCTGTTGGGCACAGGTTTTTTGGATGAAACAACAATTAGATGATTATGGTGTGCAACTAAACCAAGTTCCTATTAGATGTGGCAATATACAAGTGCAATTAACCTAACTAAGAATCCCATAATTCACTCTAGAACTAAACACATAGAAATCAGACATCATTTCATTAGAGACCATATACAAAGTAGAGAAATTGAGATTGAATATCTTGATACAACTAAACAACTTGCTAGTATCTTTACCAAGCCCTTGAACAAGGAAAACTTCTTTTTCATTAGAAGAGAATTGGGCATAATTGATCAATCCTATATCTAAACTCTAAAGAAACTGATTATATGACTGTATCTTTGTGTAAATATGCTCTGATTCTTGTATGATTTGATTTGGAATATCTATGAATGATTAGAAGAAGGTTTTGGAACATCTATGCGAGTTGGACGCCTTTTTTTTTTTATTTTCCTGCACCTATCCCTCTATGATGAATAATTTTATATGTTATGTTTGAATGTTTAAAAGCTTACCTTCTCTATTGCTTTAAATGTTTCTTTTCTTTACCTTTTTTATAATACCAAAAGGGGGAGGGAAAAGTATGATATAGAGAAATGGGAAAATAACAAATTATACATGTATATGTTGGGGGGGAGATAGAATGAGCTTACATGATTAATAGGGAGTAAATCAAATTCTGCTCTGTTAATATTTTTTTTTTGCTCTGATATACTTATGCTCTGACTGCTCTGATACCATGATATAAAACTGTCGAAAACACTTAGCTTCTGCTACACTTATACTCTTATCTTATAATTTGTTAAAAGATTTGTCATAATAAAAAAGGGGGAGTTTGTTAGACTCAATGACTTCGAGATTTTGATATATGACAAATACAACTTAATATGTATGCAAGTGTTTTAGTGTCAAACTGCAAAGACAGGTATCTAGCAGTGATCAACAAGTTCGGTGAGCAACTAAAGGAGAATATTCAAGGAAGAACTTGAAGGAATCAAAAGAGCAAAAACAAAGATCAAGGAATCATCAAGACTAAAGCTTAAAGGAGAAATTATATTTAAGTCTTAGATGATTTGTAAGAGAAAGAAATTTGTTAGTCACAAAAAGCACAATTAAAAAGATGCATGAAGAAAAATCAATTTTCATAACCTGCATTAAAAGGAATAAGTTTTCGTTAATGAAAATGATTTTTGGAAATAAGAAGTACTCGTCCAACACTGAAGTAACAGAAGCGCTCGTCCAACACTGAAGTAATAGAAGCGCTCGTCCAACATTGAAGTAATAGAAGCGCCTGTCCAACACAAGTGATAGAAGCGCTTGTCTACTAAAGTGACAAAAGCGCTCGTCCACTGAAGTGACAGAAGCGCTCGTCCACTAAAGTGATACATGTGCTCGTCCACTAAAGTGATAAAAGCGCTCGTCCACTAAAGTGACAGAAGCGCTTAACCACACATGTCTTTGGACTTGCTAAGATCTTAATGAGAAGATTCGTCCAATGACGTGGCATATGGATCTCGTCTACTAGCTCGTCCGATGTAAAATCTTAAATTCAAAATGGCTAGATGGACGCGATTATTTTCAAGATGGATGCGAATTCTATAAGAACTATCAGAATATTATTTCAAGAACCAGAATCAAGAAAACATATTCTGTTAATCAGATCCAAATCTGTTTTGATTGATCCCAATGATTATAACTTGTTTTCTATATAAAGAGGGATCAAAGGAACACTTTTTAAATCGAATAACATCAATCATAAAGTGTTATGATATAGGTTCAAACAAGAACACTAAAAGGTATAAGTTCAACCAAAACTAGTTCGTAGGGTTAGAGATTCCTGAAAATTATACAACTCATGGATTTATGATCCTTAAGTGTTATGAGTTCATAAACAATGATCATTTAACAAAGTTGACTTAAAATCCCACTAAGTTACAAACTTAGGGTATTCGGACAAGGCTAGTAAAATAGGATAGCATTCACTAAACTTTCCAATCTCTTAGGTTTAGCATCCATATGTATTAAGGAGCTCAAAATCATGATCATTTCAGAAAAATAAGAACAAAGTATCCTAGGTCCATAACCTTCTAGGTTCGGCCTTCATAGGATTTATAGGCTAGAAATCTTTAAACTTTCCAATATCTTAGACTTAGCATCCAAATATCTTATGGAGTTCAAGTCCATGATCATTTTGGAAAACAATTGAAACTTAAACACCCCAATCCTTTAGACTTAGCATCCAAATATCTTATGGAGCTCAAGTCCATGACCATCTTGGAAAAATAAAAACTCAAACATCCTAGAACTTAAACTCTAAGTTTCGGCCATCATAGGATGATGAGGAAAACATTCTTTGTTTAACAATAACTCTTAGGTTTAGAATCACAAGGTATTAAGAGTTCTAAATCCATGATCATACTTGGAAAGTTGAAACATAGTATCCTAGGCCTACTTATTCATATTTTCGGCCATCATAGGAACAAACTATCAAACCTTCCAATATTTATAGATTTAAGATCAATGGATAGTTAGAAACTCAAACACATGATCATATTCCAAATGTTGAAACAAAAACCTCCTAGGTCACAAATGCAAGCATTCGGCCTTCATTGGAAGAGATAGGTAGAGATTTTTGTTTTATACAACCTCTTAGTATGTGAAAATATAATTTAATACAAGACTATAGAAAGTGGTTTCAACTCAACAGGAGTTTTCTACCATTTTAGAGAGATTTTAGAAGTTTAAAGCATATAAGAAACACATAAAGTAAACTAAGAAATAAAAGATGAAACTTGCAAAAAGATTCATATGAGAGCATTAACCTTAGTATAAGGAAGAACTTTAATGAAGAACTCAAGTAGAAAAGATGAATTAAAACTCAAGCTTTAAGAGCTTAAACTTTTAAAAGAAAGGAAGAAGATGAAACTTTAATGGAGTTTGAAGAAGGAAGATGATGAAGAGAAAATGAAAGGGATATATATAGAGAGGGGGGAGGAGTCCACGACCAAGGGAGAAGAGAGGGAGGGCTTGTTGAGCAAGCTTGGTGGTTTAATGCTTTATTGGATGGAAGAAGAGCGATAAATAACTTTTTTGATTAGAATAGTATTATAATTTGAAAAGTGTGATGATTACACTTTTGGAGTGTGTCATAGCCTCTTCCATCATGTCTCCTCACTTATTTTATGTTCCCTAATCTGCTCCATTTCATACCCGGTTGTATTTCCGATCATAATTCTTTCGACGTTTTCACCCGAATAAAATATTATATTTTATTTTTGAACGAAAAATTTCAAAATAACCAAAGTTGAAGGAAACATGATAAAAACACTAATTGTCTCGTTCACGTAAACTTGTACCGGTAGTGAAAACACAGACCGATTTCCGTCTGAATTTTCAACCAAAATTTTTACCGTGACTTCATATGATATAACAACACAAGAAAATGATTTTAGTTTAATTAAAATCATCCTGAGTTTAATCTAAAATAAACACATTTAAATATCTATTTACTGCTACTGAAAACATAGGAAAAACAGCGTGTTACAGAGGGTCTTGATTTGGAGGGGGTGGAGGAGGCTGAGTAGGCAGATTATGACTCTGTTGGAATCTAGTGAGAATGCTCATTATTTGATTGATCATCACATTTGTTGGAGCCAAAGCTTCTGCAACTTGCTCCTTGACCTGTTGCTTAACTTCTACTTTCACTCTCTCCTCTATTATCTTGCCTATAATTTCTTCAAAGTTTGGTGCAGTGAAGGTCTTGAGCTTTCAGCACTATCATGGACGTTTGCTTGACCTTGAAAGGTGCTTAGTGCTCTAGAATGTTGAGGTTGATCATTTGGATGGATAACTACCAGAGCCAGTGGTTGAGATGAGTCCTTCTCAGAAGTAATTTGTCTGGAAGCAGACTGAAGTCAGATTGAAAGAACAACCTTCTTTTAATCAGACTGAAGTTAGATTAAAAGAACAACCTTCTTTTAACTACTGAAAAATGTGATTCTCTAGGATCAGATTGAAGTCGAGCACATAAACATACACTGAACATTATGTCAGGTCTAGACGCAGTAAGATATAGCGGAGATCCTATCATACCTCTATATAACTTTTGGTCTACCTTTTTATATGATCGTCTTTGTTTAGTATGGACGTAGGACCCATAGGAGTGTTCATAGGTTTGCAATCATCCATCTTGAAGGTATAGACTATACTAAAACTTTTGCTCCTATTGCTAGATTAGAAGCAATTAGGATTTTGCTTTCATTTGCTGCACAACATAATATAATGTTTTAAACCATTAACTAAAAGAACATTTTCAATGGAGGGAAAATGTTGTTTACAAATTTTACCTACACCAATGATCTTTCCTTTTTGATTTCCACCAAATGTAACACAACCACCATCTTTGTGTCTAAGGTCTTAGAACATACACATTTCTCCCGTCATGTGACATGATCAACCATTGTCCAAGTACCAAGATGTTTGTTTCTTTCTTATTGTTAAGCAAATATGCAACAGGGATGATCTTATCTTTAGGTACCCAGATTGACTTGGGTCCTTTCTTGTTAGTGGTCACTGGTTTAGCATGTTTATTATGAATGCATCTAGATGTAACGTGCTCACTTTTTCCACACACTTTACAAAAGGTGTTGGACGGACTTGGTTTAGACTTAGCATGTTGTACTGGAGCTTTTGAAGCTCTATGATGTGTATGTAGTTTTGACTTTCTGTGAGATGCTTCACGCTTCTCTTTGTCATAACCAATCCCAGATATATCATGAGGTGACCTAGAGTACCTTAAAATGAGACTTAGTTTACCTTAGCCACCTAAAAGCTTAGACAGGGTGTCTATCAGGTATATCACATCTTGTTTCAGTTTTACAACTTTACAAGAAACAATAGGCTTACTCTCGAGTTTTCCAGTTAGACTGACATTCTCTAATTTGAGTTTATCATTTTCATCTTTAAGACTTTGTTTTTCCATGCAAACCCTATCATACTCTTTAGACAGTTTAGAAAATTTCTTTTTTATATTCTTATATTCATGAGACAGAATAGACGAGTCATGCAGTAGTTCATCAAATGCAGCTTGAAGAGTGGACGGAGTAGAATCCATTACCTCAGTATCAGTGTATTCACTTTCTGATGGAGTGTCAGCCATGAGACAAATATTTGCTTCTTCCTCAACTTCATCTTCTTCATCAGATGAAGATAGATCCAGATCCTCCCAAGTAGCCATCAACCCCTTCTTCTTCTTGAAGAACTTCTTTTTGTCCTTCAGATCAGGGCAGTCATCTTTGAAGTGACCAGGCTTCTTGCATTCGAAGCACAGAAGTGGACCTTTTTCCTTGGAGTCTGATTTCTCCTTGGAAAACTTTTTATTGAACTGTTTCCTCCAAAAGCCACTTTTCTTTCTCCACATGTGTTGAATCTTTCTAGAGATGAAAGATGGTTCATCCTCATCGGATCCTTCATCGCTATCTGAAGGGCCTGCTTCATCTGAAGATTCCTCAACTTTAAGAACTTTTGATGAACTTGCCTTATTTGCATTTAGGGCAATATACTTTCCTTTTCTGGAGTTATCTTCTTCATTGAGTTCAAGTTCATGGACCTTAAGAGAACCAAGAAGTTCCTCCAGGGTAAGAGTATTGAGGTTATTTGCTTCCTGAATAGCAGTGACCTAGGTCTCCACTGTTTATGCAAGCTCCTCAAAATCTTTCTGACATGATCTCTATTTTCATATGCTTTTCCAAGAGATCTAAGACTGTTGGTGATGGTTTGGAATCTTCCAAACATTTGATCTATAGTTTCATGTTCAGCCATTTTAAATAGCTCATACTGATGAACCATCATGCTTATCTTTGATTCTTTGACTTGGGATGACCCTTCATGAGCTAGGGCAAGAGTATCCCATATTTCCTTAGCAGTGTTACAGCTATGAACTTTATCATGCTCAGATATGGTGATAGCACACATCAAGTAGTGCTTAGCTTTCAGATTGAGTTGATGCTGAGTTTTCTGCTCTTGAGTTCATTGAACTCTAGGAATAGCAGCTCCAGCATCACCTGTTGGCTCAGTGTAGCCAGTTTCAATCAGCTCCCAGATATCCACATTTTGTGCATCAAGAAAAGCCATCATTCTCTTTTTCCAGTAGTCATAATCACTACCACGAAAGAGGGGAGGTCTGTTGATTGCTTGTCCTTTTGTATCCATGCTTGTTGGATCGTACTCCCTCAGCACTTGTTAGATGCTCAACCCTTTCGAGACCGAGCCCTAATACCAACTGAAGTTGACACAAGCAAACATAAGAAGGGGGGTTGAATTGTGTTTGTTAATAATTTTAGAAAATAACCTTTTGAAGATATTTTCTCAAGCAGAAGATAAAGCAAGGCACACACACAAAAAGACTTTTGAAAGATTAACAAAAATCAAGTTCAAGACCCCACAGTTAGAATAAATAAAAACCGTCAAAGGAAAAGGTTAGAAGACTCACACAAGTATTTTATCCTGGTTCACTCTCTTCCAACCAAGAGCTACGTCCAGTCCCTTCTACTTGAAGGTTTTCTCCACTATTCTCCAAATAGATTACAAGTATTCCACACCTCTTCAGGCTACAAGTATTCTTTCTCTACCAAGCCTCTTCAGGCTCTAACTCTAAGTAAAAGATTGTTTTTTATGATCTGCTTACTCACTATATGTGAGGATATGAAAGTTTAAGATCAAATGAATATTACAGAGATATTCAAGCTAAAGAAGAACAAAGACTATTGCACTTGAAAGATTATTGAAATGTTAATTGTAAATTGACAAAAAGTTCTTCTTCAATAGTCATGATCGTCTATTTATATTGAGCTTCATCTTCTCTTGAAAATCTTCAACGGTCTTGAATAAACTTCCCGTTTAGAGATAACATTTAATGCATGAGATCCGTTGAGTCTGATAGCTTGATTTTCTTCTAAGAAATGAGCTTTTGGTTATCACTTTTCCTTAAAGTAGAGAGTCACAACTCTGTTCATGTAAAAGTTGATTTCTGATTTATCCTTCTTTGTGTGTATCTCAGTTTTTCAGCTACAAAGATGTTAGAGAACATAGTTTGTTCTTCTCAATGGTACTATGTTTCTCTTACCAAGAAACAAAGCATTAAACAATGTAAAAATAGTACAAAAGACAAACATTCTTTTGAATTAAATATACAATAATTTGAAATAAATAAGCGTTGAATTGATAGGCTAGCATTTATATCACAGGACGCGCTAGTCTTTGGACGCGCAAGCTTATTAGGTAAACAATATGGATTGATTTTGAAGATGCGTCTACAGGTTTTCCGTCTACCTATAAGTCTTTGGACTTTCTTATTTCTTAGCTTGTTTTAGTGATCTCATCTACTCATCAGAAAACAGTAAGATTTAGATTCTCGTCTACATATATATATATATTTTAATGCCACGTATACTAAGTCATAGAGATGGTGAGAGTTTTACCAAAATGTTTAGATACCTCGTCTACGGATTAAACAAGGAATTTGATTTAATTCCAAGTGAAGACAAGGAAACTTTCCAAAGTGTTCCTGACTTATATAAATTTGAGCGTTCCAGCAAACTAGATAAGACTTGTTAGATCTCAATCGAAACTTTGTCATGCAAATTTAATTCTTTTGTTAATATCCAAACACAAAGATTATTAAACCAAAACCACTTTGGTTCCAACACTGGCTTATTGTAAATAATCTTTTAATATAATTAAGGCATATTGAAATATTTGGTCCCTGAAAATATAAGTCATTTTGGTTTTAGTCCCTATCTTTTGCTTTTGTTTTGCTTTTAGTCCTTGTAACTTTTTTTTAAAATAGGTCACTGCCATCAACTGCAACTATTAATTGTTGACGTGGTATACGGAAGTCCCCGTCAGCAGTGACACGAGACATGACACGTTTTTTTTTTGTTAACTTTTGTTTAAACGCATAGGACATGCCACCCCAGTATTTACATAATGTTATTTTTATATTATTTGAATAAATAGTAAATACATAAAACATTGTTTAAGAAAATATTAAACCTTATCGTAATGGTTTTAACGTCGGCTCCTAAATCTTCGATTGTTGGATTGGCATACCTATTTGATAATCGGCTAGATTATGTGATTTGTATATATTTATTTGATGGAATTTTGCTCCCAATTATACTAATTGATTGAGTTTTGTCCCTAAGTTTAGCTAGTTTAGTTTTTAATAATGTTTTACATATTTTAGTTTAATTTCATGTTTTCAGAGTTAATCTAATAGTATTTTGTTGTTCTCAAGTGGAATTGCAAAGAGCAAAAGGGAGCTGGATATTTAATTTGGACATGACCGATTCTAATGTAAACAAGAGATTGTGGGGCAAATGAAAGCCCAAGTGAAGAAGGAAGCTTCCTTTCCTTCTGGGCATTTGGACTGGGTGGATTACCAAAAGTTAGAAAAAAATAATGAAGCAAGATGGCCCATGTGGAAGCAAAACCTGAAGCTCCTGAAACGTAACAAAAAACAGTAGAATGAATACAAAAAGTAACGCACAGGCTGGAGAGTAAAAAAAAAGTAATAGACACTTGGAAAAATAAATGTGCAGCAACGTGAATAAAAGGGGCGGCATTGTGCAGCGGCAGGGGGAGCATGAGAGGACTGAAACCAGTGGGAGACAGCAGCATGGAAACGATGCTGCCATACTTGAACTCTACTGGGATCGTCTTCATTTTTATGGAGTTTTCTCTTTTCTCTTCTTCTCTTTTTATTTTATTTTATTTTAGGGTTTAGCATGTCTAGCTAAATTCCTTTTTGTTAGGGTTTTGGTGTAATCCTTTTATGATGAAGTTTTATCTGACAATTTGATTATCTTATGAACAATTGGTATTGTTGATGTGATGTTTACTGTGCTTTCTTACATTTGAATGCTTAGTTACCATTCTTGTGTTTTGAGGGTTCAATAATATGCTAGGAATATTGATTTTTGGACATTGCCTCTTGTAATCATCACGTTTAATTGGGTTAATCTAGGAATAGATAACTTGATTAATGTGGGCATTTCACAAATTCCACAGAACTTTTATCATCATGGCTTCTTAATTTGACCTAAGGATTTAGGGTAGTTTATAAGGTTTGATAGAATTGATTCACTAAGGAATTAGGCTTCAATTAATTTAGGGAATTTGTCTGTCAACAAATCAATTGGGATTAGGATAATTAGAGTTTTGGTAATTCATCAGATTCCTTATCTATGAGGAATCTGAATTCATAATTGGATGAAATCAAATCCCTAGCGCATTTATTTCTATTTTAACTCAACAAAAATTCCAAAAAATATTTTATTTCCCTTTTGCTTTATTTTATCTTTTGAGCTCTCTTCATACCAAAGTTTAGTTTAGATAGCTGTTTAATTTGTGAATCTTGGTAACTAATCCCTATGGACGATATTCGGTTCTCACCGAATTTATGACTTCCAACGATCTGGTACACTTGTCGAAATCGTCAACAAGTTTTTGGCATCGTTGCCGGGGATTGATTTTTGTTAATATTAGTTGTGCCAAGGAAATCTCGATTTGACATTTTATTCTCTGTTATTATAATTGCTGCAATTTTATTTTTATTTTACATTATTAGTGTGCACTGATTTTCTTTTGAGTTATGTATGCGAGGTATTGTTGATAAGGATTATTTGTTGTTTGATCCTGAAATTGAAAAGACAGCTAAGAGTAGCAGGAAGGTAGCCAAGCTTAGCAGGCAACAAGAAAGGGAACAATCACTTTTACAGCAACAGGTGGTTGAAGTTGAAACAGTCATGGCCGAGCAACCTGCTAGGCGGACATTCAGGGATTATTCCAAGCCCAATACTGAAGGTGCCTGGGCTTCTATTGTGAGACCTGCTGTGCAGGATAACAACTTTGAAATTAAGCCTGCACTCGTTAATTTGATGCACCAGAACCAGTTTGGTGGAGGAGCTCAAGAGGATCCCAATCATCATCTGGAGAATTTCTTGCAGATATGTGATACAATGAAGTTCAATGGAGCATCAGATGACGCTATTAGATTGATGCTTTTTCCTTTCTCATTGAAGGATAAAGCTAGAAGTTGGCTTCAGTCACAGCAACAGGGCAGTATCTCAACATGGGATGATTTGGAGTCCAAGTTTGTACAAAAATATTTTCCATCATCGAGGTCAGCCAAATTGAGGAGTGAAATTATCTCATTTGTGCAGCTAGAGTCAGAAACTTTGTATGATGCTTGGGAGAGGTTCAAGGAGCTACTCAAACAATGTCCTCGTCATTCTTTGCCTAATTGGTTGTTAGCTCAAACCTTCTATAATGGGCTGGATCCGAATGCAAGACAGATGATGAATGCTGCATGTGGAAAGCTTTTGATTTGAAGAGTCCATAAGAGGCTTTGGAAATTCTAGAGACCATGGCAGCCAGCAGTGCTAATATGCAACATGATAGGCAAAACAGAAAAGTCTTAGGGGTGAATGTTGTGGATAGTAATCTAATTGAGCAACAAGTTAACAAGGTGATTTCTCAACAACTTGCTATTTTGTTGGGGAATGGCCAAGTTAATGCACTGAATACACCTCCCTTTGTGTGTGATTTTTGTGGTGGAGAGCATCGTAATGGTGATTGTGGTACAAATCAACTCGGAGAGCAAGTGAATGCATTGGGGAAACAAATTAACCCCTATTCCTAATTTCTCATGGGGTTGACAAGGTCAGAATCAATTCAAGCCACTACAACAACAAGGGAATTCTTCATTCCAAGGACAATCTGTAAAACCCTGTTTTTCGTATGCTTCTTTATCAGTAAATACATGCTTTAATGTAATTATTTGCGAAGGCATCAAACTCCGGCAATCTCGTGCAGGGTGAGTGTGACATTGATGATAATCTCTTAATTGTACTGTTTGATTCGGGTGCAACCCATTCTTTTATTTCCATGGATCGTGTGAAAACTCTAAACTTGCTTGTTTCTTCCTTACCTTATAATCTGATTGTTTCTACCCCAACTGCTAAACCTATGACTGTTAATTCTCTTTGCTTAAATTGTCCTATCATTGTTCAGAGTAGAAATTTCCTTGTAGACTTGATCTGTGTGCCTTTAGTACAACTAGATGTGATCTTAGGCATGGATTGGTTATCTTCCAACCATATTCTAATAGATTGTGCTCAGAAAACCTTAGTTTTTAGGGATGAGATTTCTGGATTATTATCTGCTAGTCAGGTAAAAGCTTCTTTGAAAGAGGGAGCTCAAGGATACATGCTGCTGTTTTCTTCAGACGTCGAGAGAAAGTTTGACTTAGAATCCGTACCTGTCGTTCAACTGTTTCCGGATGTTTTCCCTGAGGATGTACCTGGATTGCCACCTGTTCGAGATATCGAGTTCGTGATTGATCTGATTCCAGGCACTGGTCCAATATCCATGGTACCGTATCGCATGTCGCCATCAGAGTTAGAAACCTTGAAGGAGCAACTTGAGAATCTGATGAGGAAGGAGTTTATACGACCTAGTGTATCATCGTGGGGAGCTCCAGTTCTGTTAGTGAAGAAGAAAGATGGAACGGTTAGACTATGTGTGGACTTTCGTCAGTTGAACAAAGTTAAGGTCAAAAGCAGATATCCTCTTCCAAGGATAGATGATCTTATGGATCAGTTGTGTGGCGCGGTAGTGTTTTCAAAGATAGATCTGAGGTCAGGCTATCACCAGATTCAAGTAAAAGCATAGGATGTTCCTAAGACAACGTTTCGAACACACTATGGGCATTATGAGTATTTGGTGATGCCGTTTGGAGTGACGAATGCACCTGCTATATTCATGGACTACATGAATAGAATCTTTCGTCCTTATTTGGATCAGTTCATGGTCGTCTTCGTTGACGACATTCTGATCTATTCTCCAAACCAGGAGAAACATGTCGAACACCTTAGCATTGTTCTTCAAGTCCTGAGAGAGAAGCAATTCTATGCGAAACCGGAAAAGTGTGACTTTTGGTTGGATCAAGTTCAATACTTAGGTCATGTGATATCTCGCGACGGAATAGTTGTGAATCCAACGAAGGTCGAGGTTCAAGAACAGAAATCCGTAGTTTTGTGGGTTTGGCTGGCTACTACAGGAGGTTCATTGAAGGATTTTCGAATATTGTAGGACCTCTCACTCAATTAACTCGTAAAGACCAAGCGTTCGTTTGGACAGAAGCCTGTGAAAGGAGCTTTCAAGAGCTGAAAAGGAGGTTGACGACCTCACATGTGTTGATCCTACCCGATCCCAGGGAATATTTCGAGGTTTACTGTGACGCTTCGTATCAAGGGTTGGGTTGTGTGCTGATGCAGAACCGGAAAGTCGTGGCTTATGCATCGAGGTAGTTGAAGATTCACGATAAGAACTACCCGACGCATGATTTAGAGTTGGCGGCTGTGGTTTTTGCTTTGAAAATCTGGAGACATTACTTGTATGGAGCTACTTTTAATGTTTTCAGTGACCATAAAAGATTGAAGTACCTGTTCAACCAGAAGGAGTTGAATATGTGTCAGAGACGTTGGTTAGAGTTTCTAAAGGATTACGACTTTCAACTACAGTATCACCCAGGGAAAGCGAATGTAGTGACTGATGCACTAAGCAAAAAGTCGATTCACGCGTCAGTGATGATGGTTAGGGAGTAGGGATTGTTAGAACAATTTCGAGATCTGAGTTTGTCGGTTGAGGTTACACCAGGAAGGCTGTGTCTAAACAAGATCACTGTGTCAAATGGATTGATAGAACATATAAAGGAGAAGCAAGAGACTGATCTGTATCTGCAGACTGAAAGGGACTTAGTGCGGCAAGGAGCATTGTCAGAGGTCAGAGATGAAAAAGATGGGATCTTGAGGTTTGGTGAAAGGATTTGTGGACCTGACGATGTTGAGCTGAGGAAGCTGATTTTAGAAGAGGCTCATAAGAATAAGTTGAGTATGTATCCGGGAGCCACCAAAATGTATCAAGACTTAAAGAAGTTGTATTGGTGGTACGGAATGAAGAGAGATGTAATGGAATTTGTCGCTTCATGTCTAGTATGTTAGAAAACCAAAGTAGAACATTAGAGACCCGCAGGAATGTTGCAATCTTAAGATATTCCCGAATGGAAGTGGGACGGGATATCAATGGATTTCGTAACCAGTTTACCACTAAAAAAGGGTATGAGGCTATATGGGTAATTGTAGATCGACTGACCAAGTCTACTCACTTTATACCTATCAACATGAAGTACCCAATGAAAAGGTTGACTCAGTTGTACATCGATGAGATTGTTAGGTTGCACGGTATACCCTCGAGTATTATTTCGGATCATGATCCGAGATTTAAATCAGATTTCTGGAAGGGACTACAAAACTCTTTGGGAACAAAAGTCAAATTGAGTTCTACGTATTATCCACAGACTGATGGACAATCGGAAAGGACGATTCAGTCGCTTGAAGACTTGCTTAGAGCCTGCATTTTGGAGGATGCAAGGAGTTGGGATGAGTCGTTACCGTTGACAGAGTTTACCTATAACAACAGTTTCCACTCAAGCATAGGAATGACACCCTATGAAGCTCTATATGGTCGACGGTGCAGAACACCACTATGTTGGTATCGGGATGGAGAAAGCCTGTTGTTAGGACTAGAGCTGGTACAGCAGACGACCGAGAAAGTGAAGATGATCCAGGAGAAAATGTGGGTGGCCCAAAGTAGACAGAAAAGTTATGCGGATAAGAGACGGCGACCCCTGGAGTTTGAGGAAGGCGAGCATGTATTCTTGAGAGTCACGCCAATGACTGGGATTGGAAGAGTAATTAAATCCAGGAAGCTCTCTCCCAAATTCCTTGGACCCTACCAAATTCTTCGTTGTGTAGGTCCAGTAGCTTATAAGATAACCTTACCACCTTTTCTTTCCAACATCCATGATGTCTTTCATGTCTCTCAATCGAGAAAATATATTCCTAATCCATCACATATCATAAAGTTTGATAATGTACAATTAAAAAAGAACTTGTCTTTTGTGACATCACTAGTACGAATTGTGGATAAGATGACGAAGCAGCTCAGAGGTAAATAAATTCCTCTAGTAAAAGTCATCTGGAATGAGACAACCGGAGAAGCTACGTGGGAAGCTGAGGACAAGATAAAGATGCAGTACCCTGAGTTATTTCAAGGTACATAATCTCGAGGACGAGATTCTTTTAAGAGGGGTAGAGTTGTAAATTCCTATTTTTCGTATGCTTCTTTATCAGTAAATACTTGCTTTAATGTAATTATTTGTGATAAAATCCAGAAGATGATTTTATTTTAAATAAAATTATTTTCTTGTGTAGTTTCACAGTAAAATTTTCGGTCGAAAATTCAGACGAAAGTCGGTCTGGGTTTTTACAGCCAGTACAAGTTTACTGAGCTAGAGACCTAATCTTGACTCGTGAACGAGACGATTAGTGTTTTATTGATGTTTTGTGTGGGTTTGGAGTTTTTCAAAAAAATCTTGTTCGGGGCAAAATTCCGAGTATTACCCAGGCGAAATCGTCGGGAAATGATCGGGAAAGTCATCTGATGCACAATGGAGCAGAGCAAAGAGGGAATGGAATGACTGATTTGAAAGTTATGACACCTTTTCAACAAGTCATACTTCCCTTTTTCATCAAATCACCTTTTCTTACATTTTCTCTCCAACCTTACATCCACACCACACCTCCACCTTACCACACCTTACCTTCTTTCTTTCCCTACAAGCAAACCAACTTTTCTTTCTCTTCTTTCTTCCTTCCAGCCATGACCCCTTCTTCTTCACCCCCCTTTATATAAACTTCAACCTACAACACTTAGTCACATTTCCTCACTTCACACATTTCACACTTACACTTATTTCCTTACTTTCTCTTCTTCTCTCTTCTAAAGTTCATCTTTTTATCAAGCTTTTTACTTTAAGCTCTTCATCAAAGTTCTTCATATTGTTGAGGGTAATGATCCTATGTTTTTTATTTTTTAAGTTCTTGTCTTTATGTTCATAGTTTTGCTTTAGGTTTCCTTTAAGCTTTCAAACTTCTAAAATCTCTTAAAAATGGTAGAAAACTCTGTTTGAGTTGAAACCAATTTATATGTTCTTATTTTTACTCCTACTACAACATACTAAGGGCTCCTTTGTACTAAAGGATGTTAGGTTTAAGTGATTGGAAAAGTTTAGAGATTTTACACATTTTCATGTAAAGGCCTAAACTTTAAGTAGTTTAAGATATTGATGCTTAGTTGATGTTTCTCCAAAATGATCATGGATTAAGGCTTCTTGATGTATAAGGATGCTAAATCCAAGGGATTGGAAAGTTTGAAAAATTTCTAACCTTTATTTTGTATCAAGGTCGAAACTTTAAAGGTTTTTGGCAAAAATATTAAGTTTTGTTTTCTTCCAAAATGATCATAGATTAAAGCTCCTTATAATAAAGGATGCTATGCCTAAAGTGATTGGAAAGTTTAAATCTTTTTCATTAAGTTCCTTATGATGGCCGAAACTCATATGTTTGGACCTAGGAATGTGTTGTTTTGTCCTTCCAAAATGATTAAGGATTTAAGCTTCTTTATGTTAAAGGAGGCTATGTCCAAAAGATTGGAGGATTTAAAGATTTTTAGTCTCACAAACATGTCAAGGCCAAACCTAGGTATTCATGGCCTAAGACATTTGTTTTTTTTTTTTCCATTTTCCAAAATGATCATGGTTTCAAGCTCCTTACTATGTATGGATGCTAACCTAAAGAGATTGGAAAATTTAGAAATTTCTAGCCTATTTATTAGTGAAGGCCGAAAACCCTAAGTGAAGTACTTAGTGGGATTTTTAATTCAACTTTGTTAAATGATTGGTGTTTAAGAACTTCTAGCACTTAAGGATCATAAATCCATGAGTTGCATAAATTTCTGAAAAAACCCTAATCCTAAATTATTGTCTAAACCGAACTTATACCTTGTGGTTAGTGTATTTTGATTGAGTTTTAACTCATGATTTCATGTTTGTAACCTTAGACTTCCATCGCCAAGCGGAGCGAGGATGTTCGTGATCGCTTTTCTTTTCGAATCTGAAACTCTTAACTTCCACGTGAGGTAAGAGGGGATTTCCTAAAGATATTCAATAACTGTATGCATGTGTGTAGGTGTTCAACCAGATATTTATATGTTGATTGAACTTACTTGGTGATCTGATGTACTTGAACTGTTATGCTATTATCTGATGTTGAATATACTTACTCTAAATATTATAATGCATATCTGTGATGAACTGTTTTCAACTGTGATATTAACATTGAACTGAGAATATATACTGTTATTGATTGAAAGTTTGCTAAGCCAGACTTGTGTCTGTGCTCAACTGTTATAAGGATTAAAAACCTGAATAAGCTTTGAAGATGAAAGGATTGGTGTTCTTTTCCAAGAGCTCTTTAACTTAAAGAACTGTTTTAAATGTTGAAATGGTTTGGTGAACTATTCTTATACAATAGAAAAATCCTTTTCGAACTATGTGTTTTCAAGTGAAAACTTTCATGAACTATTTGGCAATGTCCTATTGGGGGAAATTTTCAAAGATAAAAGTATTTCAAAGATGCTTTATAAAATATTTTCAAAGAAAATGTTTTTCCTAAATGTTTCAGAAACTTTCCGATAGCCTGGATAGGTTATCGAGGATTCGGTTTTGAATTTGATTTTCACTGAACGAAAAAAATAAGTACTTAAGAAAGAGAATCTAGAACGCGAGACGTCACCTCTAGTATTCAGTTATGCGCACGTGATCTTGGATCAATGTTAATTCGGGACTATGAGTCCTATTCATGATGTTATGGACTGAGAGTTCAATTCTTGAAATCGAGGATAGTGCATTCTGATTTCATTATTGTGGGCTATTGTCCTTATCATGTTAAGTTTAAAACATGAATAAAAGTATAATTGATTTTTATGACCACAACCCTGGACTGCGGTCACGGTTTAGGGCGTTGTGATTGAGCATTCGGACTGTGTGTCCTATGTTTCTGAGTTTTCAAGTGATGGGGAAATGATGATTTAGTCGTTAGCTTTGAGCTTTGACAGCGAAAAAGAATGAACACAAAGAAAACCTTGTAAACAAAATATTTTCCATATGCATTTCCCCAGGAAAACATGTCTTTCTTATATATCAGATACAAGGTGGTATCTGGGAGCCTGTCCATGTGACAAGTTCAGAGGCACATGTGACGTTGCTCGTCCTGAGACCTTAAATGCATGAGGGTATGGAGGCAACTTCCTGGTGGGCTAGAGATTGGCCAACTCTAATTCTTCTCTAGTGAAACATGGTGTTGAGATCTCATGAGATTATGATAGAGCCTGATATTGAAGTGTCATGCATATTTTCGAAAATTGATTGTGCAGGCTTGAGATCCCTTGATATAACACGGTTATATTATGATTATGCATGATTTAACTGTTGACTTGATTATGTGTTGTTGAGATCCCTTGACATAACACGGTTATATTATGATTATGCATGATTTAACTGTTGACTTGATTATGTGTTGCATGTATCATGTATATGGTTGTTGTGGGATATATCTTATGACGGTATCTCACTCTTGCATATCTATATGTTCTTTTCCTTTTCTTGTATCGGTATATGTACGTGCTTTAGATGGAACCCATCGTTCCCCTAGCACCCTCGATTTCGAGGAATGAGGTGTTCGACGAGGCTGGGCTAGTGAGGAACTGGACAGTGAGCGATGATGCGACGACAGCTACATATCGGGGACCGATTACGACGACGGACTCTAATGCCAACGGAGAACCGATCCGGAGGATTCACACCATCGAGACACGGACAATGGCACTTCCACCTCCCTGGCTGTACCTTCATACTCTACAGATGGTTGGACTTCTTCATCCACACGTTGAGCCGGAGGATCCTATCGAGGAGGACCCTGAAGAGGATCCCAAAGAGAATCCGGAGGAGGAGCCTCTTGGGTTGGTAGGTGACTGGTGGGAGGACGACCTAGAGGCAAAGTACCATCCACAGGACCTCGGAGAGGACGATGTTCCGATCAATGATGGTGGTGAGGTTATCGATCCAGAGTCTGATATCTCATCTGGAGGTAGTGTTTGTGGTCACTCAGACTGTAGGAGGCTTTGGTGATCGTCGTCGGCTTTTTGGAGTAGTTCTGTTTGTCCCTGGCTTTTTAGAGTCTCCTTTTGAGTTCAGTACCCAGATTCTTCAAACCCACTTTGATGTTTTATCCGTTTCTTTAATTTATGTTTTCAATGAAGTTGGCCTGTTTATTTAAGGCCTGTTTTGTAATCCAAAAACTTAAGATCCCAACGGGGAAATGTTATATATGTATCTATGTATGATATTTATATTCATGTTCTGAGTGTTCATCACCTTTTCTTAACCTCTTTTTTTTTTAAAAAAAATTTAAGTACCTTTTCAGTCATTTGATACAAAAGGTTTTCTTTTCCGAAAGCGACCAACGTTTTAATGTGTTCTTTTCCGCAAAAAGGGTAACCATGTGATGACCGAGTTTAGGGTGTCACACAATCACAACTTCAAAATAGAATGTCATGTTTGGATAGTGCTTTGGAAAAATTGTCTGTTATTACTTCTAATTTTGTGGAGCAATCTTCAAATTTCATGACTGAGACAAGGACCAACTTCAAGAATCAAGAAGCGTCTATTCGAAATATGAAAGTGCAAATTGGGCAGATTTCTAAACAGTTGTCTGAAAAAGCTTCAAGTACTTGGCAGATTGATTTTACGCTGCTACTGCTCTCTGTGCAGCTCTCTCCTCTTGCCCATGTACGCAGCCCCCCCTTACGCTGTTGTGCGACCCTTTTTATTATTTTCCTACCGTTCCCGGTCCTATACCATTGTACGCTACTTTTCTCCCTTCATTCTAATAATAATGATAATAGTAATATGCCCTCCTTCCAGTAGCTTCCTCCAACAAGGTTACGTGACCTACCTTCAAATCCAATTCAAAATGGATATTGATTCATCATCGAACAAATTGGACAATTAGTCATGGGCACACGTTAGTAGCAAGTTACCTTCATATTGCTGGTGCAAGTGCCATTCTTCAAGCCGTGGGATCTGGGAGGAGGGCCTTACACATTGAGCATCTCTTGGCCCTTATGCTACAAACAATGGAATCCGGGTGGAGTCAACTCAATGAGTTTTTCTTAACCCTTCTCTTTAGTTTATTTTTATTTTCTTGTTGTTAGCTGTGTGTTTCACTTGTTTTAGTTAGTTTGTGTTAGAATAAAATAAACCAAGCACTTAAAGGTTTAGGATTCTGTTTTGAGTAGTCACTTTTGGCATTATCATTATTTTGTGCATTGTGTCATGCTATTTTCCTTTCTGGAAAGTTCTTCTTGTAGTTTAGTCTTAACTCTTCAAATTTGTTCATAGCATTTTTCATAACTTCTCTGTATATTTTTGTTTCTTTTTCATTAAATTCACAGCAATAAGGTTTGGAATGAAATTTTGGAATCTTGGTTATGACCCTAGTGAGAATTTGGGCTTGAATGTTAATTCTTTGAGTGTGCACCATTGAGTTGACGTGCTGAGATTTGATTGATTCTTTTATCAAAGATTCATGAATTGCATGTGTCGCATAAAAATGATTTGGGTATTTTCTTTCATAAACCACTTGAAAAAAAAGCCTGCCTTGCATGAACAATTCCTTTGCTTAACCCCTTGAGCTTATTTGTTTAATGTTATTCTCACCCTTGCTTCTTGAATTATAATGACCATGTTTATTCCAATTAGGGAATAGGAGGGCATCAGTGAATTGCTTGTGGACAAGCAAAGACACCGGTTTGGGGGAGAGTATAATTGAATGATGTGAGAGGCTTTGAAAGCTTCGGAGGAAGAAAATAATGTAAGAAGACAACAAAAAAAAGTTGCTACCCACAAGAAATAAAATCGAAAAAGACACAAAAATAATTGAAAAAGAAAAAGTTGAAAAAAAAACTATGTGAATACGTTGAGGAAAACCTCCAAAGAAGGGAAATGAGAAATGAAAAAAAAAATTATAGCAATTGGGAATTTTGTGCTTTGCATTGAAAATATTGAGTTGTTGTGATTGCTCTCCTATTCTCTTGGTCATTTTTTTTTGTTTGTTTCTCTCTTCACTTGTTTTCCACTTTAGCCAAGTTACAACCCATAATAAAGTCCCTTTGATTTGTGCATGCTTGTAGTTTGTGATCTTTTAGAATTAGATGAAAAGCAAATCTATGGCTCTATGACTCTAATGTGTGCTTTGAGGGAAACACTTCACCACCATATACATGAGAGATTATTTGATGAGTGTATATCCTGTGAGGACTAAGGTTCTATGGTTTTTCTCTTGCCAAATTGCCATGAGTTTTAATTTTTAAGAATATGGAGATTGCAACGTATATGCTTTTGATTCCTGGCATTTTTGGAATCGAGCTTGCTACTGGTTGATGCTTCTGTTTTAGGAATTAGTCTTGTTGCAATTTTGCCTCTTGGTGATTTTGTCTAATTATGCTCTCATTTGGTTTTTCTAAATCATGTAAGAGCTTGGTGTGTTGTCCTGAGTGTTTTCCGTGTTAGTTTGAGTTACTTTTGCTTGGGGACAAGCAAAGTCTTAGGTTTAGGGGTGTGATAATCGGCTAGATTATGTGATTTTTATGTATTTATTTGGTGGAATTTTTCTCCCAATTATGCTAATTGATTGAGTTTTGTCCCTAAGTTTAGCTAGTTTAGTTTTTAATAATATTTTACATATTTTAGTTTAATTTCATGTTTTCAGAGTTAATCTAATAGTATTTTGTTGTTCTCAAGTGGAATTGCAAAGAGCAAAAGGGAGCCGGACATTTAATTTGGACATGGCTCATTCTAATGTAAACAAGAGATTGTGGGGCAAATGAAAGCCCGCGTGAAGAAGGAAGCTTCCTTTCCTTCTGGGCATTTGGACTGGGTGGATTACCAAGAGTTAGAAAAAAATAATGAAGCAAGATTGCCCATGTGGAAGCAAAACCCGAAGCTCCTGAAACGTAACAAAAAACAGTAGCATGAATACAAAAAGTAACGCACAGGCTGGAGAGTAAAAAAAAGTAATAGACACTTGGAAAAAAAAGTTCAGCAACGTGAATAAAAGAGGCGGCATTGTGCAGCAGCAAGGGGAGCGTGGGAGGACTGAAACCGGTGGGAGACAGCAACATGGAAACGGTGCTGCCATACTTGGACTCTACTGGGATCATCTTCATTTTTATGGAGTTTTCTCTTTTTTCTTCTTCTCTATTTTATTTTATTTTAGGGTTTAGCATGTCTAGCTAAATTCCTTTTTGTTAGGGTTTTGGTGTAATCCTTGTATGATGAAGTTTTATCTGACAGTTTGATTATCTTATGAACAATTGGTATTGTTGATGTGATGTTTACTTTGCTTTCTTACATTTGAATGCTTAGTTACCATTCTAGTGTTTTGAGGGTTCAATAATATGCTAGGAATAGTGATTTTTGGACTTTGCCTCTTATAATCATCACGTTTAATTGGGTTAATCTAGGAATAGATAACTTGATTAATGTGGGCATTTCACAAATTCCACAGAACTTTTATCATCATGACTTCTTAATTTGACCTAAGGATTTAGGGTAGTTTATAAGGTTTGATAGAATTGATTCACTAAGGAATTAGGCTTCAATTAATTTAGGGAATTTGTCTATCAACAAATCAGTTGGGATTAGGATAATTAGAGTTTCGGTAATTCATAGGATTCCTTGTATATGAGGAATCCGTATTCATAATTGGATGAAATCAAATCCCTAGTGCTTTTATTTCTATTTTATCTCAACAAAAATTCAAAAAATTATTGTGTTTCCATTTTGCTTTATTTTATCTTTTGAGCTCTCTTCATACCAAAGTTTAGTCTAGATGGTTGTTTAATTTGTGAATCATGGTAACTAATCCATGTGGACGATATCCGGTTCTCAGTGAATTTATTATTTGCAACGATCTGGTACACTTGACGAAATCGTCAACACCGCTCCTCTATTTAGTAAACATTGCAGCTGCCCTAGCTCCTTATTTTTCTTCCTTGTATAAACATGAGCCAACCCATTGATCACAAGACAATGTCAAATGCGATGGGTGTAAGCCATAGGTCATTTGGTTCAAACGACAATGCCCAATTGCAATTTATGAATTAATTTTATTTTCTCATAGATGAAGAACAAGTGTAATTTTTTTAAGAGCTAATTTTGAATCATATAATAATTCAAGTGCAATTAAATTTCTTTAAAAAATATATGACGCGTCATGCCACGTATTACTATTAACGTGGACTTTCGTCTGCTTTATTAGCAATTAACAGTAGCAGTTGACGACATGGACTTATTTTTAAAAAAAAAGTTACCAGGACCATAAGTAAAGCAAACAAAAGATAGGGATTGGAACCAAAACGACTTATATTTTCAGGGACCAAAAACTTCTTTCAGCCTTAATTATATTAAATATTATTTTAATAAGCTACGTGACAATGGAAAGTAATATTGTGTCCAGATGTCACTGCTAACGTGGACTTCCATTTGCCACATCGACAATTAACAACAGCAATTGACGGCAGGGACCTATTTCAAAAATAGAAAGTTACAAAGACCAAAAGCAAAGCAAACGAAAGATAGGGAGTAAAACTGAAACGATCTATATTTTCAAGGACCAAAAATTTCATTAAGCCAAAACTAAAATTAAAACTACTCACCAAGTTGTCTCTTCCTTTCTTTTTCTCTGTTACATTTTTCTACAAATATCTTGAACTGGGAAAATTCTCAGAGGCGGAGGGAGGTGGGAGGGCTATGGTTGCCATGGCCTCCCCTAGGTTCTGATGAAAAACTTATATATATATATATATATATATATATATATATATATATATATATATATATATATATATATATATATATATATATATATAGAAAATATAAATAGTACATGAAGTAAGTGTTATGCTTCCCTTAACACATATAAGTTTACGTTTCTAATGGTGAGGTGATCTTTTCCTTTTTTATATTTGATTGTTTGCTTCTTTTCATGTTGTTGTCTTTTCTTTGATGGTTTTTTATTTATTAAAAAAATTAATTATTTAATTTTTTCTATAACAATATTCTTAAAAATTTTATTTTTTAGATTCACTAATTGAGTCAAAGTGATGTCTAAAACAAAAGTATTGACTCATTTTTCCAAAGGAAAAAAAGAATAAATTATTGAAAACAACATAGTACACAAATTTTGAATCAGAGAGTAATACTGAAAATGTTCTTAAGCCACCTACTTTTTTTTCTCGCCTTGGTCCTATATGCTTTATTTTTTACATTTTGGTCTTATAGGTTATGTTCCGTGGTCACGCTAGTCCTAAAACTGACGTCGTTAAGAAGGAATTGACAAAAATGACTAATATGAATGTTGGAACATAATGTATAGGACCGAAATGAAAAAACAAAATGTATGCTCCCATTCATTACTCCTCATTTTAGTCCTATACGTTATGTTTCATTGATAAGCCTCTGGCTCGTCTAGTTTTATGACTAGTAAGACCACGACTTTTGCACTAATTACTCAAGTTTAATCTCGTTTTCACCCGAATTTGAATTTAGTTGTCCTCAAGCAACATTTTGAGTCTCTTAAGTAGTTTTAGGACATTTTAGTCAATTTTGAGTCAAATAAAGAATTTACTGCTATTTCATGTTTTCAGGTTAATAAGAAGAGCAAAAAGGGAAGGATTCATAAAGCAGAAGCCATCACGGCCATGATGAGCTACCCATGAAGATTAGAGAGCATCACGGCCCAGCCGTGATGACCATCGTGGGCGTGATGAGAAGACCCTGAAAGTCAGAAAGGATCACGGCCCAACCGTGATACGCATCACGGGCGTGATGAGAGAGCCCTGAAGAACAGAATTGATCACGGCCTAGCCGTGATGGAGGTCACGACCGTGACAAATCAGTACCCAAAGTCAGAAAGCATCACGGCCGTGATAGACTAGAATTTGAATGCGCGCCCTTGGCAGAATACGTCACGGCCTGGCCATCACGGCCGTGACGCGAATCCTGATTTATAAAAGGATCAGGGCAGACGCAAATCATATAGAATTTTCACTGTTTTTAGTCTATTCCAATGGTTTGTATCATGTTTGTGATGGAGAACTAATCACCATAGATTAGTCTGCCGTAATTGGTTTCCGCCGACACTTGAGGTTCCATAATTCCCGATCAATTTGCTTGTCTCTTTCAATATTATGTTGTATGCCTTGTTTGCTTAATTCAAGTTGTATAGGATAAGTATTGACTTATTTCGATGA
The DNA here is from genome assembly GCA_030762895.1 of Sophora flavescens. Lineage (NCBI taxonomy): Eukaryota > Viridiplantae > Streptophyta > Magnoliopsida > Fabales > Fabaceae > Sophora > Sophora flavescens. Next base: position 159,584,676 of record CM061063.1, on the reverse strand, counting down.
TTCCATGTTCCTATACCATGATCGCGTTTGCTTAATTCGCGTGTGTTGATCGTGTTTGCTTAATTCACGAGCGCTTCATTCCATTTGCTTAATTCGGAAATAGGAACATGTATCTCGTAGTGTCGATTGCACTTGTTTAATTGCCACTACAATCGAAAAGGAATTAGAATCCGCTTAGGGCTTGGAATTTATGTGGATCAATGATAGTTGGGAAACCGAACAGCAGATTAATCATTTTAGCTTATTGATAATCACTAATCGCACTGTTTTCTTAATCAATTTTTCTCTCATTGAATCTAAATCCCCCCCACCCCCACCCCCCCCCCCCCCCCCACCCACCCCAAATTGATTCGTAGGTTAATAACAATCCAAGAGTCCTTGAGATACGATACTCGAGTTGTCGTGTCCTAACTATAGTTTTTTTTAATCACTCGTTTTTGACCCGTGTGCGACAGCGGATCAAAATTGGCACCGTTGCCGGGGACTCTTGTTGTTATTAACGGATTTGCTGATTAAATTCTGAAATAGTTTTGGCTACTAGGTCTGGTTGCTCTGACTTGTTTGATTTTGATCCTGAAATTGAGAGAACTTTGCACACACGCCGTAGAGCAATTCAGGCTAGCACTAGTTTACCAACCAATAGTGATAACATGGATGATCAAAGAACATTAAGACAACTTGCTGCTCCTGATGTTAATTATAATGGTTTGTGTATTGAATATGCTGATGTCGTTGCTCCTTTTGAATTAAAATCTAGTTTAATACACTTGTTGTCGAGGTTTAGTGGTCTTGCAGGTGAGGATCCGCATAAGCATCTGAAAGAATTCCAGGTTGTTTGCTCTACACCTTTGAGACCGGAAGGAATAACAGAAGACCATATCAAGCTGAGAGCCTTTCCATTCTCACTTCAAGGTGGTGCGAAGGATTGGCTGTATTATCTGGAGCCGAATTCCGTTACAACTTGGAATGATTTGAAGAAAGTCTTCTTAGAGAGATACTTCCCTGCCTCCAAAGCTGCATCAATCAGGAAGGAGATATGTGGCATTAGACAAGGCAATGAATCGTTGGCCGAGTACTGGGAGAGATTCAAGAAGTTAGTGTCCAGTTGTCCTCAGCACCAGATTTCCGAGCAGCTGCTTATTCAGTACTTTTATGACGGATTGCTACCAATGGATAGAAACATTTTAGATGCTGCTAGTGGGGGAGCACTTGTTGATAAGACTCCAGTTGCCGCCAGATCATTGATTGAGAACATGTCACTCAACTCCCAGCAGTTCACAACCAGAAACAATTCTGTCGAAACAAGGGGTGTGAATGAGGTCCATGTTTCTTCTTCCCACAAAGCCCTTGAAACCAGACTTGATGAGCTCACTTCTTTAGTGAAACAGTTGGCAGTGGATAAAGCTCAAACAACAAGGTTGTGTGGTATTTGTACTTCTCCTGAACACCTGACCGATACATGTTCCATTCTGAAAGATGAGTCGGTCACTGATTTGCCTCAAGCATATGCAGCCAATCTTTAAAATCAAGGCAACAATCAGAGCAGGTACAACATTCCTGATCTTTCCACTAATAAGTACCACCCCAACTGGAGAAACCATCCAAACCTTCGATATGGAAACTAATCCACACAACAACAGTTGATGTTGCCACCACAGAATTCTCCCCAAGTGACCACCTCTGCACCTTCCGGACCTTCACTAGAGGACCTTGTCAAGCAAATGGCTGCAAACAATCTCCAGTTTCAGCAGCAAATAGATTCTATTATTCATGCTTTGCAGACACAGATTGGACAGCTTGCCACTTCGATGAATGCCATGCAGCAAGCTCAAGGATCGAATCAACTACCTGCACAACCAGTGGTGAATCCTAATGTCCTAAATCCTAATGTGAGTACAATTACCTTGAGATCCGGGAAGATTGCAGAACCAGCCCCTGAAAAAAATAAGAAAGTTGTTGAGGTAGCACCTGAATCTTCTTTTGTTGTTGAGGCTGAAAAAGAGTATGTGCCACCAATTCACTTCCCGCAAAAAGTACTGAAAAGTAAAAAGATTGACGAGGAAGACAAAGAGAGAGAGATTCTGGATGTGTTCAGAAAAGTGGCAGTGAACATTCCTCTCCTTGATACGATTAAGCAGGTTCCGAAATACGCAAAGTTTCTGAAGGATTTGTGCACACACAAGAGGAGGCTGAAGGGTAATGAGAGGGTCAATTTGGGGCGAAATGCTTTAGCCCTCATTCAACCTAAGCCTGCACCTGAAAAGGTTACCGTTTCAGCCCTCACTCAGGCAATGCCACAGAAATGCAAGGATCCGGAACTTTTGCTATTCCATTCACCATTGGGAATACTAAATTCGACAATTGCATGTTGGATTTAGGAGCTTCTATTAATGTCATGCCTACTTCTGTTTTCAACAATCTTGATCTTGGTCCTTTGGAGCATACAAGTCTTACTATTCAGTTGGCAAACAGGACCAATGCTCGCCCCATTGGAGTAGTGGAAGATGTGCTTGTTCAAGTTAATGACTTGATTTTCCCTGCTGATTTTTACATCCTGGACATGGCAGGGGAAACGAATTCAAGCAGATCACCAATCATTCTGGGCATACCGTTCATGAAAATGGCGAAGACAAAGATTGATGTTGACGATGGAACCATGTCCATGGAATTTGGTGACATTGTTGCGAAATTCAACATTTTCGATGCTATGAAGCATCCCTTGGAAGACCACTCTGATTTTTAAATAGAGTTGCTCTCTGAAATTGTTGATGACACTTATGATGATTTGGTTGCAGCTGCTTATTTTCCATCTATTTCTGGTTTCGATGATGTTTATTCATGTGCTGATTGCACTAACACTGACCCTTGTGCTGTTTGTGCTGAGATTGATGCTGCCTTGCAGGGTGACAGTGTAAGTGAAGTTGTTTGTTCTGCTGAAGTTCTTGACAGCACGACTGCCCCAAACATGCCATCTATTGAGCAACCACCCTCCTTATAGCTTAAGCCACTTCCAGAAAATCTGAAATATGATTATCTAGAGAGGAATGAAAAACTTCTGGTTATAATTTCCTCTAACCTTGATTTTGATCAGGAAACTAAGCTCTTGCAGGTTTTGAAGAAGCATAAGAAGGCAATTGGTAGGACCTTGGCCGACATACCAGATATTATCCCATCCAGGTGTATGCATAGGATCCTGTTGGAGGATGGGGCTAAAACAGTTAGGCAGCCCCAAAAGCGGCTTAATCCCTTGATCCTTGATGTTGTGAAGAAGGAGGTAACAAAACTCTTGCATGCGGGTATCATATACCCTATCTCTGACAGTAATTGGGTGAGTCCAGTGCAAGTTGTACCTAAGAAATCTGGACTCACAATGGTAAAAAATGAAAGCAATGAACTTCTCCCCACCAGAGTTCAGAATAGCTGGAGAGTTTGCATTGATTACAGGAGATTGAACCAGGCTACTAGAAAGGATCACTTTCCCTTGCCGATCATCGATCAGATGCTTGAACGGCTAGATGGTAAATCACACTATTGTTTTCTTGATGGTTTTTCAGGTTACTTCCAGATCCACATTGCACCAGAGGATCAAGAAAAGACAACTTTCACGTGCCCTTTCGGCACTTTTGCTTACAGGAGGATGCCATTTGGTCTTTGAAATGCTCCTGACACATTCCAGAGATGCATGATTAGTATTTTCACTGAATATATTGAGAATTGCATGGAAGTGTTTATGGATGATTTCACTGTTTATGGTTCCAAATTTGATGCATGCTTGCATAGTTTGAATCTAGTTTTGGAGAGATGCATTGAAACTGACCTTGTTTTGAATTATGAAAGATGCCATTTTATGGTTGAACAGGGGATTGTTTTGGGGCATATCATTTCTCAAAAAGGTATTGCAGTAGATCCTGCTAAGTTTGAGGTGATTTCTACACTGCCTTACCCATCTTGCGTTCGCGAGATTCGCTCTTTTCTTGGTCATGCAGGTTTTTACAGGCGCTTCATAAAGGATTTCAGCAAGATATCTCTTCCTCTGTCAAACCTTTTAAAGAATGATGCCATTTTCAACTTTGATGACAACTGCAAAAAGGCGTTTGATTTCTTGAAGAAGGCATTGACCTCCACTCCCATCATCCAGCCTTCTGACTGGACCCTCCCTTTTGAGATTATGTGTGATGCCTCTAACTATGCCGTAGGGGGGTCCTGGCACAAAGGGTGGGCAAGGCTGCCCATGTGATTTACTATGCTTCTAGGACTTTAGATGCAGCACATGCTAATTACACCACTACTGAAAAGGAACTTCTAGCTATTGTTTTTGCTCTTGATAAATTCTGATCATATTTGCTAGGTTCCAAGGTTGTTGTTTTTACTGACCATTCAGCTTTGAAGTACTTGTTGAAGAAACCAGAAGCAAAACCGAGACTGATTCGGTGGATGTTGTTGCTCCAAGAGTTTAATGTGGAGATTAAAGACAAGAGTGGAGCTGAGAATTTAGTGGCTGATCACATGAGCAGAATAGAGAGGGATGAAGATCCTTCCCCCATTCAGGATGACTTTCCTGATGAGCAGCTTTTACAGTTACATGGGGTAACTCCTTGGTTTACTGATATTGTTAATTATCTTGTTGCTGGTGTTTTCCCGATAGGTGCAACTAGGCCACAAATTCACAAACTCAAGAGTGATGCCAAATATTATGTTTGGGATGATCCATATCTTTGGAAATTTGGCAGTGATCAGGTAATTAGGAGATGTGTCCCCGACTATGAGATTGAGTCTATTCTGCATTTTTCTCATGCTTCTCAAGTAGGGGGACATTTTGGGCTACAGAGGACTACAAGAAAAATCCTAGATTCGGGTTTTTATTGAACCACCATTTTTAAAGATGCTTATGAGGTTTACCGCACTTGTAAAGAGTGTCAGACAGCAGGTACAACCATCACTCATAAGAGTGAGACGCCTCAGCAACCTATGCTTTTATGTGAGGTGTTTGATGTGTGGGGAATTGACTTTATGGGTCCTTTCCCTGCATCTTTTGGTTTTCTCTATATTCTACTTGGTGTTGATTATGTTTCAAAGTGGGTGGAAGCTATCCCCACTAGGACTAATGATTCTAGAGTTGTTGCAAATTTTGTCATCAGGTCCAATATTTTCTGCAGGTTCGGAATACCTCGGACTATCATAAGTGACCAAGGCACCCATTTCTGCAACCGCACCATGGAAGCTTTACTCCGGAAGTATGGAGTTGTGCACAGGGTCTCCACTGCATATCATCCCCAAACTAATGGGCAAGCTGAGATCTCAAACAGAGAAATCAAACAGATCTTAGAGAAAGTGGTGCAGCCAAATAGGAAGGACTAGAGCCGCCATCTAGAAGACGCACTTTGGGCTCAAAGAACATCTTTCAAGACACCAATAGGGATGTCTCCCTATAGACTTGTGTTCGGTAAGGCTTGTCATCTTCCTGTAGAGATTGAGCACCGTGCTTATTGGGCGGTCAAAAGCTGTAATTTGGAAATGCAAAAAGCAGACATTGACAGGAAACTCCAATTACAGCAGCTTGAAGAGCTTAGGTTGGAAGCCTATGAAAGCTCCCGAATTTACAAAGAGAAAACTAAGCACTTCCATGATAGGATGATTTCTAGGAAGGAATTCTCTGTGGGCCAACAGGTTTTATTGTTCAACTCCCGCCTGAAAGTGATGACTGGGAAATTTCGATCCAAGTGGATTGGCCCATTTATTGTTACTAATGTCTTCCCTCATGGTGCAGTAGAAATAAAAAGTGCAGGTAGCAACAAGGTTTTTAAGGTTAATGGGCAGCACTTGAATCTATTCCATGAGAGCTCGGTGCCTGAAGATCCAACCGTTGAAGAGCTCTCCTTGGGAGAGCCCACCTACACTACAACTTGATCAGGGAGCACCTTCTCCTATCCCTCACTCTTATTTTATATTTATGTTCTTTCATTGAGGACAATGTATGTCTTAAGTGTGGGTGAGGGAACCGATTGCCTTGTTTTTGTTTTGTTTCCCTTGTTTGTGTTGCTTTGAGTCGTTTTTGTGTGAGTCTTGTGTCGGTGAGCTTGTTGGATTTTAATTAAATTTTACATAGATGGATTTCATGACATGTGTTGTCTGTTGATGATTTCCCCCTAGGTTTTGAAAATTGAAAATTGATCCCCATGTGAAAAATTGAAAATTGAACTTTGAGATATTCTGTTGTGATTGCATGATTTATGATAAGTTTGGGGGTGAAGGGATGCATACACTAGGGATTGAATCTCGGTCAAACAATTTACGAAAAATGTCCAGGTGAGGATTTGAGCCTCCAACATGTTTTTAATTGTGTGAATCACTTTTAAGTTGCACTTTCCCGAATTTGCTTGAATCTCTTCATGGTTTGCATGCTTAGGTGGTTGCACCAAATGATTTAGGCAATTTTCTTTGAAATAACTACTTGGCCTAAAAGAACCATCCCTAATTCATGTTCCCTAGTTAGCCACATTGAGACTAATAAGCCTATTGTTTCTTGATGACCCTATATTTTAAGCCAAAAATATGGAAAAACCATGTTAACCCAATCTTAGGATTAGGAGATCATGGATGCTTAGCAAGACAAGGGTTGTAAGAAACTAAGTTTGGGGTGGCTACAAGGTTTGATATGTCATTCTGGGTTGAGAAAAAGAAAAATAAAGGTTGGAGCCAAAGGCAAAAAGAAAAAAAAAGAAAAAGAAGGAAAAGCACAAAATGTCAAAAAGGGTATTAGAAGAAAAAGGTTGTAGTCACCCAAAGCAAAAAGAAAAAGAAAAAGGAATTTGAGTGGAAGTTCAATGTGTCAAAATGCTCATGCTCTCTTAGTTCCTAGGGACTTAAGCCTAGTACCTTTGAATATCCTACCTTTAGCCAGGCCCCATTACAACCTTTAAAAGACCTTTTGATGTTGCATGCAAGTTTTCGTCGGAACTTTGTTCGAGATGAAAATCAAATTCACGAGAAGTGCTCTTGAAATGTGAAATTGAGTGAAAAGTTGATAGCCTAGACAAATTGAGCGAATAAGTGAAATATTAAATGCCCTTGTGAGGAAGACAATTGCTTGAAATTGGTGATCTCCCTTTTGTGTGTAACTTGGATCCTCAACTCAGATTACTGATTGCATGAATGATGGAATTCTCAATTGTTTAAAGTAAATGAATGTGGTGATTGCATTATTGAAAAGGGGGGAAACATTGAAGAAAAATTGTTTTGATGAAATTGCATGAAATTTGTGTGAAATTGGTTGAATCCTTAAAACTTGCCAAGTTTGAGTCTTTTTGAGTTTTAGTTTGCTTGGGGACAAGCAAAGTTTAAGTTTGGGGTATTTTGATAAGCCTCTGGCTCGTCTAGTTTTATGACTAGTAAGACCACGACTTTTGCACTAATTACTCGAGTTTAATCTCGTTTTCACCCGAATTTGGATTTAGTTGTCCTCAAGCAACATTTTGAGTCTCTAAAGTAGTTTTAGGACATTTTAGTCAATTTTGAGTCAAATAAAGCATTTACTGGTATTTCATGTTTTCAGGTTAATAAGAAGAGAAAAAAGGGAAGGATTCCTAAAGCAGAAGGCATCACGACCAGGCCATGACACTGGTCACGACCGTGATGAGCTACCCATGAAGATCAGAGAGCCTCACGGCCCAGCCGTGATGACCATCACGGGCGTGATAAGAAGACCCTGAAAGTCAGAAAGGATCACGGCCCAGCCGTGATGCGCATCACGAGCGTGATGAGAGAACCATGAAGAACATAATTGATCACGGACTAGCCGTGATGGAGGTCACGGCCGTGACAGATCCATACACAAAGTCAGAAAGAATCACTGCCTGGACGTGATTGGCATCACGACTGACACACTGTCGTACACGGGTCAAAAAGCGAGCGGTTTACAAAATTGTAGTAGAGCGCGACAACTCGGGTATCGTCTCACAAGGACTTTTGAATTGTTATTTACCACAAAAGTCAGTTTTTTTGGGGGGGTTTGGGTTGAAATTCAATTGGAAAAGAAAGCAAAAACAGAGCAATAAAAACAGAGCAATTTAAGAGATTATCAAATAAGCTAAAGATGATTAATCTACTGTTCTCGGTTTCCCAACCATCATTGGTTCATATAAATTCCAAGCCCTAAGCATATTCTAATCCCCTTTCAGTTGTAGCAACAATTAACAAGCGAAATCGCTACTACGAGATATATGTTCCTAATTCCCGAATTAAGCAAACGGGGTTAAGCCCTTCGTGAATTATGCAAACACGAATTGAACACACGCGAATTAAGCAAACGCGATTCAATATAGGAACATAACATCACCGAAATGAATCAACACAAATTCTATTCACTCCTGAATTAAGCAAACAGAAATATATAGCATAGTATTGAAAAGGGAAAAGCAAACAAAACGGGAATTAACGAACCTCAAGTGCGGTGGAAACCGATTACAGTAGACTAATCCAATGGAATTAGTTCTCCATGGAAAATGTAATACAACTAAGACTTTGTAAAAGCAATGGATAATGAAAAGTGTCTCCTAATCAGCCAAGAACATCAATTTATAACATTCAGGATCTGCGCCCTCTCGCGAGGCGAACACTCATTCGCGAGGCGAATCTTATGAAGAAACCTGAAACGTTTGGACTTCTCGCGAGGTGAAGAATGGCTCGCGAGGCGAGGAATTGAAGAGTCTTCTTATTACGCCGGTGATGAGTATCAGGGCTTGCGCGTGATGGCTTCTGGTCTTCAGGCTCGCGAGGCGACACAGAAAGGGTTGCATTTTCTGGCACAGTCAGCCTTCAGGTTCGCGAGGCGAGGTGAGGTTCGCGGGGTGAGACAGAGAGGATGACATTCTGCTATTCAGGCTGGCTTTCAGGTTCGCGAGGCGAGTAGACTCTCGCGGGGCGAAAACCTCCAGGATTGCAGTTTCCACTGATTCTTTATTCCCTTGACTTTAAGTTAACCTGAAAACAATGAAATAGCCATAAGTGCTTTATTTGACTCAAAACTGGCTAAATTAACCCAAAACTACTTAAACGACTCAAAATGTTGCTTGAGGACAATCGAGTCTAATTTGGGCGAAAACGAAATATAATTAGCACAAAACCATGGTCATACTAGCCATAAAACTAGATGAGCCAGAGGCTTATCAAAATACCCCAAACTTAAACTTTGCTTGTCCCCAAGCAAACTAAAACTCAAAAAGACTCAGGACTTTGCAAGCTTAAAGGATTCAATCAACTTTGCACAAATTTCAAGCAATTCATCAAAACAATTTTTCCTTCAATGTTTCCCCCCTTTGCAACAAAGCAATCCCCACATGCATTTACTCTAAACATTTGAGAATTTCGTCATTCAAGCAATCATTAATCTAAGCAAGGGATCCAAGTTACACACAAAAGGGAGATCACCAAATTCAAACAATCGCCTTCCTCACAAGGGAATTTAGTGTTTCACTCAATCGCTCAATTTGTCTAGGTTATCAACATTTCACTCAATTCACCTTTCAAGAGCACTTCCCATAAATTTGATTTTCATCTCAAACAAGGTTCCCACGAAAACATGCATGCAACATCAAAAGGTCTTTTAAGGTTGTAATGGGGCCTGGCTAAGGGTACGATATACAAAGGTACTAGGCTTAAGTCCCTAGGAACTAAGAGAGCATGAAACTTTTTACACTTTGAATTTCCTCTCAAATTCCTTTTTCCATTTTTCTTAATGCTTTTGGGTGACTACAGCCTTTTCTTTAGATATCTTTTTTTCTTTTTCTTTTTTTACATTTTTTAAGCTTTTGGCTCCAACCTTTTTATTATTTTTTTTTGTTTTTTTGTTTTTTTTTCACCCCAGAATGACATGTCACATCCTTGTAGCCACCCCAAACTTAGTTTCTTGCAACCATTCTCTTGCTAAGCTTCCATGCTCTCCTAATCCTAAGATCGGGTTAACATGGTTTTTTTTCAGATTTTAGGCTCATAACATAAGGTCATCAAGAATTAACAGGCTAATTAGGCTCCATGGGGCTAACTAGGGAACATGTATTAGGAAGGGTTCAATTTAGGCCAAGTGGTTATTTACAAAGAAAATCTACCTAAATCATTTGATGCAAACACATAAACATGCAAACCATGAAGAGACTCAAGTAAATTCGGGAAAGTGCAACTCAGAAGTGATTCACACAGTTAAAAACATATTGGAGGCTCAAATCCTCGCCTGGACATTTTTGCAAATTGTTTGACTGAGATTCAATCCCTAGTGTGTGCATCCCATCACCCCAAACTTATCATAAATCATGCAATCACAACAAAATATCTCAAAGTTCAGTTTTCAATTTTTTTTTCACATGGGGATCACTTTTCAAAAAAAAAATGTATCAACCTAGGGGGAATCATCACATAATCATGCAATAAATCTGTGCCAAATCAATCAAAACCAATCAAGCTCACCGACCAAATACTCACACAAATTATTCAAGAGCTTATTCAAGAGCTAAAAGAAAAACAAGACAAAACACAAAACAAAGCTACAATTGGTTCCCTCCCCCACACTTAAAACATACATTGTCCTCAATGAAACAACATAACTATAAAATCAGAGTGAGGGAAAGGAAAGGTGTTCCCTGATCAGGTGGCAGTGTAGGTGGGAGCTTCCAAGGAGAGCTCCTCAACATTAGCATCCTCAGGCACCGAGCTCTCATGGAATAGCTTCAGCCGCTACCCGTTAACCTTGAAGGCCTTGTTGCTGCCTGCACTTTTAATCTCTACTGTACCATGAGGAAAAACATTAGTAACAACAAATGGGCCAATCCACTTGGACCTAAGTTTCCCAGCCATCACTTTCAGGCGGGAGTTAAACAGTAAGACCTGCTAGCCCATAGAAAATTCTTTCCTAGCAATCATCCTATCATGGAAATGCTTGGTTTTCTCTTTATAAATCCGGGAGCTTTCATAGGCTTCTAGCCTAAGCTCCTCAAGCTGCTGTAATTGGAGTTTTCTTTCAATACCAGCGTTTTTCATTTCCAAATTACAGCACTTGACAGCCCAATACGCACGGTGCTCAACTTCCACAGGGAGATGACATACCTTACCGAATACAGGCCAAAAGGGGGACATCCCTATTGGTGTTTTGAAAGCGGTCCTCTGAGCCCAAAGTGCGTCTTCTAGATGGCGGCTCCAGTCATTCCTATTCGGCTGCACCACTTTCTCTAAGATCTGCTTGATCTCCCTGTTTGAGATCTCAGCTTGGCCATTGGTCTGGGGATGGTAAGCAGTGGAGACTCTATGCACAACTCCATACTTCCGGAGTAAGGCTTCCATGGTGCGGTTGCATAAGTGAGTGCCCTGGTCACTGATGATGGCACGAGGTATCCCGAACCTGCAAAAAATATTGGACCTAACAAAATTTGCAACAACTTTAGAATCGTTAGTCCTAGTGGGGATAGCTTCCACCCACTTTGAAACATAGTCAACAGCCAAAAGAATGTATAGAAAGCCAAAATATGCAGGGAAAGGACCCATAAAGTCAATTCCCCACACATCAAACACCTCACAGAAAAGCATGGGTTGCTGAGGCATTTCACTCCTACGAGTGATGGTTGTACCTGCTGTTTGACACTCCTTACAAGTCCGGTAGACCTCATAAGCATCTCTAAAAATGGTGGGCCAGTAGAACCCAGAATCTAGGACTTTTCTTGCAGTCCTCTGTGGCCCAAAGTGTCCCCCTACTTGAGAGGCAAGAGAAAAGTACAAGATAGACTCAATCTCATAGTCGGGGACACACCTCCGAATTACCTGATCACTGCCAAACTTCCAAAGGTACGGATCATCCCAAACATAGTACTTTGAATCACTCTTGAGTTTGTGGATCTGTGATCGAGTTGCACCTGCAGGAAAAACACCAGCAACAAGATAGTTAACAATGTCAGCAAACCAAGGAGTTACCCCATGCAGATGTAGAAGCTGCTCATCAGGAAAGTCATCCTGGATGGGAGAAGGATCCTCATCCCTTGCTATTCTGCTCAAGTGATCAGCTACTAAATTTCCAGCTCCACTCTTGTCTTTTATCTCCACATTAAACTCTTGGAGCAACAGCATCCACCGAATCAATCTCGGCTTCGCTTCTGGTTTCTTCAACAGGTATTTCAGAGCTGCATGGTTAGTGAAAACAATAACCTTGGAACCCAGCAAATATGACCTAAATTTATCAAGAGCAAAAACAACAGCTAGAAGTTCCTTTTCGGTGGTGGTGTAATTAGACTGTGCAGCATCTAAAGTCCTAGATGCATAATGAATGACATGGGCAGCCTTGCCCACCCTTTGTGCCAGGACCGCTCCCACAGCATAGTTAGAAGCATCACACCTGAGCTCAAAAGGGAGGGTCCAGTCAGGGGACTGGATGATGGGGGTTGAGGTCAATGCCCTTTTCAAGAAGTCAAATGCCTTCTTGCAGTTGGCATCAAAGTTGAACATGGCATCATTCTTCAGCAAGTTTGACAGAGGAAGAGCTATCTTGCTGAAGTCCTTTATGAAGCGCTTGTTGAAACCTGCATGACCAAGAAAAGAACAAATCTCGCGAACGCAAGATGGGTAAGGGAATGTAGAAATCACATCAATTTTAGCAGGATCTACTGAAATACCCTCTTTAGAAATGACATGCCCCAAAATAATCCCCTGTTCAACCATAAAATGGCATTTTTCTAATTTAAAACAAGGTCAGTTTCAATGCATCTCTCTAAAACCAAACTCAGACTATGCAAGCATGCATCAAATGAAGAACCATAAACAGTGAAATCATCCACGAACACTTCTATGCAATTTTCAATAAATTCAGTAAAAATGCTAATCATGCATCTCTGGAAAGTGTCAGGAGCATTGCAAAGGCCAAATGGCATCCTCCTATAGGCAAATGTGCCGAAGGGGAACGTGAAAGTGGTATTTTCCTGATCCTCTGGTGCAATGTGGATCTGGAAGTAACCGGAAAAGCCATCAAGAAAACAGTAGTGGGATTTACCAGCCAGCCGCTCGAGCATCTGATCGATGAACAGCAAAGGAAAATGATCCTTTCGAGTGGCCTGGTTCAACCTCCTATAATCAATACAGACTCGCCAGCTATTCTGGACTCTAGTGGGGACAAGCTCATTATTATCATTTCTTACCACTGTGAGGCCAGATTTCTTGGGTACAACTTGCACTGGGCTCACCCAAGTACTATCAGAGATGGGGTATATGATACCCGCATGCAGAAGTTTTGTCACCTCCTTCTTCACAACATCCAGAATCAATGGATTGAGCCGCATTTGGGGCTGCCTAACTGGTTTAGCCCCATCCTCCAACAGAATCCTATGCATACATCTGGAGGGGCTAATTCCTGAGATGTCAGCCAAGGTCCACCCAATCACCTTCTTGTGCTTCTTCAGAACCTCTAAGAGCTTAGATTCCTGATCAGAGTCAATGTTGGAGGAAATAATAACTGGAAGTTTTTCATTCCTCTCCAAGTAAGCATACTTCAGATTCCCAGGAAGTGGCTTGAGCTCTAAGGAGGGTGGCTGCTCAATGGATGGTATATTTGGAGAAGCCATGATGTCAAGAACTTTAGCTGAACAGACAGCTTTACTCACACTATCACCCTGCAAAGTAGAATCAATTAGCTCAGCACAAACAGCACAAGGGTTAGTGTTAGTACAGTCAGTACATGAATAAATATCATCAAAGCCATAAACAAATGGAAAATCAGCAACCAAGTCATCATAGGTGTCATCAATAATTTCAGAGAGCAACTCTATTTGAAAGACAGAGTGCTCTTCCAAGGGATGCTTCATAGCATCGAAGATATTGAACTTTGCAACAATGTCACCAAACTCCATGGACATTGTCCCATCATCAACATCAATCTTTGTCTTTGCTGTCTTCATGAACAGTCCGCCCAGGATGATTGGTGATCTACTTGAATTTGTTTCCCCTGCCATGTCCAGGATGTAAAAGTCAGTAGGGAAAATCAACTCATCAACTTGTACCAGCACGTCTTCTACCATTCCCATGGGGCGAGCATTGGTCCTGTTGGCCAACTGGATAGTGAGACCCGTATGCTGCAAGGGACGAAGATCAAGGTTGTTGAAAACAGAGGTGGGCATGACATTGATGGAGGCTCCCAAATCCAACATGCAATTATCGAATTTGCTGTCCCCAATGGTGCATGGAATAGCAAAAGTGCCCGAATCCTTGCACTTCTGTGGCAGTGCCTGAGTGGGGGCTGAAACAATAACCCTTTCAAGTGCAGGCTTAGGTTGAATGAGGGCTGAAACATTTCGCCCCAAATTGACTCTCTCATTGCCTTTCAACCTCCTCTTGTGTGTGCACAAATCCTTTAGAAACCTTGCATATTTGGGCACCTACTTAATCACATCCAGGAGCGGAATATTTACCGCCACCTTTCTGAACACATCTAGAATCTCCCTTGCCTTGTCTTCCCCATCAATCTTCTTATTTTTCTGCACTCTTTGCGGGAAGGGGATTGGTGGCACATATACTCTCTCAGGTTCAACAACAACAGAAGGCTCAGGAGCGACCTCAACAATTTCTTCATCTTTTTCAGAGGCTGCCTCGAGAACTTTTCCAAATCTCAAAGAAATGGCACTCACATTAGGATTGGGGGCATTGGGATTCACCACTGTCTGTGCAGGTAGTTGGTTCGATCCCTGAGCTTGCTGCATGGTATTCATAGAAGTGGCAAGCTGTCCAATCTGTGTCTGTAAAGAATTAATGCTAGCATCCGTTCGCTGCTGAAACTATCCAACCCGTGTCTGCAAAGTATTAATGCTAGCATCCGTTTTCTTCGTAGAATCGTGTCAACCCGCTCATCAAACTGGAGATTTTGTGCATTTATTTGTGCAGTTATTTGTGAAGTCATTTGCTTGAACATGTCCTCTAGTGAAGGTCCAGAAGGTGCAGAGGTGGTTACTTGGGGAGGATTCTGTGGTAGTGCTATCAGCTGCTGTTGTGTGGATGAGTTCCCATACCGAAGGTTCGGATGATTCCTCCAGTTGGGGTGGTACTTATTTGTGGAGAGGTCAGGAGTGTTGTACCGGTTCTGATTGTTGCCTTGATTGTAAGGATTGACTGCATAAGCTTGAGTCAAATCAGTGACTGACTCTTCTTTCAGAATGGGGCATGCATCGGTCAGGTGCTTAGGAGAACTACACATGCCACATAACCTTGCCGGCTGAACCTTATTCATTGCCAGTTGCTTCACCAAAGAAGTGAGCTCATCAATTCTATTCTCAAGGGCCTGATTGGAAGAAGAGCTATGGACCTCATTCACACCCCTTGTCTCAACAGAATTTCTCCTGATTGTAAACTGCTGGGAGTTCAGTGACATATTTTCAATCAATTGCTTGGCAAGAAATGTGAGTCTTATCAACAAGTGCTCCCCCACCAGCAGCATCCAAAATATTTCTATCCATCGGTAGTAACCCCTCATAAAAATACTGAATAAGGAGCTGCTCGGAAATTTGATGCTGAGGGCAACTGGATACCAACTGCTTGAATCTCTCCCAATACTCAGCCAATGACTCATTGCCTTGTCTGATGCCACATATTTCCTTCCTGATTGATGCAACTCTGGAGGCAGGAAAATATCTCTCTACGAAGACCTTCTTCAAATTGTTCCAGGTGGTAATAGAGTTTGGCTCAAGATAGTACAGTCAATCCTTTGCAGCACCCTGTAGTGAGAACGGGAAGGCTCTCAGCTTGATGTGATCCTCAGTTATTCCCTCTGGTCTCAAGGGTGTAGAGCAGACAACCTGGAATTCCTTTAGATGCTTATGTGGATCCTCACCTTCAAGACCACTAAACCTTGGCAACAAGTGTATTAAACCAGATTTTAATTCAAAGGGAGTAACAGCACCAGCATATTCAATACACAAGCCATTATAATTAACATCAGGGGCAGCAAGCTGTCTTAATGTCCTTTGGTCACCCATGTTATCAAAAACAGTTTCAGAATTAGAATCACCACTAGTGCTAGCCCGAATTGCTCCACAACGTGTGTGCAGTGTTCTTTCAATTTCAGGATCAAAATCACACAGGTCAGGGCAAGTAGACCTAGTAGCCAGACTAAGTCAAAACAAAAACGAAAAAAATGTGAAAATAACAAACAAGAGTCCCCGGCAACGGCACCAATTTTTGACGCGCTGTCGCACACGGGTCAAAAAGCGAGCGGTTTACAAAATTGTAGTAGAGCGCGACAACTCGGGTATCGTCTCACAAGGACTCTTGAATTGTTATTTACCACAAAAGTCAGTTTTTGGGGGGTTTTTGGGTTGAAATTCAATTGGAAAACAACGAAAAAACAGAGCAATAAAAACAAAGCAATTTAAGAGATTATCAAATAAGCTAAAGATGATTAATCTACTGTTCTCGGTTTCCCAACCATCATCGGTTCATATAAATTCCAAGCCCTAAGCATATTCTAATCCCCTTTCGGTTGTAGCAACAACTAACAAACGAAATCGCTACTACGAGATATATGTTCCTAATTCCCGAATTAAGCAAACGGGGTTAAGCCCTTCGTGAATTAAGCAAACACGAATTGAACACACGCGAATTAAGCAAACGCGATTCAATATAGGAACATAACATCATCTAAATAAATCAACACAAATTCTATACACTCCTGAATTAAGCAAACAGAAATATATAGCATAGTATTGAAAAGGGAAAAGCAAACAAAACGGGAATTACAGAACCTCAAGTGCGGTGGAAACCTATTACAGTAGACTAATCCAATGGAATTAGTTCTCCATGGAAAATGTAATACAACTCAGAATTCGTAAAAGCAATGGATAATGAAAAGTGTCTCCTAATCTTCCCAGAACAACAATTTATAACATTCAGGATCTGCGCCCTCTCGCGAGGCGATCACTCACTCGCGAGGCGAATATTATGAAGAAACCTGAAACGTTTGGACTTCTCGCGAGGTGAAGAATGGCTTGCGAGGCGAGGAATTGAAGAGTCTTCTTATTACGCCCGTGATGAGTATCAGGGCCTGCGCGTGATGGCTTATGGTCTTCAGGCTCGCGAGGTGACACAGAAAGGGTTGCATTTTCTGGCACAGTCAGCCTTCAGGTTCGCGAGGCGAGTTGAGGTTCGCGGGGCGATACAGAGAGGATGACATTCTGCTGTTCAGGCTGGCTTTCAGGTTCGCGAGGCGAGTAGACTCTCGCAGGGCGAAAACCTCCAGGATTGCAGTTTCCACTGATTCTTTATTCCCTTGACTCTAAGTTAACCTGAAAACAATGAAATAGCCATTTGTGCTTTATTTGACTCAAAACTGGCTAAATTAACCTAAAACTACTTAAACGACTCAAAATGTTGCTTGAGGACAATCGAGTCTAATTTGGGCGAAAACGAAATATAATTAGCACAAAACCATGGTCATACTAGCCATAAAACTAGATGAGCCAGAGGCTTATCAACGACCGTGATAGACCAGAATTTGAATGCGCGCCCTTGGCAGAATACGTCACGACCTGCATCACGGCCGTGACGCGAATCCTGATTTATAAAAGGATCAGGGCAGATGCAAATCATATAGAATTTTCACTGTTTTTAGTCTATTCCAAGGGTTTATATCATGTTTGTGATGGAGAACAAATCATCAGAGATTAGTCTGCTGTAATCGGTTTCCGTCGACACTTGAGGTTCAA
Source organism: Sophora flavescens (assembly GCA_030762895.1). NCBI lineage: Eukaryota > Viridiplantae > Streptophyta > Magnoliopsida > Fabales > Fabaceae > Sophora > Sophora flavescens. The sequence continues at coordinate 159,566,962 of CM061063.1, read as the reverse complement.
TAATTCCCGATCAATTTGCTTGTCTCTGTCAATATTATGTTGTATGCCTTGTTTACTTAATTCAAGTTGTATAGGATAAGTATTGATTTATTTCGATGATTCCATGTTCTTATACCTTGATCACGTTTGCTTAATTCGCATGTGTTGATCGTGTTTGCTTAATTCACGAGCGCTTCATTCCGTTTGCTTAATTCGTAAATAGGAACATGTATCTCGTAGTGTCGATTGCGCTTGTTTAATTGCCGCTACAATCAAAAAAGGGATTAGAATCCGCTTAGGGCTTGGAATTTATGTAAATCAATGATAGTTTGGAAACCGAACAGCATATTAATCGTTTTAGCTTATTGATAATCACTAATCGCACTGTTTTCTTAATCAATTTTTCTCTCACTGAATCTAAATCCCCCCCCCCCCCCTAAATGGATTCGTAGGTTAATAACAATCCAAGAATCCTTGAGATACGATACTCGAGTTGTCGTGCCCTAACTACAGTTTGTTTTTAATCACTCGTTTTTTACCCGTGTGCGACAGCGGATCATTCATCTTTCATGTTAGTCCTAAAATTGATGCCATCATGTACGGATTGATGAAAATGACTAATATGTCAACTGAACATAACGTACATGACCAATTTGAAAAAAAATAAACTTATAGGACCAATGTGAAAAAGAAAAAAGAAACATATGGGACAAATCAACCTATTTTACCAAATTTAATGATGATGCTTTGGTACTGATCATGGAAAGTATCCACAAATTTGAGATTATAATATCAATCAACTAGATGAAATTCGTAGGGTATATATGAAGTTAGCTAAAAATCTGTTTGAGTAATTTATGTTATATTAAGTAGTTAATCATATATAAAATTTGTTTCATTTAATTCACTTTTATATATTAGTTGTATTTTTTTATCATTTATATTTTGTATATTTAGTCTTGGCCCCGCATAATAAATTCCTGGCTCCGCCCATGGAAATACTAGATTATTAATGTCAAATACTATATTGTTTTAGCAGCTAAATGCCATGCTTATCATTAGAGCTATCGGCGAAAAGGGAAACAAGACAATATGCCAAATAAACTTGTTTTTGTTCTGAGATGGAGGAGATATAGGCTGATTGGTGTTGGATATTTGATAATTGTTTAATTCAACTTTCTCAGAAACACATGGGTCAGAGATAGGAATGGCAATGGGCATGGGCGGGTGCGGATAGTATGCTACCCGCCCCCGCCCTTGGTGGGCAAATATGAGCTCGTCCCCGCCCGCCACCCCTGCGGGTATTTCTCGGGTGGGTATTTGGCGGGTTTCTCGAGAATTTGTGGGTTTCGCAGGTACCCATGGGTATTATCAGCAACTATGTTTTGACAAACACACGCCACCACCCACTAGTTTCTTCTACTTTCTCACCCAAATTTCTTGTGAAAAAATAGAAAGAAAATGTAGAAACCTAAACTGGGTTGATTCACAGATCAATTGTCAAAAAAAAAAAAAATTGCTCGTCAAATGCTATGATCCTTATATTTTGATCAACAACCATAACTCATATAAACACAACACACCAAACAATTCAAATCTCAGAAATATGAACACAAACAACCCAGCATAAAAGAAAAGATTTGGGTGAATAGAAGGTGTGTGCGTAGAAGGTGAAAGAAAGAGGGACAGTGTAGGCCTACTTGAGGGGATGGAGGGCAGAAATATGAGTCTAGCTGCGTCACAACCGACGGCGACCAGGAGACACGAGACTGGTGGCACCACGACCGGCAACCAAGAGACACGAGACTAGCGGTGTCACGACCGGCGACCAGGAGACACGAGAAAAACGGCTTCACGACCGGCGACCAGGAGACACGAGACTGGCAGTGTCACGACCAGCGGCAAGGAGAACGATGTTAACAGGAGTGGAGGGTTAGGGGCTTAGGGTAGAGAATGGTTGAATGAGAACAACGCAAGAGGGAGTGTTATGACCTAACAATATGTTTGTGTCTCATATTGGGTATCCTAGGGTTATTACTAAGGGTATTTAGGTAACTTCATGGCGGGCACGGGTATCCACGGGCACAGGTATCTTGGTACCCGCCCCGCCTGCGAATAAATGCGTAATGTAAAAAATCCGTTTAATCTATCTGCGGATACCCGTTTAATATCCCCACTCGTGCCCGTTATGGGTTTTACCCGCGAGTACCCGCTGGTGCGGGTAAAATTGCCATCCCTAGTTAGAGAACTTCGGGTGGTTTAAACCGCCAAGGTCTCATGGGAGTCCGAAAACTCGACGAAGGCGACGAGAAGGAGAATCAATTTGAGCCAACGGTGCCACGGCCTGAGTGGGTCGAAAGTACAAGGGTCTTGATGCAGCAGCGTGGATGTCGGGGATGTGGCACCTACGACGAAGTACAAGTTAAGGTTTCTGAAGTGGGTACTGGGCAAAGATCCAAGAAATTTGCAAAAGGAGGAAGGAGTATATGAGATAGTGTAGTGGCAATTTTAATTCTAGATTTTAGTTTTTTTTAAAATTAAATTTATATAAACAATCTCACCCCTTGAAAATGATTAATGGTTAAGATGGGCTTAGTTTACCCTCTAAAGTGAGTAGGCTTACTTTAGAGGAGCCAAATCCTTAATTTTTAGCCTTCTCTTTTAAATTCCTTTACTTTCTTACATTGTTCTTTAAAAATTCTTTTATGCTTAAGCCTTTACTTTGCTGTATTTTACATTTTATTGCACCAGTTACATGCTTTCCTTTATTTTTCAATTCTTTACATTGTCTTGTTTTATTACATTTTATTTAACAAGTTTCATTTATTTTCAAACTTTATTTTCTTAATTCAAATCTTTTGAAAATTCACTTTGAATGAGATTATCACATAACTCGGAACTCACATTTGATAGATATCAAATATTTGTTTGTTGAGATTTGTCTTAGCCAAATTTACGCATAAACAATATGTACCAGACCGTGTTTGATTAACTTATTAAAGTCATAAACAGGAAATCTATCTTCTATTTAGTTTTAGGAGAATGCTAACCAGTACCCTAAGGACACTGATTAAGGAATGAAAATAGGTAAGTTTGCAAAAGAAATTGTGCAAAAGTCATAATGATTTCCTTTCTTTTCTATGGAAATCTCATTTACCAATTAATGTTACATCAAGGTAGTTAAAATCGGATCGGACCGGACCAGCTGGTTCGATCGGGGACCGGCCTGGCATTCGGTTCGAGTGACCGCCATAATCGCTTTATAGATAAAACGATCAAAAAACCGTCGAACAGGCGCAGAACTGGAGGAACTGGACAAAATCAGTGGTTCACCGGGTTCCAACGGTCTGCGGTCTGTGAAAAACGGGAGGCTACTCTATTCCGGCTACCACTCTGACGACCCGACCATAGTTTTATTGCTTCTTCAACCTACTGCGAGAAAGAAGAGAGGAGTGAAGTTAAACTTCAATGAACATCCGTAACATAATTAAAGAAGAGGAATGGAGTTGAATTATAAAAATCATCCCGAACGAGTAGCAGAAGTGTAGGACACGAAAACAGGGGATGAGGGGAAGGGGGTGGCGGCTATGATTGAATGGGAAGGGAAAATTAGGTTAACCTTTCTTTTGTTAGTTTTCCCTAAATGGACCTAAACGCCTAAGCCCATATTGAATTTTTTTTTGGTCATTTCTTTAGTTTTTACTGAATGAGCTTATAAGGTATACCCGTCCAATTTTGTTTTATTCTTATTTTTGTTCATATAAGAGAACTTTGAGTTGTTGGGCCCTTAAAAGTTTTTTTTTTTACATTTTTGTGAGTAAATACAAGAATAAATCGTATAAATTAATAACCATAAAGTGGAATAAATATTCTATATTATTAAAAAATATTGAGAATATATTAATATTATTAAATATAATATATAAAAAATTTAGATTTTTTTTATTATCGATTTAACCACGATCGGACCAATGAACCTTGATCCCGTGCTTTCACCGGTTCAATGACTGGTCCGGTTTAAAATCTTGGTGTTAATTTATTTTGTTCGTGTTTTCAATTACCACGAAGCGTTGCCATGACTGCAGCACTATTTTTAGATAGGATTGCTGGAGGTCACATTCTTAACTGAATAATTACGTACCTCACTAGAGAGGGAAGGAGAGAGATCGATGTGAAGATGTTTCACATTGAGGGGGACATGCCTTCATTTCATGCTTGTCTTTAGCTTTCAACTCCTCTCGTACCTTGTATTTCTCTCAGTTCAAAACAGGGGATTGGAAAATCCAACGTACCCATGGTTTTTGACTTTCGGTTATATATATGTTTGAGTTTTCAGTTACAATCACCTCCAAAGCCATCACGAGTCACGACGAACTAATCCAATGAAACAGTGATAATTTCACAACATTTAAAGCTTTCTTGATTTGGTCGAAAAAAACAGTAATTAGTAATAGTTCAAAATATATTACTTCATTCATTATGTTAACGGCAAACATGCAATTTAAAGGACGTATAAATCCAGCTATTCAGAAGTTTAAAATATTAATAGAAGTGATTTTATTTTTGGTGATAAAATAGAAGTGATTTTTTTGTAACCATAAAAATGGGAGGATTTATAGTACCATTTTAAAGTGGTTTAACCAAATTCAAACACTTTTTGATAAAATAGAAGTGATTTTTTTTGTAACCATAAAAATATGATGATTTTTAGTCCCATCTTTAAGTGGTTTAACCAAATTCAAACACATAACTACAAGAAAATACAATTTTTGTGATGGCAAAAATCGTCACTACAATCATTTTGTGATGATATTTTAATTCACCACTATAACTCAAGTCACAATTTAATTTGTGACTTTTTATGAATTGTCATTAAAGATAGACATTTATTATGAAGAAAACAACGTCGCTAATATTTATAAATATCAATGACAAACGTAAATCGTCACAAATATATATCACAATAGTGAAGATTTACTATAAAAACTTATAATGACCAATAAATTGAAAGTATATTAACACAATTTACTTTTAGTGATTATTAATATTTGTCACTAAAAATATTAAAAATTGTGGCCATTTGTAACACCATGCTTTTTATATATGCTGTAGTATCGGTAAAAATATATCTGTTTATATCTTTATCAGAGACATAGAAAATTATTTTGGAGAAAACAAAATCATATCTAGAACCTACTCTATGGTAGGAAGCTCTGGTTAAAATTTGGATTTAAAATTCAGACGGAAACCGATCAACGTTTTACTGACAGTAAGATTTTACTAATAAGAAAACCTAATTCTGACCGGAGAACGAAACAGTTTAGTTTTATATCATATTTTTAACGATATATCTTATTTTGAAATTCTTGCTAAAAAATACATTACTATATTTATTCAGGCGAAGTTTCAAAGAAAATCGCGTAAGAAAACCTAAATCGGGAAATCGACGGAATCGGGAACGGAATTGCAGAGACCTATGAAGAGATCGGGACAACAAGTCAAACATGACATGTAACATCCCTAACTACTCTATGGATTGACGACTGTCCCCACAGACCAACACGGGTCTTTTCAGCGTGCTTTGTCCTAACTCACACGCTTCCTAGGAAAACTTCTATGGAGGTCACCCATCCTAGAATTGTTTCAAGTTAAGTTAACTATGGAGTTCTTAAGTGATGGGCTACCGAAAAGAAGTTGCATCTTGTTGGTACAGGTAGTACAATTCAATTCATATAAGTCATCCTCAACTATACAGTCCCATACCTACATAGTCTCAAGATCCCTCTCATTCGGGTGTGTAATCAGTTCATTCATGTGTCCCTCTGCATAGAAGCCAGCCAGGAGCCGCTCCTTGTCTGTTCCTTCTTGCACCAGCAACCACTCCCCACCCTCGTCGGCACCCGGATGTTACATGCCCACCAGCTTCCTCTTGGTTCGTCCCCGAACCACACCGTACTGGGAGAGGTGGTGCTCTGATATCATTTGTAACATCCCTGACTAGTCTATGGATTGACGACTGTCCCCACAGGCCAACACGGGTCTATTCAGCGTGGTTTGTCCTCACTCACACGCTTCCTAGGAAAACTTCTCAGGAGGTCACCCATCCCAGAATTGCTCCAAGTTAAGCACGCTTAACTGTGGAGTTCTTAAGTGATGTGCTACCGAAAAGAAGATGCATCTTGTTGGTATAGGTAGTACAATTCAATTCATATAAGCCATCATCAACTGTATAGTCCCATACCTACACAGTCTCAGGATCCCTCTCATTCAGGTATGTAATCGGTTCATTCATGTGTCCCTCTGCCTAGAAGCCTGCCAGGAGACGCTCCTTGTTCGTGCCTTCTTGCACAGGCGAACACTCCCTCCCTAGTCAACATCCGGATGTTACATGCAACTGATGATGTCATCCATGATGTCATAATTAATCATGACACTTTATAAGTGAAATGACCAAAATAACCCTAACCTAACCTATCCTAGTTAAATGGCAATCATGGTCAAGACCAAGACATCATCAAATTGGCTTCTTCCATCCACCACACATTTCTTTCCTAGTCATGATGGTCTAAGAAAAGCTAGCTTATAATATTATATTTCTAACTTAACCTAACCTATGTCTAGTTACATTCAACCATGGTTTTTTTTTAACATTAACAAACCAATTTATTCTCCTCATTGCCCAAGAGTACACGGCCTCCCCCTTCATCATACACTTGGACATTTCATTTATGTGTTCTTCAAACATTCTAAGTCTTTCTCTCTCAAAAACCGTAATCGGGTAAACAACGGAACCGGATACGGATGCGCAGAGATACACTCGGAGACAGAACGACGAGTCACCCATGATGACTAAGAGGGAATGAGTCATGGTAGTGAGTCACCTTCACCATAAATGCCCATAAATGCTCATAAATGCCCATAAATTCTAGAACAAAATATCTAGATATTTATGTATTAACTTAACCCAGCTTAGTTAACATCAACTATGGTTACTAAGTGACACATCTCTTTCCCCGCAACCACTCATTTTACATGGCTGTCATAGCCCCACACTTAGCTAATTTCGTTGTTGTCCTCTTCTCTTGATCACTTGATACACAATTCATTCATTCATTTCATCAAAATTCTCTAAGTCATTTCTCTCAAAAACCTAAGACTCCATGATGGCAAAGCTTGCATCTTGGATCATTCTTTTCTTCATTTCAAACTGAGGATACTCTTTTTCATCACCTTATCTCTCTTTATCATCCACTACTTCGGATTAGAGGAAAATAATTGAGAGATAATCCTCAATAGTTACAAGAAGCCTTTGTTGGAAGCTTTGAAACCTAGTTGGAGCAGTCGCTGTGAGAGAGTCGCTAAACACTCTTTAACCGTTGGATCGTTCTAAAATTTTAAAAGAAGGTTTAAGACTTGTGATTAATCATATCTAACGGTCATAGTTTTGAAATAATCTCCATATCATGAGATATTCAGTTTGGGCAGTGGACTTAAAGGATGAGAAACTCAACCCAGATACCACCTGACCTGTCACCATAGAATTGCAATCTGAGTTTCATTAACCGTTGGATCGGGCGGAAACTATGTAATAAGGTTAAGGAAATAAATTTCTTCGTTTTCACCGTTCCGTTTTATGATTAAATGTCTGTGAACAGAGATATGGTGCTCGAACAGTAACTTCATTTTGGTAGCTTTTCCCTAGGATTCTTGAGCTCATTTTTGAATCCATTTTCCACTAAGTCCAGCCGCGGTTCTTGTAAGTTTTTCCATCGATTTTGTCTCTTGATTCAAATAGATTTATTGATTGGAAAGTTATTGTTGATTCAGTTGGTATTTCTTTGTTTCCTGCGAATTGTGATACCTGTACGTGTAATCGAGACGAAAATTGGAACTAGGGATGTGTTGGGATGGATGGTGGCAGAATTGTGGATGTTGTTGGAAAGAGTTTCGAGGTTCGTGGCTATAGCATGGACGAATTCAGAGCTTGTACGAGAAAGTGCGCACGTCAATAAGGTGGGAGAAAGAACCATTCTATCGTCGGAACGAATAAGTAGTATATAATTTATAATAATGGTGTAGGGCAACCTAAACCCTACTAGGGGTAGACTAATCGAAAATACCAAAATCGTATTGGAAACTACTCTGTAGTACCAACGATGATTTGGGGATTGTAGGTTTATCGTCGTTAGGATAATTTTAGAATATTCGAGGATGTCTGACTTAAATATTATTGAACTGTTTGTGGTAGTCTACTTGATGCGACGTTTTACGTTATCAGAATATTTTATTATTATTTCATTTTTGTCTGAATATTTTATTATTATTGTATTATGTATGATCTGCCTGGTTTAATAATCTGCTTAGTTGGCATTTAGGCAAGAATATGTGTTGTTCAAGAGATATGATGCATGAGGGTGAGAGAATGAATGTGATTTAGAGGTGCCTAGCCTAATTAAATTCTTTTATGGATGAGATGTGACATGAAATGTGTATGGAGACTGTGATGGAAGGTTGAGGCACTAGGTTGTAACTGATGCGGGTTAGTGAGATTCACATATATATGCATTGTTGTTCACAACCATGTGTTGGGAACACGCAAGGTCTGAAGTTCTCGCCGGACCGTTCCAACTTAGATTTAGAATGGGTAGTTATAGTGTCATTGCTTTGCTTGAGCATCCTAACGGTAATGGGGGTGTGCACCGGATGAATTGTGCAACTATAGTGTCATTGCTTTGCATGAGCACCCTAATAGTAATGGGGGTGTGCACCGGATGAATTGAGCAACTACAGTGTCATTGCTTTGCATGAGCACCGTAATCGTAATGGGGGTGTGCACCGATTAATGGGGACGCGTCGCTTGGACGACTGACTATCATCCTTAACGGTAATGGGGGATGGTGACATGATTGGTTGTGGCCACGTCAACCTAAAGGTTTGGTAAAATGAGATTAAGGGTAGAGGAAGGTATCGTGATTTAAAGATAATTGTTAGTGATGAGTGATGCTTGTCTTTGACCGTTATTATATTATATGGTATGATTCTTTTCCACTTATGATGATAGAAATGTTTCTTATCTCCCTATTTCTATATTCTGGTGTATGTTTACTTTATTCCAATAGAAGACTCTATGGAGGAACCCGTTGCGAAGGAATTGGATGCATGGAACTCCGTATGAACCGGATGCTGGCGGACAAGCTGTGGATTCGAGTGGTAGACTTTAGGGAGTTTATGGCCAGTGTGTCTTGCGAGACGTTTTAATTTCCTCTTATTATAATAGTTTGTATAATTATGAACCTATGAGGGATCCTACTGATAGGATACCCTAAACAGTGTTTTGTATGGTGATGGATAAACATAGGTTTGTATGCGTAATATAACTTGGGTGTGTTTAACTTTCAAAAGTGTATGCATTGTATTTAAGTTTTAATTTCATCGTATATTTTGGGTTACGTTTAACGTTAAGAACACGAGTAAGTTTAAATAAATAATTATTGGCTTAATGAGGCACAACGGGGTGTCGTATTTGGTGGTATCAGAGTAGTTCGATTCTAATCAGACTGTGAGGTCTACGGTGCTGTTACTGGCCGTGTCTAGTTGAATCCACATCGGATATTGACTATGCTTAAAAGTTGAGTAGAGTGTCTGACTCGCTAGTTATCTATTGTTTCTAGGTTGAGAAGGAAGGATAATGGATCCGGTTATTTATAAGATATCTATATCTACAAGTTTGTGTGAAGATATTTTATGAATATAAGATGATGGTTAATCTTACCAGTAATTTATGGCTTTGAGAGCTTATAGTGAAGGAAGTGGTAAGAATTCGAAGGATAGTGAAGAGAATAGTGGATTTCCTAGAGCTAGAGGAGGGAGAGATAAAGTTGAAGTCATGAGGACTTTGTTAGATATGGCTACAGCTATGCTACAATAGTCATAGTAGAATATGCAATTGATGCTTTACTAACTATTGGAATAGGTGGGTATTAGAAGTGTATGTTGTAGGACTGAAACTGGAAACAAACTTTTAAATTGATTTCCATTTTGATTTCCTTTGTTAGGTGGTGTTTAGAGATTCAAATTGACAAATTGATTAGTACAAGCTAGACAGAATTGAAAGATAATAGAATATTAGTGTTGAAATGAGTTTGAATTCATGACTTTGACATTCTAACGTGATGATAATTTAGTGAGTAATTAAAAGTTAAAAGAAATGGTTGTTAATGATGCAATTGAGTTTAAGCAATGGACATTTTGATAATGTTGATGGCTCTTGAAAAGTCTTAGAATAGTGGTGAAATAATTTGATGTCTTGGTTAAGTATAAGTTTGAATCCAGAGAATTTTTTTAGACTCTGATTTTAGTGTTGTTTAATTCAAACTCTTATAACATGTTGACAACTAGTTGAGGAATTGTTTGAATTATAGTAAAGATGTCTTGATAGTGAAGATTAAGGCTAAGGGGGGATTATGATCGAGGGAGATTATCACTAAGAGAATCTAAGGTAATGATCAAATGCTCGTAGTTAAGATTGATGGTATGAATTTGGAAGATTAAAAGGAAAGTACCTATAACAGTTTCACCTAAGTTGAATATCAGCAGAAAAGATGATTTCTTGTGTAAATTGAGTTTGCTATAGAAATTAAAAGTTACTGAGTTGGATAATCCTAACCGGCGTAGTTTCTTTTGATTTTAGTTTATCTTAAGAAGTATTGAGATGTTTTACTTAGATACTTGAGATGTGTGATTTTGATATAATCTAGAATAGTGGAATACGCTCCAAGGAACTAAGACTGTGATTGGATACATTAAGGAGGAAGTTAAGGCATTATTGATGGTGGTGTTAACTGTGGGAGTTAGATGTTGAAATAAGGTTTTCTAGTGGATCAGTATTAAGAAGAGAAAATGATTAAGTTTTCATTATGTCGTTCAAGTTTGATAGATTAAGGTGAAATGTTAAGGACAATGAACATAATCTAGTGATGATTAGTTTTGAGGATAAATAAAACGATATAAGAATGAATTCTGTTATGAAGTTACCGCTATCATTTAGGGGGAAGACAGCAATGGGAAATACAATGTAGGATCTTTAGATTTAGATACGATTATATGATACTGTCTAGTTTCGAGTCACGAAATTCCGAGGACGGAATTTTATCTAGGTGGGGTAGTAATGTAACACCCTGCTTTTTATATATACTGTATTATCGGTAAAAATATATCTATTTATATTATTATCCAAGACCTATAAAATGATTTTGGAGAAAAAAAATCATATCTAGAACCTACTCTATGGTAGGAAGCTCTGGTTAAAATTTGGGTTTAAAAATCAGACGAATACCGGTATGCGTTTTCACTGGCAGTAAGATTTTATTGATCAGAAAACCTAATTCTGATCCAAGAACGAAACAGTTTAGTTTTATACAATATTTTTAACGATATAACTTATTTTGAAATTCTTGCTCAAAAATATATTACTATATTTATTCGAGTAAAGTTTCGAAGAAAATCGCGTAAGAAAACCTAAATCGGGAAATCGACGGAATCGAGAACGAAATTTCAGAGACCCACTGTAACACACCATTTTTTCGTATATGTTTTTATGCGTTGTAAATAGTTGTATGTTGTGTTAGATTATTAGAAGTGTGCTTTAGGGAATTTAAAATGGGGTTAAGTGGGATTTTCTGGTCAAAAATCCCTTTCTAATGCATATGTTTCTCTCACCTGGAGCTGGACACAGCTGTGTCTCCTGATAGACACAGTTGTGTCTATTTCTCGAAAACATTGTTTTGGCAGGGACACAGCTGTGTCTCCTGATAGACACAACTATGTCGAATTCCTAGAACGCTGATCTGGTCCATGACACAATTGTGTCTCCTAATAGACACAACTATATCTAGCGCTTAGAAACGCTATTTTGGCCAGGACACAGTCATGTCTCCTAATAGACACAGCTGTGTCTAGTTCTCAAAGATGTTTTTCCTGACAATATAACTAAGTGAGTCAGGAGGGTTACAAGTTACAACCCTTATTTTGGTTGTTCCTCTTAATCCTTGACCGCCAAAAACCCTTTTCTCTCCCTCCCCTTGAACCTCTTCAAGGCTCTTGGTGTTTTCTTTTCGGTTGGAGAATAAACCGTGCATTAGTGTCAATTAAGGTCATCTTGTAAACCCTTTGTTGATCTCCTTTTGTTTTCTTGAATTGGGGATTAATTAATCCTTCTTTCTTTGATGTTCTTGACCAAGATCCTTTGAACCGTTCGAGTGGACCAAGTTTGGATTCGCTAAAAGTGACCGTAGATTATATTGTCATACCAGGTATAGGGAGAAGGATAGTATGAACATTAGGCAAGGGGGTAGCGTAAGATGAAGGGTTCCCATGACCCTATTGTTTGTTAAACTGTTCATTGATGCCTATCACATGTTTGATTATATGTTTAATTGATTATTGGTATGCCAGTTATGAATGTCTAATTGCTATAACTGTTTTATGGTTCATGATGATGTATGCCAATTTTTATGTTAGATTATATGTGTTATGTCAAGATTAATTGGTTAAATTGGTATGTTGAACGCATCATGAATGTTGTTAGTTTGATGATATTGATTATGCCATGATTGAATGTATGGTGATTAAAGGAATAATTTCCCGAAAAGTATTATAAAACATGAATTTAGTAGTGATAGGTGAGGTTAATGTTTGATGGTCCTTGACTAGACCCTAGGACTGATTTAAGAGTGTTTAGGGAGTTTTTGGCTAAAGAACATACAGTCAGTACGACCACGCTCTAAGAAGCACGACCGTGCTTAACAGGGAGCATGCCCGTACTCTCCCAATTAGAACAGTGACATGAACTAAAGGATTAAAGGGTAGTTATACACAAATGTCCCCAAATGATGAAATCATACACCAATCGAATGATAACAAGTTAGATAACTTAATTAAATATTAATTAAGATAAACAAGAATAACAAGTTGGTTAAGCCGGTGCCCAGTGGGTTACCGCACGTTGATGGACTTTGGTGCTTTTTGGCCAAAGTGACCTCATTATTTTTGGTCGAGGTGCTGATGAGTTGAATCTAAGTGTTTTTTGGCTAAGGGGGCCTTGACCCAGAAGGGTGAAGGAGTTGACGTTGATGTTGGTGATAAGTCTTGGGTGCTTATTGGCCCAAGCAAAGGAAGTGGTTGCCTTGTTTTTTGTTGTGCTCATGCATTCATACGTTGAAGTTGTTAGTGGGGGAAGTTCAACATAGGGGAGGTCGTCCTAGAGTATGGCGATCTGGCCAAGTCTCGGGAGGTTTACCCAAGGTTTGGTGAACCGTGCGCCCCCGCGGTGGCGTACCCTCATTTTGGTGTATTGGCTATCCAAGGGTTCACCCATGGTTTGGTGGACTACCAGTGTTGGTCTTTTTGGCCAATGCTGATATATAACTTCGAAGTTGGCTTTCTGAGATAGTTTGGATCCACATGCATAATGGAGAAGCGGAGTAGGGTTGCACCGCATAGCATACATGGGTTGATTTAATATGTTGATATAATTATTCATTGATGCTAAATCATGGAAATGCTATGTATATGATGTACCAAAATCAAATCCCATAAATAAATAAAACTATAAAAGTTAAGGGATAAAAAATTCACTCGGGTATTTTATCATGGTTCACTCTCTTCCAACCAAGAGCTATGTCCAGTCCCTTCTACTTGAAGGATTTTCTCCACTATTTCCAAACGGTTTCTACAACAAGTATTCTCCACCTCTCCAGGCTACAAGTATTGCTTTCTTGCCAAGCCTCTTCAGGCTCTAATTCAATCACATGGATTTTTCTAAGATCTTTCTAACTCACTATATGTGAGGGTATGAAGGTTTAAGATCAAATGAATATCTTTTTACAAATATTCAACCTTAAGAATTACAGACTATTGCTTTACAACGAGAATATGAGCTTTGAATATCTTGCAATTGTTCAAATGGCAAAAGTTGTTCTTCAGTGCTTGAGACCTTCTACATATATAGTGGTCTTCAACTTCTCTTATAAATCTTCAACGGTTATTTGAATAGTCCCGTTATAGAGATAGCATTAAATGCATGATATCCGTTGAGACTGATAGGTTGATTTTGACTGTGTTGAAAAGCATCCTTAGTTATCATAAACTCACAAAATGGAGGCTCATTGTCCTGAGCAATTGTACCTTAAAAACTTTCTTTCCTCCTTTGTGTATAACCCAGCTTTTGTCCAACAATAAAGTTGTCATTGTATAGATTGTTTTGCAATTCCAATTGTACTATTTGCTTTTTGTATTTCCTTGATAGTACTATGAACTTTCACACAAAGGATCAAGGCATTAACCAGATAAAACAATTATAAAGAACATATATTCCTAAGAAATAAATATCAATCATTTGAAATAAATTCAATGTGGTCCAGATTGCATTAAATCACTTTCAAGGTAGTAAAGATATAGAAGATGTAGATCCATATACAGGCACTCAGTTTTAGAACGTGTCCACACAAGATTTTATTCTGCTCGTCCACTGATGTGGTAGAAGCGCTCGTCTATACAAGTCTTTGAACTTGATAAGTCCTTCGAGAAACTCCATCCAATGGCGTGGCACTATGGACGTATACTGAATTTTAGTTAGACACTATGGATGTATACTTGGAGTTTCAAGGAGAGCACTCGTCTGCTGACGTGGCTACTATGGATGTCTACTGAATTTTAGTTAGCCATCTATTTAACGATTAAAATATAAACAGTTTAAATACCTTTGGATGGGTAATTCTTTGCAAGAGTCCAAGCATTGTATACCTTATATTATTTTGGATATTCTTGCATAAACTGAACTCACTTGTTAGATTTCAGCTAAAACTTTGCCAAGCAAATTTAATCCTTTTGTTAACATCAAAACTTGGAGATTAAATAAACCAGAACCTCTTTGGTTCCAACAATATCCCCCTTTTTGATGATGACAAAAACTGATTAAATTTAAATAGCAAAGTCTAAGAGAGCTTGCAAGGCTCCCCCTAAGACATAGCATTAAATAGATCAAAACAGTTAAGGCATATAAAGCCATGTGTTATTTGCAATATAATATAAGTTATCAGACCAAGATAGAAGCTTATCAAACATTTGTGAATAAACAAATCAAACCAGTATCAGAGCATAAATTACTTTAGACAAAATTTAGACATAAGAGGTCAAAGCAATGTATCATTAAGATGAATAGATTAAACTTATGCACATGCAGACAAAAAAAAAAAAACTTTACAAACAAAAACTTTGTATAAAATTTAATCTCTCTTTCTTTCTCCCGTTTTTTTGTCATCCGACAAAAAGGTAAAAGGAGTGGACCATCATAGCCAGCAAAATAGATAAGATAATAAAGAAAAGATTTAGGTAGAATGAGGTGGTGGAAGGGGTTGGTTTAGATTCGGATTTTGGCTTTTCTAAAAATCCATTAATAAAGCCAGCATCTGAGTCACCATTGCATTCGTAGGGGCCAAGGTATCTTGAACTTGCTTCTGTAGCCTTTCTTCAATCTGTTGTGCCATATGTTCTGTCTTCTCTTCAACTATCTTACCGAACTTATCATCAACAATTATTCCAATGATGTCTTCAAGATTTGGTGGCAAGGATAATTGTCTTGAGCTCTCAGCAGTGTCTGAGACAGTGTCTTGAGCTTGGGCTGGTGGATGAACCATAGAAAGAGCTAATGGTTGAGAAGGTGTCTTAGCAGACTCGGCACCTTGCTTAGAAGCACGGACCTCATCAGACTGCTCTGTTAGAGTTGGCTCAACAGTAGCAACAACAACGGCATCAACTAAAGTAGTTGAGGGCTCAGAAGCAGGTTTTGAAAAGATTTCAACATTCAGCTCAGGGACTTCTACAATTAATTCTTCTGTTGTATGTTCAGAGGATGAGGTTGAGGCTCAGGTAAAGGCATATTGTAGAATTGGCCTTGGACATCCTTTGCCCAAAGAATAGGATTGGAAATTTCTACATCACGACTAGTTATTGGCAGACCCCAAAGATCCTTAAAGATCAAATATCTGACACGAGAGAGTCCACATCTGCCTCTGAATTTTGGAGTTTTCTACTTCTCTTCAGCAGTCAGACCAGAAATGGAGGCTTCTCCGGTGCAGTGAATCAAGTGGGATTGCTAGAAAGATCTTGCATAGTTAGCCTCGGTGACCATCTCAATTGGCAAAGATTGAATGTAATCCATCTGTGAGTGGTCAAAGGGTTCAGAATTGAGACCTAGCATAATGTATTCAACTACTGGCATCTTTCCTTTGTGCCTTGGATGCTTCCCGTCCTTGTCCTTGTTTAGATCGATCATTGACAACCTAGGACAAATCTTGTAGGGCTTGACTCCAACATTTATGGAAGTAGAGTGTTTTAACCAGGTTGGAGGGACAAACCGTGCAACTCTGTCTGCTCTGAAGTGGCTGAATTCCCATTTCAGAATCTCATACATGAGAGTGTCCACAAACTTATCAACAACAGCTCCATATACTCTTGGATGTTTGAAAGTCATCAATTTGGTGGTTTTGTCCATCACAAAAGGAATTTACTTGAAGGATCTGGCTCTTTGCTCGAGAATACTCCCAAGATCCTTCTTGCTGGGATCAGTGTGCCAGTTAGACATTATAACTCTACTCCATCAGTGAATGGTTTAAGGGGTGGAAGTTTCACTAGATTGGGGTAGATTTTTCTGGCAGGAAATCTCTGTTGGGGAAGGTGGGTGAGGAGAGGTCCATGTTCATTAAACATTTGGGAAAGGAATGGGCTAGTTGGAGTGTGGGGTTCAGGGTTGACCCAGTATGGATAGATGTTGAGGGGTTCATTCTCTCTACACTTTGGCCCAATTTTCAGATTTGCCATTATAGAGAGTGGAAGAGGGAATTATGGGTGGAAACAAGGTTTTTAAAGGTTTAGGAAAGGGGGCTCCAAGGGTAATGCTATTGTCTATTTGTGTTAGTGGTGAGTGTGGTGATTGTGGCAGGGTAGGGACATAAACATCATCCACATCATGTGGAGCAGAGATATTACCAGCTTGAGTTCCCAAATTTGACACTAATTCATCTACTGCTAACCTAATAGGGTCATCAACAGATATTATTACCTCAGAAGCCATAGTTGTTCTAACCCTCTTTGATGGTTACCTTTTCTTCTTGGCAATAGGACCAGTAACAGCAGCAACATCAGCAACAATTTGTTTTTCTAAAATGGCAGTGATAGGCAGTTCATCATCATCTTCTTCTTCAGACATGATTACTTTCCTCGTCCTATTTGGTGCAAGTGGAAGAGCAACACCAGAAGATACAGAGAGGACGGATCCTCTAGTAGTCCTCTTAGGGACAGGTTGCCTCACAGCCACAGTCTTCCTCTTGGTTCCTTTCTTAAGACCAAGGATTGTAGCATCATTGGCCTCAAGTGATTCTTATTTAATCTTCATTTTCTCCTCAAGCTTGGCTAACTCCACTTGCTTGTATGTGCTAAGTTGCATGCCACTGAGATTAACTCTGCCAAAATCAACAGCTTGCAATCCTTTCTCACGAAGGAGTCTTTCTTGTTGATCCTTAGGCTTTGCACTCAGAACATCGTACACGCCTTGCTGCTTGAAAGTTTTTGACAGAAGATGAGTGAAGGTAATGTGAGAAGCAAATTCTTTGTTGGTAATGGCATCTTTGAAGTGATGAAAAATGATCCAGGGTAAGTTAATCTTTGTTTCGAAAACCAGATGGCAAAGACAAAACTTGTGAAGAGCTGATAAGTTGTCCTTAGAGCCAATCTTATGCAGCACCACCTTGTTCAGGATTTGGTGAAGAATCCTGATGTGGTCTTTCATCTAAGAGGATTTCCAAGAATGAGTTCTCACGTTGTCTTGCCTCATTAGGGTAACAACAATTGTCTCTGAACCACCTAGGTCTTCTTCCCAATTCTCCATGAAGACCAAACCTTCTTGAGCACATGCAATCGCATCAGAGATGGTTTTATCGGATACTATCACTTTCATTCCCAGCACAAACCCAACTACTTCTGTTTCAGAAATCTTTGGTCTTATCCAGAATTCCCTTATCAAATCTAGACACACTGAGACCTTTTCCAGAAAGATTCCATCCCATCCAGCAGCGTTAATGAGATTACTCACGTCCATATTGTATTCTTGTAGAATTCCAAAATTGAAGTGATGTTCCACGGATATGGACATAGTGTCAGTTGCAAAAGCAGGCATAGGAGCAGAGGTTGAAGCCATTGTTGAGTAAGATGAGTTAAGGTTTGGAAGAACACGGGAGACAGAGAGTTCGAAAGTCTTAGAGAGAGAGGTTGACAGGGATGAAGAGACATAAAAAGTTTTTCAGAGGGAAAGAAGTTACTTTTAAAGATTTCTGAAAAACAACAGTTTCCAAAATGACAAGACATGTCATTAACTGTAAAACGGCATTGGTAAATTGGGACCATAAAAAGTTACGATGGGATTGATGAAGGTAGCTGACTCAGCAAGGAAAAAGAAGTGTTTTACATAAATGTATTCAAGGACAAATTAATATAAAAAATAAATGTATGCATAGACGAGTCCACACAAGACTAAGTGTGGACATGTAAAGACATATGTAGTGGACGCGGCACATCAACAGAAGTGGATGCATAGATTTCACATGCTCTGGACGTCATGACTAGTGGATGTGCAGAGAAAACATGTAATAGACGACAAAATTAACAACAAATATACCAACTCAATCCACATATAACATATTTAAATGCTTTCTTATAAAGATAAATCTGTCCTCGACAAGAGGTTTAGTGAAGATATCTGCCCATTGGTGGTTAGTATCTACAAATTGAACATCAAACACACCCTTTTGCATATAATCCCTAATAAAATGATGTTTGATTTCTATATGATTAGCTCTAGAATGCAATATTGGATTCTTAGATAAATTGATTACAACAGTATTATCACACATAAGTGGAATACTACTTAAAAATACATTGTAGTCCTCCAATTGATGTTTGATCCATAGAAGTTGTGCAGCAGCTTGCAACTGATGTGTACTCTGCTTTAGCAGTTAATAGAGCAATGGTACTTTGCCTTTTACTTGACCACGATACTAGGTTAGCTCCAATGAAGCGACATTCTCCACTGGTACTTTTTCTTTCAATTCTATCTCCAGCATAGTCAGCATCACAAAAACCAACTAATCTGTAATCATCATTTTTCTTAAAGCACAAGCCCAGATTAGTAGTACCTTTTAAATATCTATATATTCTCTTAATTGCTAAGAGATGAGACCCTCTAGGATCAGATTGAAAACAAGCACATAAGCAAACACTGAACATTATATCAGGCCTAGACGCAGTCAGATATAAAAGAGATCCTACCATACCTCTATATACCTTTTGGTCTACCTTTTTCTCTTTATCATCTTTGTTCAGTATTGAAGTGGGATGCATAGGAGTATTCATTGGTTTGCAATCATCCATCTTAAACCTCTTTAGAAGTTCCTTTGTATACTTAGTCTGATGGATTTACATCTTGTCCATAGACTGTTTAACTTGAAGTCCAAGGAAGAATTTGACTTCTGCCATCATGCTCCTTTCAAATTCTTTCTGCATTAACTTAGAAAATTCCTTGCACAGAGATTCATTAGTAGCACCGAAAATGATATCATCAACATAAATCTGTACTATAATGAAATATGACTTAATAGATTTTCTAAATAGAGTTGTGTCTACTTTTCCTCTGTTGAAACCACTTTCCATTAGAAACGAACTTAACCTATCGTACCAAGCCCTAGGAGCTTGTTTAAGTCCATACAGTGCTTTCTTAAGCTTATAAACATGTTTAGGGTGATTTGTATTTTCAAAGCCAGGAGGTTGCATGACATATACTTCTTCATTAATAAAGCCATTTAAAAAGGCACTTTTAACATCCATTTGAAAAAGCATAAAGCTATGATGTGCAACAAACAATATTAAAATTCTTATAGCTTAGCATCCGATGCAAAAGTTTCAATGTAGTCTATACCTTCTTCTTGAGAGTAGCCTTGAGCAACAAGTCTTGCCTTGTTTCTCACAACCTTACCATCTTCATCAAGCTTGTTTCTGTAGACCCACTTTGTTCCAATGACTGACTTGTCTTCAGGTAGGGGTACAAGAGTCCAGACTTAACTTCTTTCAAACTGATTAAGCTCTTCTTGCATAGCTAGAATCCATCCTTCGTCCAGTAGAGCTTCGTCCACTATCTTCAGTTCACATTCAGAGACAAGAGCATAATCACTTTGTTCTCTGAAGGTTGACCTAGTTCTTAGCTTGTCATAGGGGTCACCAATGATTTGATCTTGAGGATGGTAGTTTCTGAAATACCAAGATTTCTGAGCATTTTCCTGTTGAGAGATAGACATTTCTGGTTGTTGTTGAGAAGTGTCGTCTACTTGGATGTCAGTCTTGATTTTTGGTTTCTCTCCTGAGATATTTAGATCAAGATCTGCAAAAGCTTCATCTAGCTCTGATAGTCTCATATCAGGCTGTTTGTCATCAAATTTTACATGAATACATTCTTCTACAACTAAAGTTCTAGAATTATAAACTCTAAAACCTTTTGAAGTTTCAGAAAATCCTAATAGAATTCCATTATCTATCTTAGCATTAAATTTACCAAGTTGATCTTTTGTATTCAAAATGTAACATTTACATCCAAAGCGGTGAAAGTATGAAATGTTGGGTTTTCTACCTTTCCACAATTCATAAGGAGTCTAATTCAGAATAGGTCTAATGTATATTCTATTCTGAGTGTAGCAGGCAGTGTTCACAGCTTCAGCCCAGAAGTGTTTTGGGACAGAATTGTCATTGAGCATAGTCCTAACCATCTCTTGAAGAGATATGTTCTTTCTCTATACCATACCATTTTGTTGTGGTGTTCTTGGTATTGAGAAGTTGTGTTGAATACCACATTCTTCACAAAACTCATGGAATAGCTCATTGACAAATTCTCCCCCATGATCACTTCTAATTGAAGCTATACACATGCCTTTTTCATTCTGTACACGTTTGCAGAATACAGAAAAGACCTTGAATGACTCATCCTTGTGAGCAAGGAACATAACCCATGTCCATCTAGTGTAGTCGTCTACTATGACAAGATCATATTTCTTACCACTGACAGAGGCAGTCCTTGTTGGACCAAAGAGATCAAGGTGCAACAATTCTAGTGGTCTATGAGTACTAACAACATTCTTAGATTCAAATGAACCTTTGACTTGTTTTCCCTTCTGACATGCATCACAGAGAGCATCAGATTTGAAACTAAGGTTTGGTAGACCTCTTACAAGGTTAAGCTTTTTCAGCTTTGAGATTAATCTCAAACTTGCATGACCCATCCTTTTATACCAAATCCACCGCTCATCCTTAATGGACACTAGACATGAGACACTTCGATTTGAGAGGTCCTCTAAGTAAATCTTATGCAGATTGTTTTGCCTCTGGGCAGTGAATAAGAGTGATCCATCGGCTTTCTTGACAGTGCACATATTCTTATCAAATGAAACAATAAACCCACTATCACATAATTGACTAATGTGGAGCAGGTTGTGTTTAAGACTATTTACTAACAGAACATTATCAATGGAGGCAAAAAGATGTTTACCAATTTTACCTATACCAATGATCTTTCCTTTTTGGTTTCCTCCAAAAGTGACCCAGCAACCATCTTTGGGTCTAAGGTCTTGGAACATACACCTTTCTCCTACCATGGGTCGTGAGCACCCACTGTCCCAGTACCAGGACTTCTGTTTCTTTCCTGTTGTTAAGCAGATATGCAACAGGGATTATCTTATCTTTAGGTACCCAAATTGACTTGGGTCCTTTCTTGTTAGTGATCATAGGTCGTGAATGCTTTGCATGCTTGTTATGTATGCATTTGGATGACACATGCCCACTTTTTCCACATAATTTACAGTAAGTATTGGAAGGGCTTGGTTTTGACTTAGTGTGCTGTACATGGACGGACTTTAGAAGCCTTATATTGTGTATGAACTTTTGGTTTACTCAGAGATGCATCTTGCTTCTCTTTATCATAACCAATGCCAGATTTGTCACGTGGTGGTCTAGAATACCTTAATATAAGGTTTAATTTATCTGAGCTACCAACCAGTTTTGATAGAGTCTGTCAAGTATGTCAAATCTTATTAGACTTACACTTCGTCTTGTCAGCCAGACTAACATTGTTTGATTTTAATGTTTCATTCTCATCCTTAAGGTTTTGATTCATTGTGCAGACCTTATCATAATCTTTAGAGAGTTTAAAAAACTTCTTTTTGAGACTCTTATACTCTTAGACAGTATGCATGATTCATGCAGTAATTCATCAAAAACAGTTTGAAGAGTAGATGGATCAGAGTCCATTACCTCAGCATCAGTGAATTCAATTTCTGATGCAGTGTCAGCCATGAAGAAAATGTTTGCATCTTCTCCTGCTTCATCTTCTTCATCTGAAGAAGACAGGTCAAGATCCTCCCATGTAGCCATCAAGCCTTTCTTCTTTTTGAAGAATTTCTTTTTCTCCTTCAGCTCTGGGCAGTCAGCTTTGAAGTATCCTGGTTTCTTACATTCAAAGCACAATGGTGGGCCTTTCTCCTTGGAATCCGACTTCTCCTTGGAGAATTTTTTGTTGAACTACTTCCTTCTAAATCCACCTTTCTTTCTCCACATGTTTTGTATTTTTCTAGAGATCAAAGATAGTTCATCCTCATCTGAGTCACCTTCATTATTTGATGAATCAGCTTCATCTGAGGACTCAGCAACTTTAAGTACCTTTGAGGAACTATCTTTCTTGGCCTTTAAGGCAATGGATTTTCCTTTTTTGGAGTTTTCCTCTTCATTAAGTTCAAGATCAAGTTCATGAACTTTTAATGACCCCAGAAGCTCTTCCAGAGAGGCAGTATTCGGATTCTTTGCTTCCTGGATAGCAGTTACCTTAGGTCTCCACTGCTTTGAGAGACTTCTCAAAATTTTTCTCACATGATCTCTATTCTCATAGACCTTTCCAAGAGACCTGAGACTGTTGGTGATTGTTTGGAATCTTCCAAACATCTGGTCTATAGTTTCATGATCAGCCATCTAGAATAGCTCATACTGGTGAACCAACATGCTTATCTTTGATTCCTTCACTTGTGAGGAACCTTCATGAGCTAGTGCAAGAGTATCCCATATTTCTTTAGCTGTGTTGTAACTATAACCTTGTCATGCTCAGATCTGGTGATAGCACACATGAGATAGTGCTTAGCTTTCAAGTTTAGTTGATGTTGGCTTTTCCGCTCTTGAGTCCATTCAGCTATAGGCACTGCAGCTCTAGCTTCACTCCTTGGCTCAATGTAGCCATTTTCTATCAGTTCCCAGATGTCAGCATTCTGTGCATCCAAGAATGCCATCATCCTCTTTTTCCAATAATCATAATTAGTTCCTTCAAAGAGAGGGGGTCTGTTGATAGCTTGTCCTTCTGCATCCATGATTATAGGATCGTACTGCCTTAGCACTTGTTAGATGCTCAACCCTGTCAAGGCTGGGCTCTGATACCAACTGAAGTTGGCACAAGCAAACACAAGAAGGGGGGGTTGAATTGTGTTTGTTAATTATTTTCTCAAAAACCCTTTTCACAAGCAGAAGATAAAAAGTTAAGCATACAAGAAATCCTTTTTAAAAGATTAACAAAACCAAAATCAAATCCCACCGTTAGTATCAATAAATAAAATTGTAAAACATAAGGGATAGAAAATTCACTCGGGTGTTTTATCCTGGTTCACTCTCTTCCAACCAAGAGCTACGTCCAGTCCCTTCTACTTGAAGGATTTTCTCCATTATTTCCAAACGGTTTCTACAACAAGTATTCTCCACCTCTCCAGGCTACAAGTATTACTTTCTTGCCAAGCCTCTTTAGGCTCTAATTCAATCAAATGGATTTTTCTAAGATCTTTCTAACTCACTATATGTGAGGGTATGAAGGTTTAAGACCTACTGAATATTTTTTACAAATATTCAACCTTAAGAGTTACAGACTTTTGCTTTACAACGAGAATATGAGCTTTGAATATCTTGCAATTGTTCAAATGGCAAAAGTTGTTCTTCAGTGCTTGAGACTTTCTACATGTATAGTGGTCTTCAACTTCTTTTGTAAATCTTTAACGGTTATTTGAATAGTCCCGTTATAGAGATAACATTAAATCCATGATATCCGTTGAAACTGATAGCTTGATTTTGGCCGTGTTGAAAAGCATCCTTGGTTATCAGAAAATCACAAAATGGAGGCTCACTGTCCTGAGCAATTGTACCTTAAAAACTTTCTTTCCTCCTTTGTGTATAACCCAGCTTTTGTCCAGCAATAAAGTTGTCATTGTACAGATTGTTTTGCAATTCCAATTGTACTATTTGCTTTTTGTATTTCCTTGATAGTACTATGAACTTTCACACAAAGGATCAAGGCATTAACCAGATAAAACAGTTATAAAGAACATATATTCCTTTGAAATAAATATCAATCATTTGAAATAAATTCAATGTGGTCCCGATTGAATTAAATCACTTTCACGGTAGTAAAGATATAGACGATGTAGAACCGTCTACAGGCACTCAGTTTTAGAACGTGTCCACACAAGATTTTATTATGCTCGTCCACTGATGTGGTAGAACCGCTCGTCTACACAAGTCTTTGGACTTGCTAAGTCCTTTGAGAAACTTTGTCCAATGACATGGCACTATGGACATCTACTGAATTTTAGTTGGACACTATGGATGTATACTTTGAGTTTCAAGGAGAGCACTTGTCTGCTGACGTGGCTACTGTGGACGTCTACTGAATTTTAGTTAGCCATCTATTTAACGATTAAAATATAAACAGTTTAAATAACCTTTGGACGGGTAATTCTTTGCAATAGTCCAAGCATTGTATATCTTATATTATTTAGGATATTCCTGAATAAACTGAACTCACTTGTTAGATTTCAGCTAACACTTTGCAAAGCAAATTTAATCCTTTTGTTACAATCAAAACCTAGAGATTTAATAAACCAGAACCACTTTGGTTCCAACACTCCATGCCGATGTGTTTATATGTTTTCTTACTCCCCGTTTTCTGTTTCTGTTGTTGGCATGTATCTCTTTATGCAGAGGACGGTGACCAGCCAGTGGAGGAGTGACTCTGAGGAGGTGCGACTGTAGTTAGGATTTATCAGTAGTTATAGTTATTTTCAGTTTCAGTTTTAGTTGTATTCCGAGGATTTTATTCCAGAACGGTTATACCAGCTCTGTATGTGACATCGGGGTTGGGTTATGTTTTGTGCTTTTGATGGTCATGTTTACGTTTTATCTTTTTACAACTTTTTATATTTTTCCGTGTTGAGACGTTACAATGTGGTGCTTTCTATCCGGTTTGTATTTTATGAAATAAATGCATGTTTTACTTTTATATCTTTACCTTTTAATGCTTTGTATAACATGTGGGATAGAGGGTGTCACATTTAGTGGTATCATAGCAGGTCTGTCTTATCAGGCCGTGGTATGAGTCTGTTGTGTGCTCTTATTGGAATTGTCTATACTTTTTATAGACAATGGTGCTTAAAGTTTTGAGCCTTTGCTTTTCCTGCTTAAGTTCGCTATATTTAATGGTTGTTTTAGACATGTACAGGAACTCATGGCAGGAAGAGGCAGAAACGATCAGGCAATCGTTGACGCGTTGGCACTCCTTGCCAATGCCATTGGGCAAGTTCAGAACAATAACAACGGAGGACCAGCTGAGTTTCATGGTCTTGACAAGTTTTAGCGGAACAATCCGTCGTCTTTTAGAGGAGCTTATGACCCCGAGGGAGCTTTGTTATGGATGAGGGAGATCGAGAAGATCTTCAGAGCTATGGACTGCAATGATCAGCAACGGATTATCTTCGCCACATTTATGCTCACTGAGGAGGCTGAGCATTGGTGGGAGAGCCGTCATCAGAGGATGGTGGCTGAGGGTACAACAGTCACCTGGGCTGTGCTCAGGGGTAGGTTTCTGGAGAAGTATTTTCATGCTGATGTTCATGACAAGAAGGAGATGGAATTCTTCGGGCTGAAGCAGGGAAATATATTAGTGGGCTTGTATGAGGCAAAGTTTGAGGAGCTGGATAGGTATTACACACCTTATCAGGTCATGGTGGATGATCTGTCCAAGTGTGTAAAGTTCGAAGATGGCCTTCGTTCAGAGATTAAGCAGGCAATCGATTATCAGGAAATCAAAGGCTTCCCAACCTTGGTGAATAAGTGTAGGATCTATGAGGATACCTACAAGTCCAGGGTGCCCAGGGTAGCAAGAAGACCGAGCAGAAGGATAAGGGCAAGCAACGTTATGCTCCAACCGATAGGGATATCAAACAGAGTGGCAGGAAGCCACAGTTTTCTCATGATAGGTCCAAGGGTGGTAATTCCAACTCCTCCAGGCCTCTGAAATGCGGCGCATTAGATCACTTCACTATCCAGTGCAAGGAATCAAACATTATCTGTTTTAGGTGTGGTAAGTCTGGTCACATCAGTCGGGATTGTGGAGGAGCAAAGTCAGAGCCTCCAAGTGCTAGCAAGAGTCAGCAGCCTCAGGCTAATCGATTGAAGACCACTGGGAGAGTCCTTACTCTTAGTGGAGCTGAGGTCTTCGAGTCTGATGACTTGATCCAAGGTATGTGCGTAATTGATGGAACTCCTTTAACTGTATTGTATGACTCGGGTGCTACACACTCGTTTATATCACATGATAGGGTCAAGAGTATTAAGTCGCATGTTACTTTCCTTGAGTATGATTTAGTTGTCTCTACACCTACAAATAAACCTGTTCTTACTTCTCAAGAATGCAAGAATTGTCATATCACCATTAATGGTAGAACCTTTATTGTAAATCTTGTGTGCTTACCTTTAAAGGACCTTGATGTCATTCTTGGCATGGACTGGTTATCTTTCAACCACATCATTTTGAACTGTTTCGATAAAACCATAGTTTTTGGAACTCCTGTGGAGTCTAAGGATCCAATCTTTCTCTATGCAACCAAGTCAAGGCTTCAATAAAAGACGAGGCCCAAGTGTTC
Organism: Sophora flavescens; assembly: GCA_030762895.1. Classification (NCBI taxonomy): domain Eukaryota; kingdom Viridiplantae; phylum Streptophyta; class Magnoliopsida; order Fabales; family Fabaceae; genus Sophora; species Sophora flavescens. Next base: position 159,539,885 of record CM061063.1, on the reverse strand, counting down.
ATGATGTTGTCTTCCCTGGAATTAGAGAGCCCTCCTAATGTCGAAAGTGTGCTAGTTGTGCAGGAATTTCCTGAAGTGCTCTTGGAGGATGTTTATAACTTTCCCCCTGAGAGAGAAGTTGAGTTCACCATAGACTTAGTGCCTGGCACCAAGCCAATATCCATAGCACCCTATAGAATGTCTCCTCTAGAGCTAGCTAAGTTGATGGAACAGTTAGAGGATTTGATTCAGAAGTAATTTATTAGGCCCACTGTATCCCCCTGGGGTATGCCAGTGTTGCTAGTAAAGAAGAAGGACGGCAGTATGAGGTTGTGTGTCGACTATCGATAGCTCAAAGAGGTGACCATTAAGAATCAGTATCCCCTCCCTAGGATTGATGATCTTATGGACCAGTTGATAGGCGCTTGCGTCTTCTCGAAGATAGATTTGAGGTCAGGGTATCATCTGATTTCAGTTAAGTCTGAGGACATCCCGAAGACAGCGTTCATGACGCATTATGGTCACTACGAGTACTTGGTTATGCCCTTTGGTTTGACCAATGCTCCTGCTGTGTTCATGGACTACATGAACAAGACCTTTCACCCTTACTTGGATGAGTTTGTGGTGGTTTTGATAGATGACATCTTAGTGTACTCCAAGACCAAGGAGGAACATGAGGAACACTTGAGGGTTGTCTTACAGACCCTTAAGGAAAAGCAGTTGTATGCAAAGTTGTCTAAGTGTTAGTTATGGATAGAAGAGGTGAGCTTCTTAGGACATGTCATCTCTAAGGGTGGCATAGCCGTGGATCCGGCTAAGGTCGAGACGGTGCTCCAGCGGGAAGCGCTGAAGTCAGTAACCGAGATTAAGAGTTTCTTGGGTTTAGCAGGGTACCATAGGAGGTTTATAGAAGGTTTCTCTAATTAGCTTTACCTTTAACCCGTCTCACCAAGAAGGGACAGTTGTTTGTGTGGTACTCTAAGTGTGAAGAGAGTTTCCAAACCTTTAAGGATCGGTTGACATCAGCACCAGTGTTAGTTTTGCCAGATCCTAGTAAGCCTTTTGTAGTGTACTGTGACGCATCGAAGCAAGGTTTAGGTGGAGTGTTGATGCAAGACGGGAAGGTGGCTTATACTTCTAGGCAGTTGAAAACCCATGAGAAGAACTATCCTACCCATGACCTAGAATTAGGAGCTTTGGTATTTGCCTTAAAGATCTGGAGGCATTACCTTTATGGTGCGAAGTTTGAGGTCTTTACTAATCATAAGAGTTTGAAGTATCTCTTTGATCAAAAGGAGTTGAATATAAGGCATCGTAGCTGGATGGAGTTTTTAAAGGATTATGTGTTTGATCTAACCTACCACCTAGGAAAAGCCAATATGGTGGCAGATGCCTTAAGTAGGAAAACCTTGCACGTCTCCACTTTGATGGTTAGGGAGATGGATCTGATCGAGGAGTTTAGAGACCTGAATTTAGCTAGGGAAGTTACCCCTAAGAGCATTAGACTTGAAACCTTGAAGGTTACCAACAGTTTGATGGATCAGGTTAGAGAGAGTCAGAAGATAGACCAGTTTCTCTTAGACCAGAGTGAGTTGCTCGCTCGGGGTAGAAACCTTAGTTTTAAGGAAGGGAGTGATGGAACTTTGAGGTTCAAAGATAGAGTTTGTATACCAGATGTCCTGGAGCTTAGAAAGTTGATCCTTGAAGAATGACATAGGAATGGACTAAGTGTGCACCCAGGTGACACTAAGATGTATCAGGATCTTAAGAGGATGTTTTGGTGGCCTAGGATGAAGAAAGATGTGACTGAGTTTGTGTACGCATGTTTAGTGTGCTAAAAGTCTAAGATAGAACACCAGAAGCCATCAGGGAAATTTAAACCTTTGAGTATCCCAGAATAGAAGTGGGATAGTATTTCTATGGATATTGTGTCTGGACTCCCTAGGACTCCAGCTGGTTTTGAGGCTACATGGGTTGTTGTGGATAGACTGACTAAGTCCGCCCATTTCATTCCTATAAACATGGAATACCCTTTGGAAAAGTTGGCCCAACTATACATCAGAGAGATAGTTAGGTTACATGGTGTACCTTCTAGCACAGTATCAAATAGAGACCTGAGGTTTACCTCTAGGTTTTGGAACAGTTTACAAGAGGTCTTAGGAACGAAGCTGAGAGAACCATCCAGTCCTTAGTTCAGCTTATCACCCACAGACTGATGGTCAGTATGAGAGAACCATCCAGTCCTCAGAGGACTTGCTTAGAGCTTGTGTGCTAGAACAGTTGGGTAGTTGGGACAAGTTTTTGCCCCTGATAGAGTTTACCTACAACAATAACTTCCATTCCAGTATTGGGATGACACCTTATAAAGCTCTTTATGGGAGGAGATGTAGGATACCCTTGTGTTGGAGTGAACCTGGTGATAGTGTTGTGTTAGGACCTGAGATAGTCCAAGAAACCACAAATAAAGTGAGGATGATTCAGGAAAAGATGAAGGTGGCACAGAGTAGGCAAAAGAGATACCATGACAAAAGAAGGAAGGCGCTCGAATTCCAGGAAGGTGACCATGTCTTCTTGAGAGTTACCCTGACAACTGGGGTTGGTAGAGTGTTGAAAGCGAAGAAACTAACTCCTAGATTCATTGGTCCTTACCAAATTCTAAAGAGAGTCAGTGAAGTCGCCTACCAAATAGCCTTACCACCGTTCTTGTCCAATCATCATAGTGTCTTTCATGTGTCTCAACTCAAAATACATTCATGACCCTAGTCGTGTAATAGTACCTGATACCATACAGTTAAAAGAGAACTTGACTTTTGAGGTATTACCCCTTCGAGTTGAGGATAGGAGGGTGAAGTAACCAAGAGGCAAGGAGATTCCTTTGATCAAAGTCGTTTGGAGTAAGGCTACTGAGGATAGTGCTACATAGGAACTTGAAAGCAAGATGATGGAATCGTATTCGCGCCTTTTCAATCTAGGAGAGTAGAAATTTCGGGGACGAAATTTTTATAAGGGGGTGGAATTGTAACACCCCATTTATTCGTATATGTTTTTATGAGTTGTAAATAGTTGTATGTTGTGTTAGATTATTAGAAGTGTGCTTTAGGGGATTTAAAATGGGGTTAAGTGGGATTTTCTGGTCAAAAATCCCTTTCTAATGCATATGTTTCTCTCTCCTGAAGCTGGACACAGCTGTGTCTCCTACTATACACAGTCGTGTCTAGTTCCCAAAGATATTTTTCCTGACTATGTAAATAAGTGAGTCAGGAGGGTTACAAGTTACAACCCTTATTTTGACTCTTCCTCTCCATCCTTGGCCGTCAGAAACCCTCTTCTCTCCCTCCCCTTGAACATCCTCAAGACTCTTGTTGTTTCTTTTGCGATTGGAGAATAAACCACACATTAGTGTCAATTAAGGTAATCTTGTAAACCCTTTGTTGATCTCCTTTTGTTTCTTAAATTGGGGATTAATTACTCCTTATTTCATTGATGTTCTTGACCAACATCCTTTGAACAGTTCAAGTGGACCAAGTTTGGATTCGCTCAAAGTGACCGTAAATTAGATCGTCATACCAGGTATGGGGAGAAGGATAATATGAACATTAGGCAAGGGGGTAGCGTAAGATGAAGGGTTCCCATGACCCTATTGTTTGTTAAACTGTTAGTTGATGCATCACATGTTAGATTATATGTTTAATTGATTATTGGTATGCCAGTTATGAATGTCTAATTGCTATAAATGTTTTATGGTTCATGATGATGTATGCCAATTTATATGTTTGATGATATGTGTTATGTCATGATTAATTGGTTAAATTGGTATGTTGAATACGTCATGAATGTTGTTAGTTTGATGATATTGATTATGCCATGGTTTAATGTATGGTGATTTATGATGAACATGTTAATAAAACTCTAATTGGTTATAATAGGGCTCTTTATTAACATGGTAATTAAAGGAATAATTTCCCCAAAAGTATTATAAAACATGAATTTAGTAGTGAGAGGTGAGGTTAATGTTTGATGGTCCTTGACTAGACCCTAGGACTGATTTAAGAGTTTTTAGGGAGTTTTTGTCTAAAGAATATAACCAAACCTGCCAAGTCAATACGGCCACGCTCCAAGAAGCATGACCGTGCTTAACATGGAGCACGCCCGTGCTCTCCCAATTAGAACAATGACGTGAATTAAAGGATTAAAGGGTAGTTATACCAAAATGTCCCCAAATGATGAAATAATACACCAATCGAATGATAACAAGTTAGATAACTTAATTAAATATTAATTAAGATTAACAAGAATAACAAGTTGGTTAAGCCGGTGCCCAGTGGGTTACGGCACGTTGATAGACTTTGGTGCTTTTTGGCCAAAGTGGCCTCAATGCTTTTTGGTCAAGGTGTTGCTGAGTTGAACCTTAGTACTTTTTGGCTAAGGGGGACTTGACCCAGAAGGGTTAAGGTGTTGACGTTGATGTTGGTGATAAGTCTTGGGTGCTTATTGGCCTAAGCAAAGGAGGTGGTTGCCTTGTTTGTTGTTGTGCTCATGCATTCATACGTTGAAGTTGTTAGTGGGGGAAGTTCAACATAGGGGAGGTCGTTCTAGAGTACGACGATCTGGCCAAGTCTCGGGTGGTTTACCTGAGGTTTGGTAAATCGTTCGCCCCCGCAGTGGCGTACCCTCATTATGGTGCGTTGCTATCCAAGGGGTTCACCCATGGTTTGGTGGACTTCCGGTGTTGGTGCTTTTTGGCCAATGTAGATATGTAACTCCGAAGTTGCCTTCCTGAGATAGTTTGGATCCACATGCATAATGGAGTAGCGGAGTAGTATTTCACCGCATAGCATATGTGGGTTGATTTAATATGTTGAAATAATTATATGTTGATGCTAAATGATGGAAATGCTATGTATATGATGTATGTTCATCTTGCTTACTATCTCCATGCCGATGTGTTTATCTATTTTCTTACTCTCTGTTTTCTCTGTTTCTGTTGTTGGCATGTATCTTTTTATGTAGAGGACGGTGAGCAGCCAGTGGAAGAGTGACTCTAAGGAGCTGCGACTCTAGTTATGATTTATAAGTAGTTATAGTTGTTTTTAGTTTCAGTTTCAGTTGTATTCTGAGGATTTTATTCCGGAACGGTTATACCAGCTCTGTATGCGACATCGGGGTTGGGTTATGTTTTATGCTTTTGATGTTCATGTTTACGTTTTATCTTTTTACGACTTTTTATATTTTTCTGCGTTGAGACGTTACAATATGGTGCTTTTTATCCGGTTTGTATTTTATGAAATAAATGCATGTTTTACTTTTATATCTTTACCTTTTAACACTTTGTATAACACGCGGGATAGAGGGTGTCGTACCCATGAAGAGATTAGGACAACAAGTCAAACATGACAACTCATGATGTCATCCATGATGTCATAAGTAATCATGACACTTTATAAGTGAAATGACCAAAATGCCCATAACCTAACCTATCCTAGTTAAATGGCAACCATGGTCAAGACCAAGACATCATCTAATTGACTTCTTCTTCCTCATTGTGGTGTACAACGCAGCCACACCCTTCAACACCCATCCACCACACATTTCTTTCCTAGCCATAATGATTGCTAAGAATAGTTAGCTTATAATATTATATTTCTGACTGAACCTAACCCATGTCTAGTGATATGATCCTAATAAGGAACATATAGAATTTCGGATCTATCCTTAAGTGACCAAGCAAAATTCAAGAAGAAGAATAAAATAAGCAAATGGATGAAGGTAAGAGATGAATATGGCGCCACAAACCAGGGGGTTTGATAAGCCAAATGAAGATCACCACAAGTGTCTTGGACTCTTGATAATATCAAAGGGTTGGCTCAATGAAGAACCTAAGAGAGACAATACTCTCACAATTGGACTTAATCCAAAATGATCTCAAAGTTATCATTCATATGAAAATAGTGTGTTACATTTAGCTTTGTGGCTGCCAAGTTTTGGCTTCCAAAAAGATGCCATAACCCCCCTTATTAACTCACATAACTAAACCACTAATTGGTGTTATAGATGCTTTTACTACAAACAATTAAGTGGCTGCCTAATATTAACTCTCCTACTTAAACCAAATAATAAATGACTCATAACTAAAAAGGAGTTACTTTAGGCATGCAAGCCAAAAGATTCCCTCCCAACAAGACTAACAAACTCGTGTAAAAATTCGTTCATAACTGCCACCATTATTTTCACCATGATAGATGCCGAATCTGGTCAAGAGTCATGAAATACGTTTTTTAGGAAATTTCTTTAGCTTTCCAACACACCAAAGAATGCATCAATCGGAGATCCGTAACTAAAGATATAGCCAAAACAAGTCAGCTGGCTCATGACTAATGAAAATAAGATTTTCATCAAAAATCAATTTGGTATGAGATTAAACTTGATTCTTGGTTTGCACCATTCCCCCCCTCTTAAAGAGAATTCGACCTCGAATTTGTTACCTTTGGAAATCGTGTTCATCCTCCGGGTTCAAACACAACTCTTTTGAATCCATGGGGCACCTCTCTTGGAATTACTTCTTCATCTTCCTTCAAAGTACACTAGTGGAAATAATGTAATATACGGGAACGTTTTACATCAGTTGACCATATGTTTGACGTTAAAAATGAGGCGGTGGCAGTTTTGTGAATATTAAATCACTATTTGCGTCAGTTGTTTAATGAACTGACGTTAAAAGTGATTATTAACACTTTTAACGTCAGTTGTTTATACAACTGACGTTAAAAGTGTGATTTTTACTTCAGTTAAATAAATAACTGACGTAAATAATCAACTCATTCCTATCTTTCTTTCGTTGTCATCTCCCTGTTGTCACTCTTAACGCAGATCATCACTCCATATATAGTGCAGTTTATTTCTAATCTTTTTTTAAAAAAAGTTTATTTTTAATCTTAATTAATTAGCTTGAATTAGTAAACAAATTCTTGTGCAAATTAAAATAAATAAACACTTAACATAAAACAAGTTATATGTATAATCAAATCGTATCTCATTGAAGCGATTCATAAGTTACAATTACATGATTAAAAGATAAAAAATTTCCGCAAGATAGCACTAAAATATAAAAAAGTTTCTGCTTCAACATCATTTTCTTCTCAGTCCTTTCCTCAAAAACTCCAATGGATGCATCTCCTCCTTTACTTGAAGTCCTTGATGCTCCATGTGAATCCACAGACACTTTGGAGCCAAAGCAGAGTGAAGGGTGCACTCGATCTGTTTCAACAATATTCTTGGAACAGTCACTTGGTTCCAAAGCTGAGGTTTTGGAACTGTAGCTGCTGATTCTTCGGAAGGATGATAATGTGTGCAATTCCCATAATGTGATTTACACACCCTTATCACCCATGTAATGTGATTTACACAACCTCAGAAGTTGTTTGACCATTAAGACAGAGACCTTTAAGTCTAGGTATAGGAAGAAAGAGTGATGAAGTTAATCTCTATGGCAGAGCCATATTGTGAAGCAGAAAAATTAAAGGAAGGAAGGAAGCTATTTATAGGAGTAGGGGATGAAGTTACTAGGCGTCGTAAGTTGCTAAAAAATTAAATTGATCATTAAGAGCATTAGGTTCCAAGGCGCATTGGGAGTTGGCAGTCATATATTATAAACGTGCAGAAAAGAAAACGCCCGAAGGAATAGGAAGAAATAGACCTTTAAGTCTAGGTATAAACTTAGTGCTCATAAAGAGGATTATAGGTTACAATGTGCATGGGTAAGTAGCACAATGAGTAATGGGTAATTAAGTAGCGAGTAGTCAAAGGAATGAATGCTTTTGCAGAAACTTATACACTTTTAACGTCGGTTGTTGAATAAAACCGGCGTTAAAAGTGTTTTTAAAATAAAAAATATTTATTTTTAACGTCGAGTTGTTTATACAACCGACGTTAAAAAGTGTGATTTTTACTTGATTAAATAAACAAGTGGCGTTAATAATCCTATATCCCTATCTGAAATGCCCTGTTGTCACTCTTAACACAGGTCAATGGGTAAAAGTGAGAGTAGTCAAAGGAATGAATGTTTTTGCAGAAACTTATACACTTTTAACGCCAGCTGTTGAATAAAACTGAAGTTAAAAGTGTTTTTAAAATAAAAAATATTTATTTTTAACGTCTGTTGTTTATACAATTGACGTTAAAATTGTGATTTTTACTTCAGTTAAATAAATAGCTGACGTAAATAATCCTATATCCCTATCTGAAATGCCCTGTTGTCACTCTTAACACACGTCAATCCACATCTATAGTGTAGTTTATTTCTAACCTTTTTTGTTTAAACAAGTTTATTTTTAATCTTAATTAATTAGCTTGAATTAGTAAACAAATTCTTGTGCAAATTAAGATAAATAAACACTTAACATAAAACAAGTTATATATGTATCTCATTGAAGCGTTCATAAGTTACAATTAATTACATGATTAAAAGATAAAAAATTTCTGCAACATAGCCCTAAAATATAAAAAAGTTTCTGCTTCAACATCATTTTCTTCTCAGTCCCATCCTCAGAAATTCAAATGGATGCATCTCCTCCCTCACTTGAATTCCATGATGCATCGTGATTAATCAAAGTGAAAGGGATCTTTGCATCACCTCCTTCACTGGAATTTCTTGATGCATCATCTCGAATCCACAGTCACTTGCAGCCAAAGCAGAGTGAAAGGGATGACTAGGATGAAATAAAGTGAGGGAATCACATTACGTGATTTACTCAACTTTACCATCCATGTAATGTGATTTACACAACCTCAGAAGATTTTTGACCATTAAGACAGAGACCTTTAAGTCTAGGTATAGGAAGAAATAACAAAGGTCTCAGAGTCATTTTGTGAAGGAATAGAAATATAGAGGAAAAGAAGAGGCAGTATTACAAACTGATACAGAAGAATGGTACTTTATATAGAGAATGATTTTTACACAACACTTTTAACGTCAGTTGTATTCAACAACTGACGTTAAAAGTGTTTTTTTTAAAAATATTAATATTTAACGTCAGTTTTTTAATACAACTGACGTTAAACAATAACTTTTAACGTCAGTTGTTTAATACAACTAACGTTAAATGTTGTTTTATTTTTGGTTTTTGATTATAACGTTTACACCCGCGCGCCTTCTGCACTTCGCTCTGTACGTACATCTCTTTTCTCTTTTCATCACGCTCAACCCTAGATCACTCTCAACCTTCATTCTCACTCTCACCCAGCACAGAACCCCAATCGCGAGCTCATCTCCACCGCAACCACCGCGAGGGCTTCTTTGCCACCACCGTGAGGCACACTATTAACCCTAGCTCTGTCTTTCCATTCATTCTTTGAAATAACTTGACATCTCTCTTTCCCCTTCCCGCTCACTAACTCTCCTTGTCCCTCTGCTCTAAGTAACCACATCGAACGTTGGCCACCACTCGAGCTCCCCTCCCCACCACCACGCGAGCACCTATTTCTGGTGAGTATTTAGGGAACATTTTTGTATTTTTGGTTTTGAGTGTATGTTGAAACTGTAGTCTCAGTAGTTGAAACTTGAAACCGTGAGTTTGAGTTGTTTGGAATGTACGTCTCTATTTTTGGTTTTGAGTGCATGTTGCTCTGCTGGTTGATCTGTCATGGCCGTGATGCTCATCATGGCTAGGCCATGATCAGTTCTGCTTGTGATGGCATGGTCTGGTTCAGTTGGCATGTTACGGCCGTGATGGAAATCACTGCCAGGCCGTGACCAGTGCTTGGAAATCTTCAAAAACTATAGTTTTCAATCTCCCGTATTGTCCTTATATTGGATATATGTTTTGTATATCTATAGGACCTATCTAGTTATGGATCGTAGTTGGATGGTTTGTAAGCGTACTAGTGCTGAGTATTTGAAGGGGGTGGGAGAATTTATAGAATTTGCTCAAAGGAATGTTCCTAATAGTAATGGAATGTTCTATTGTCCTTGTGTCAAGTGTTTGAATACGAGGAAATGTACGGTGAAGGATATACGTACTCATTTGATTTGTGAAGGGATTTGCTTGAGTTATACAAGATGGATATGGCATGGTGATGTGTTGTTGAGTAGTACAGCGAGTGTCTCCCAAAGTGAGGACGTTGATGTAGATATGGAGGATGATCGAGTAGAGGACATGATCCGTGATATTGGACAAGAATCTTTTCATCGAACTCATGTGTATGATAGGTTGTGCGGTGATGCGGATAAGCCTTTATATCTAGGGTGTACTACTCATACACGGTTGTCGGCGGTGCTAAAATTGGTTTGTGCGAAGGCGAGAAATGGTTGGACCGATAAAAGCTTCACGGAATTTCTTGAAGTGTTGAAAGACTTGCTTCCGGAGGACAACACATTGCCTGACCGTAACTATGAGGCCAAGAAGGTATTGTGTCCTATGGGTATGGAGTATAAGAAGATACACGCATGCCCCAATGATTGCATATTGTACACCGGTGTTCATGAAGACAATCACGATTGCCCCAAATATGGGTTACCACGATACAAAGTGAAGGGTGGTGATGATGATGATGATCTTGATGATGTGAGAAAAAAGGGTCCTCCTGCGAAGGTGTTGTGGTATCTTCCAATAATTCCAAGGTTCAAGCGATTGTTTGCCAATGCAAAAGATGCGAAGAATCTTAGATGGCATAATGATGAGAGGAAACATGATGGAAAGGTTCGTCATCCTGCTGATTCTATTCAATGGAAGAATATCGATACTATGTTTCCGGATTTCGCCGATGAGCCAAGAAACCTAAGGCTTGGACTTGCTACGGATGGAATGAATCCTTATGGTAACATGAGTAGTATTCATAGTTCATGGCCTGTTCTGTTGGTAATTTACAACATGCCCCCTTGGTTGTGCATGAAGCGCAAATACATGATGTTGTCTATGATGATTTCGGGCCGAAAGCAATCGGAAAATGACTTAGATGTTTATCTAGGTCCCTTGATTGAAGACTTGAAAACGCTATGGGTGGAAGGTGTTGATGTAGCTGATGGGTATTCTCATGAGACTTTCAAGCTTCGTGCCATGTTATTTTGCACCATCAACGACTTTCCAGCATACGGTAACTTGTCCAGGTACAGTGTCAAGGGGCATAAAGCATGCCCTATATGTGAAGAAGGCACATGCTACACTCAGTTGCATCATGGAAAGAAGACGGTTTACCTTGGGCATCGGAGATTTCTTAGACGTGATCACCCATATCGTAAGATGAAAAAAGCTTTTAATGGATGCCAAGAGACAGAAGAAGCGTCGGCGACCTTAATTGGAGAGCAGGTTTATCAGAGGGTAATGGACATCGATGTTATATTCGGCAAGTCCAAAAAGAAAGGTAAAGCTGCTGAGAAAAACATATGGAAGAAGAGGTCGATATTCTTTGATCTTCCATACTGGCGCAAGCTTGATGTCAGACACTGCATTGATGTGATGCATGTGGAGAAAAATGTGTGTGATAGTGTGATCGGGACACTTCTCAACATTCAGGGCAAGACAAAGGATGGTGTGAATGCTCGTCTCGACCTCGTTGCTATGGGTATACGAGAGCAGTTAGCTCCAGTTGTTGAGGATGGTAAGCGGACTTATTTGCCGCCAGCATGTCATACTTTGTCAAAAAAAGAGAGACAAAGTTTCTGCGGGTGTCTTCAGGGCATCAAAGTTCCACATGGTTACTCTTCAAATATGAAGAGGCTTGTCTCTAGTGATCTTAAATTGATTGTCACATCTTGATGCAACAACTTCTTCCCATTGCTATTCGTGGTATTTCTCCAAAAAATGTGAGACATGCCATTACTCGGTTGTTCTCATTCTTCAATTCTATATGTAGCAAAGTCGTTGACCCCCGTATGTTGGATGACTTGGAAGTTGAGACTGCTACAATCTTGTGCCAATTGGAGATGTATTTTCCTCCTTCCTTTTTCGACATAATGGTTCACTTAATTGTTCATTTGGTGAGGGAGATTAGATTATGTGGGCCGGTTTTTCTGAGATGGATGTACCCAGTTGAGCGCTACATGAAGATCTTGAAAGGGTACGTGAAGAATCATCATCGTCCGGATGCATCTATTGTTTAAAGGTATGTTGCAGAAGAAGCTACTGAGTTTTGTTCGGACTACCTTCATAACACGGATCCTATAGGGGTTCCTAAGCCTCGGCATGATGAGATTAGATGTCAAGGTAAGGGTACACATGGCTTAAGAATTAATAGGAAGGATCGGGAGGAAGTGCTTCAAGCACATTTGTATGTATTGAACAACATCGAATGTGTTCAGCCTTTCTTATTTGAACATAAAAGAAAAGTCAATCAAGAAAACCCTCGAATGAGCGAAAGGTGGTTGTTGAACAAGCATAACAAGACTTTCTTACCATGGTTCAAGGAAGAAATGCTTAAGGATGGTAGTACTGCTTCTGATGACGTAAGATGGCTAGCACGTGGGCCTAGCTTCAACGGCATATGTTGGAGCGGATATGACATAAATAACTTTTCCTTTTATACAAAGGAACAAGATAACAAGAGTACCATGCAAAATAGTGGGGTTATGATCGTGGCCGAAGCAATACACTTCTCTAGTGCAAAGGACACAAAACCCATTACAGCACCGAGACCTTACTTTGGATATATTGAAGATATTTGGGTGCTCGATTACACTAAGCTTACGGTGCCGGTATTTAAATGTAAGTGGGTTGATAGTAACGGTGGTGTACAAACCAACGAATTGGGGATCACATTGGTAGACCTCAACAAGTTAGGTCATATAAATGAGCCTTTCATAACGGCTTCCCAAGCAAAACAAGTGTTTTACATCACTAATCCTTCTAACAAAAGGTTGTCCGTGGTTCTCCAAGGAAAAAACATGTATAATGGTAGTGATGAAAATGAAGATTCAAATCTTGATATTCCTGAGAGTCCTTCTTTTTCAACAAACATGCCTACTATAATCGAGGAGACACATGTGGATGACGTACATGCCACTCGTGATGATCATCACGAAGGGATATTGATATAGGTAGTTTAAACTTAGTATACATTTATTTTTATTTATATTTCTGTATTTATTTTGAGTTATAACCTATGTTAATAAATATATATTGTTTCTGAACAGGCATACATATGGATCATTGTTCCATTTTTCCTTTGCAATTCTGTAATGTGTGTGATATTCGTATTCTTGGGATATTTACTGAATGCGAGGATAGCTGAGGGAGTGATATTTTAAAACTGAATTTAAAAAAATTACTATTAACGTCGGTTGTATCATACAACCTGGCGTTAATAGTATTTTATAAAATATACGATACACTATTAACGTCGATTGTTTATTACAACCGGCGTTAAAATTAAGACCTTTAACGTCGGTTCTTTATAACAATTGGACGTTAGTTTTAACAAAATTAACGTCGTTTTGTTAAGAACCGGCGTTAATTTTGACAAAATTAACGTCAGTTGTGTTAAAGAACCGATTTAATAGTGTTATATTTAACGTCAGTTCTCAACTGACGTTAAAATTTTAACTTTTAACGTCAGCTGTATATACGTCAGTCAGTATTCTGACGTAAAAAATCAATTTTAACTGACGTAAAAAGTACTTATTGCACTAGTGGTAGAATCATCCCCTCTAGGAAAAGATAGGAACATCACCTTGATTTCTTTTATAAAGAGATCCTTTGCCTCACTCTTTTTCTGTTGCTCTTTGCCTTTTGTGGTTTGGCCTTCACTATTCTTTTCTTCGTGACCTAGGGGAGAAATGTTAGACAAAGTAGAAGAATCCCAACATTTGTATCCACAAGCTAATCTAGAAGAAGTTATTAGAGTAATTTCCCAAATGAATATGAAGAGTTGCTCTCGACTTTAGGGGAAGGCCATTCTTTAGTTGTCTTCATCTCCTTTTCTTCCTCTTGCAATTTAACTCCAGTTGATGCTTTACATTCTTCCTTTGGAATCACATCTTCAATTTCATTTATTGTCTTGCAAACTTCCTTTGGAATCACATCTTCAATTTCATTGAATGTCTTGCAAGCTTTCTTTGGAGGAAAACCCTTCTCCAAGTGTCTTAGATATCTTTGCATTTCAAAGAATAGTGTTGCCATGATAAGTGGTGGGAGGAAGAATTTTTTTTTTGAAAAAAATCGAAGAACAAGATCAAAAGTCACTCTAGGAAGGATGACTCTAGATACCGAATGATACGATCCTAATAAGGAACATATAGAAATTCGAATCTATCCTTGAGTGACGAAGCAAAATTCAAGAAGAAGAAGAAAATAAGAAAATGGATGAAGGTAAGAGATGAATATGGTGCCACAAACCAAGGGGTTTGATAAGCCAAATGAAAATCGCCACAAGGGTCTTGGACTCTTGATAAGATCAAATGATTGGTTGAATGAAGAACCCAAGAGAGACAATACTCTCACGATTGGACTTAATCCAAAATGAACTCAAAGTTATCATTCATATGAAAATGGTCTGTTACATATAGCTTTGTGGCTACCAAGTTTTGGCTTCCAAAAACATACCATAACCCCCCTTGTTAACTCACATAACTAAACCACTAATTAGTGTAATAGATGATTTTGCTACAAACAATTAAGTGGCTGCCTAATATTAACTCTACTACTTAAACCAAATAATAAAATGACTCATAACTAAAAATGAGTTACTTTAGGCATGCAAGACAAAAGATTCCCTCCCAACAAGACTAACAAACTCGTGTAAAAATTCGTTCATAACTGCCACCATTATTTTCACCATGATAGAAGCCGAATCGGGTCAAGAGGGTTGAAATACGTTTTGTAGGAAATTTCCTTAGCTTTCCAACGCACCAAAGAATACATCAATCAAAGATCCGTAACTCAAGATACATCGAAAACAAGTCACCTGGTACATTACTAATGAAAATAAGATTTTCATCAAAAATCAATTTGGCATGAGATTGAACATCATTCTTGGTTTGCATCATCTAGTTACATTCAACCATGGTTCTATTTTAACAATAACAAACCAATTTCTTCTCCTCATTTTCCAAGAGTACATGACCTCCCCCTTCATCATACACTTGGACATTTCATTTATGTGTTCTTCAAACATTCTAAGTCTTTGATAAACCTTTGGTTCATCTAGTTTTATGACTAGAAAGACCTCAATTTTGATACAAATTGTGCGAGTTCATTCTCGTTGTAGCCCAAATTTGGCTTTAATTGTTCACAAGCAACATTTTGAGTCTTAGGAATAATTTCTAGTAATTTCTTCTATTTTCTAGTCAAAATAAAGCATTTAATGCTACTTTTAGTTTCAGGTTAAAAGTGAACCTCTGGGAAACTTGGATTAAATATGGAAAACAACCAATTTTTTTTTCAAGGTCTCGCCTTGCGAGAAAGTGCTCGCCCCACAAGCCAGAACTGATGATGAGAAGGAAGCTAGAGTATTTCGGTCTCACCCCATGAGACAAGGCTCGCCCTACAAGCCAGACACAGATTTCTAAAGACTTTTCAGTCTCGCCCGCGAGACATGCTTCACCCGCGAGGATTCAAACTCAAACTGGAGCCAAATTTAAGTGCTCGCCCCGCGAGCGACCACAGTCCTAGACTTCTATATAAAGCTTGTAGTGTTGTGAATTTGAGGATCCAATCCTAGTTTTTTGTGAGCTACGTCTCGTTTAGGTTTACATACTCCCTTATAATTTATTTTATGTTTCCTTTTGGATTGATGATGTTGAAGAACTCTATGAGGAACTAATCCTCTTTTCTAAGGAAACGATGAAGCCGCTCATGACGGCATAGTGAAATTGTGATGTTTTCTACTCCCTAATTCTCAATTATGTTTCTTAATTCTATTTTGTATGTGTTGATCATATGAGCTCGTGATTAACTAGTCAAGCGTGTTGAGTCCGACCGGAGATTCACGTTTTAGGACTTGAATTGAGAACACAAATTGAATATTGATAGAAATATAATAGGAGATTTGTGCAATCGTTATAGGGAACCAAGAGCTTAATGAATCTTGTATGTTTATCATTATAGAGATATAGTTGATTGGCATGTTAGGTATTTGCTTCTGTGCTCGACCGAGACATTAGGATAATTTTGGGTTCCTGATTGGCATATAACTGAACCTAAGGATAGAAAATAATCATTGTTGAACTATGTTTGATTGAGTTGGTGGATTCGTAACCTTAGATCTTCCCCATTCATAAATCACAAATTCTTGATAATTGTTCTTGCTTTAATTAAACTCTTGCTTGATTCTTGATAATTGGTTACAATTTGATTTCACCACAACTTTCTCTCTTGACTTGATCAATCCTAACTGTTTCCCTTAAATATTGAATACAATTGGCCACCCAATCCCTGTGCTCGATACTCGATAATTACTTATCTTTTTGATTATTACTTACTTCGACCCGATACACTTGCCGGAGCCCATCAAGTTTTTGGCGCCGTTACCGGAGATTGGCATAGCCAATTTTTCTTTATTTAAAGAAAATAGTTAATTTGAACAAGCCAATTTTTCCTTTTTGAATTTCTTTTTGAATTTCTTTTATATCTCTTTGAAATTCTTTGATTTCACTTGGTCTTGCCTTATTTTGTTGTATGTGAGGTACCATTCCACAGGAAAACTTGCTATACCACCCGAAAATTACAAAGACCGAGCGTAGATTAAGGAAGGAACTAAGAGAGAAAAAAAGGCTTGAAGCAAACCAACTCATCAATCTTGAAGGGATGGCAGAAGGAGATCCTCCACCCTACAAGCCTCTCTATGAATACAATCTTCCTCACTTGGATGATTGTACTTCTAGTGTTGTTAGGCCTCCCATCACGGCCAATTCTTTTGAGATAAAGCAATTTGCCCTCAATCAAGTGAAAAGAAATCAATTTGATGGGAGTGCCAACCAAGACCCTCACAAGCATATTGATCACTTCTTGGAGATATTTTTAGAACCAAAGTGGTTTTGGATTAAATAATCTCTTAAGTTTTGATGTTAACAAAAAGGTTAAATTTGTATGGCAAAGTAATGTCAAAGATCTAACTTGTTTGTTACAGTTTGCAGGAACTGTTTGAATGATACTAGTCAGGGAAACTTAAAATAAAGTATGGAATCTTATCAGATTCTATTTTGATCCTCTAGACGAGTCTGAAAGTCGTGGTAAAATTCCGAGTCTGTTAAGTTATCGCTAGACGAGGTCTTAAAATATTGGCTAAGGTAATTTTCTAAAGACGAGTATCTATGTCTAATAAAATATGAGTAGACGAGTCAATAAAGTAACCTTCAGAAAAACACCAAGTCCAAAGACTTGATAATGGATGGGTAGTCTCGTTATAGGCCACGTCAGTAGACGAGCTATTGAGTATAGCACGTCTAAAGACTTAAGAGGTAGATGAGAGTCCATAGACACAATATCAGTAGACGAGCCCGTCTTACTAATAAGTTAATGTTGCACGTCCAAAGACTTGCGCGTCCACTAGCAATTAAAAGTGAATCCATCTAAGCATAAGAGTATTTATTTCAAATGATTGTTTATTTAATTCAAGAGAATATATGTCTCTTTACACTTGCTACTTCTATTGTTAACTCTTTGTTTCTTGAGAATAGAAACATAGTACCATCGAGAACATAAACTTTTGTACTCTATCAACTATATTGTTGTAAAATAAAAACCAAGTACAAAGATGGAAAGTCAGAAAGCAACCTTCGGTACAACAGGGAAGTGACAACTCTACTTTGAGCATTCCTCTGATAAACAAGAGAACTTCTCCATGAAGCAGATCAAGCTATCAGTCTCAACAGATCCTAGCATTTAATGCTATGTTTAAACGAATATAATTTGAAGAATGTTGAAGAAGTTCAAGACAACCAAGCACTCATTCTATAAATATTGGAAGAACCTCAGCAAAAATATACATAAGCTCTAATATCAAAGTGCAAAAACTCTGCTGAATTTGTTAAACAAGTTTACTTGTAAACCTTACTGATCTTAAACTGTCATATTCTAACACATAGTGAGTTCAGATCAAATCTGTTAATCTCTTTGTTAGAGTTAGAACCTCAAGAGGCTTGGTAGAGAAATAATATTTGTAGCCTGAAGAGGTGTTGAATACTTGTAATCTATTTGTAAAATACTGGAGAAAACCTTTTGGTAGAAGGGACTGGACGTAACTCTTGGTTGGAAGAGATTGAAGCATGATAAAATACTTGTGTGAATCTTCTACCCCTTGCAGATTTTACAGTTTTTGATTATACTAACTGGCGGGTTTTAGATCTGAGTTTGTTAACTCTTTAAAAAGGTTTGCCTGTTCTTATGTTGCTTTTATTATTTTGCTTGCAAAAGGTGATGCAAACCAAGAATGATATCCAATTTAAGGCCAAATTGATCTTTGATGAAAATTTTATTTTCATTAGTGATGAACCCGTATACTTGTTTTGGATATAGATTGGAGCTACAAATCTCCGATTGATGCATTATTTGGTTCGTTGGAAAGCTTAGAAAATTATCTACAAATTATATCTCAAGTCTCTTGACCTGATTCGGCTTCTATCATGGTGAAAAACTGGCTGGAAGTTTGATATGAATATTTGGACGAGTTTGAGCTTCGAAGGAGAGTGACTTTTGGCTTGCATGCTTAAGTACCTCCTTTTTAGAAGTTATGGATCATTTTTATTATTTTCTTAGGTAGGATAGCTATGTTCTTTTAATAACCACTTAGTGGAGAGTAATGTCTAGTTATTATGAGTTTATGTCATCTTATGATGACCTTTGGTTTTTTTTTTCCTATGCTATATGTACATACCTATTACATGATGAATACAACTTTGAGTTCATTTTGGATTGAACCCATTTGTGAGGGAATTGTCTCTCTTTGGGTCTTGGTTAAACCATCCTTGTTCTTATCAAGAATCCAAGATTCTTGTGGCGAACCTCACCTTGGCTTATCAATTCTACTTGGAATTGCGGCGCCATACTCATCCCTTACCTTCATCCAATTACTTATTTTCTTCTTCTTATTCTTATTCGAATTATGTTGGTCATTCAAGGATAGATTCGAAAATCTACATGTTCATCTTTAGGATCATATATATCATTTGGTATCTAGAGCCGTCCTTCCTAGAGTGACTTTTGATCTTGTTCTTCCATTTTTTCCAAAAAAAATAAAAAATTGTTCTTCCTACCACCTATCATGGCAACACTGTTCCTTGAAATGAAAAGATTGCAAAGAAGCATGGAGGAGTTCAATGTGATTCTTGACAAGCTAGTAGAAATAAAAAGGAGGAGGCATGGAGGAAGGAGATATGGGAGATGCGATAAAGAAATTGAAATGGAGAATAAAGAGTATGAAAAAAAAGGAAGAGAAAAGAGGAGAGAATGAAAAGACAAATTTTTGAAAATGAAGCATGTTGGAAGAAAATGGTTGAAGAAAAGATGAGAGCAAAAAAAGAAAGTGAGGTGAAAGAAACAAACTTGAATGCTTGTTTTGATGCTATTCCTAATTCTTTGCCTAGTTGTGTTTATTCTTTTTTGAAGGAAGTTGACTGTGTTCCTCCAAAGAAATCTTGTAAGACATTCATTGAAATTGAAGATGTGATTCCAAAGGAATATTTCAAGACATTCAAGGAAATTGAAAATGAAATTCCCAAGGAAGAATGCAAAGTATCAATTGGAGTTGAATTGCAAGAGGAAGATAAGGAGATGATGACAACTAGAGAATGGCTTCCCCCTAAAGCCGAAAATAAGTCCTCAAATCCACTTGGTAAGTCATGGCAATCTATTACTCTAATACCTTCTTCTAGATTAACTTGTGGATACAAATGTAGGGATTCTTCTACTTTGGTTCATTTATCTAACATTTCTCTCCTAGGTCTTGAAGAAAAGAATAGTGAAGGCCAAACCACAAAAAGCAAAGAGAAACAACAAAAGAGTGAGGCAAAGGTTGAAAAAAAAATTGAGAGTCTCATTGTAAAAGAAATCAAGGTGATGTTCCTATCTTTGCCTAGAGGTGATGATTCTATTTTGAAGGAAGTTGAAGAAGTAATTCCAAGAGAGGTTCCCCATGGATTAAAAAGAGTTGTGTTTGAACTCGGAGGATGAGCACGATTCCGAAAGACAATAAATTCGAGGTCAAATTCTCTTCAATATGGAGGGAATGATGCAAACCAAGAATGATATCCAATTTAAGGCCAAATTGATCTTTGATGAAAATTTTATTTTCATTAGTGATGAACCCGTATACTTGTTTTGGCTGTATCTTGAGCTACAAATCTCCGATTAATGTATTCTTTGGTTTGTTGGAAAGCTTAGGAAATTATCCACAAATCATATCTCAAACTTCTTGACCTGAATCCGCTTCTATCATGGTGAACAACGGGCTGTAAGTTTAATACGAATATTTGGACGAGTTTGAGCTTCAAATGAGGGTGACCTTTGGCTTGCATGCCTAAGTAACTCCTTTTTAGAAGTTATGGATCATTTTTATTATTTTCTAAAGTAGGATAGTTATGTTCTTTTAATAACCACTTAGTGGAGAGTTATGTCTAGTTATTATGAGTTTATGTCATCTTATGATGACCTTTGGTTTTTCTTTCCCTATGCTATATGTACACACCTATTACATGATGAATACAACTTTGAGTTCATTTTGGATTGAATCCATTTGTGAGGGAATTGTCAATCTTTGGTTCTTGGTTGAACCACCCTTGTTCTTATCAAGAATCTAAGATTCTTGTGGCAAACCTTACCTTGGCTTATCAATTCTCCTTAGAATTGTGGCGCCATACTCATCCCTTACCTTCATCCATTTGTTTATTTTCTTCTACTTCATCTTCTTCGAATTTTGTTGGTCACTCAAGGATAGATCCAAAAATTTACATGTTCCTTTTTAGGATCATATCATTATCAAAAATTAATTTGGCCTTAAATTGTATATCATTCTTGGTTTGCATCAAAAGGTTTGAGAAAAGGCTTTTTCAAAAATCTGTTAAGAAACACAATTCAACCCCCCTTCTTATGTTTCCCTGTGTTAACTTCAGTTGGTATCAGAGCTCAGCCTTGAAAGGGTTGAGCATCTAACAAGTGCTAAGGGAGTACGATCCAACAGGCATGAATACAGAAGGACAAGCAATCAATAGACCTCCTATCTTTGATGGTAGTGATTATGACTACTAGAAAATGAGAATGGTGCCTTTTCTTGATGCACAAATTGTGGATATCTTGGCGCTGATTGAAACTGGCTACACTGAGCCAAGAGGCGATGCTGGAGCTGCTATTCCTAGAGCTCAATAGACTCAAGAGCAGAAAACTCAACATCAACTCAATCTGAAAGCTAAGCACTATTTGATGTCTGCTATCACCAGATCTGAGCATGATAAAGTCTATAGCTGTAACCCTGCTAAGGAAAGAACCTCAATAATCTCACTCTGGACGAACTTCTTAGATCTCTGAAAGTTCATGAGCTTGAGCTCAATGAAGAAGAGAGTTCCAGAAATGGAAAATCTGTTGTTCTAAAGGCAAAGAAGGATAGCTCATCCAGAGCTTTCAAAAATGAGGAATCCTATGAAGAAGCAGACCTTTCTGACACTGATAAAGGATCTGATGAGGATGAACTGTCTTTCATCTCCAGAAAGATTCAACATATGTGGAGAAAGTAAGTGGTTTCAGAAGGAAGCAGTTCAACAAAAAGTTCCTCAAGGAGAAATCAGACTCCAAAGAAAAAGGTCCACCTCTGTGCTTCGAATGCAAGAAGCCTGGTCACTTCAGAGCTGACTGCCCAGATATGAAGGTCAAAAAGAATTTCTTCAAAAAGAAGAAGGGATTGATGGCTACTTGGGAGGATCTGGATCTGTCTTCATCTGATGAAGAAAATGAAGCTGATGTAGAGGCAAATATTTGTCTCATGGCTGATACATTATCAGAAAATGAATACACTAATGCTGCGGTAATGGATTCTGACCAATCCACCCTTCAAGATGCACTTGATGAATTATAGCACAACTCATCAATTATGTCTCATGAGTATAGAAATCTCAAAAAGAGATTTTCATTACTATCTGAAGAATATGATAGGGTTTACATGGAAAAGCTAAGAATGAAAATAATAACCTTAAATCTGGGAATGTCAGTCTAACTGACAAACTCAAGCGTGAGCCCAATGTTTCTTGTGAAGTTGCAAAACTGAAACAAGATGTGACATACCTGACAGACACTCTGTCTAAATTTGTAGGTGGCTCAGATAAACTAAGTTTAATTTTAAGGTACTCTAGGCTACCTCATGATAAGTCTGACCTTGGTTATGTCAAAGAGAAGCATGAAGCATCTCATAAAAAGTCAAAACCACATACGTATAACAGAGCTTCAAAACTTCAAACATAGCATATCAAAACTAAACCGAGCCCGTCCAACACTTACTGTAAAGTATGTAGAAGAAGTGGTTATGTAACATCTAGATGCATACATCACAAGCATACCAAACATGCTCGTCTAGTGACTACTATCAAAAAAGGACCCAAGTCAATCTGGGTACCTAAAGATAAGATTATACCCGTTGCAGATTTTCTTAACAATAGGAAAGAAACACACATCCTAGTACTTGGACAGTGCTTGCTCACGTCACATGATGGGAGAAATGTGTATGTTCCAGGACCTTAAACATAAGAAGGGTGGCTGGGTTACCTTTGGAGGTAATCAGAAAGGAAAGATCATTGGAATAGGTAAAATTGGTAAACATCCTTTTCCCTCCATTGATAATGTGCTTTTAGTTATTGGTTTAAAACACAATCTACTGAGCATAAGTCAATTATGTGATAGTGTTTCCTTTGATAAGAACATGTGTAATGTCAAGAAGACTGATGGATCACTCTTATTCACTGCCAAAAGGTAAAACAATCTGTATAATATTGAATTGGAGGACCTCACAAATCAAAATGTCTCATTTCTAGTGTCCATTGAAAATGAGCGATGGATTTGGCACAAAAGGCAAGATCATGCAAGCTTGAAATTAATTTCAAAGCTAAATAAGCATAACCTCGTGAGAGGATTACCAAATCTTAAGTTCAAATATGATGCTCTCTGTGATGCATGTCAAAAGGGAAAACAAGTCAAAGGTTCCTTTGAATCTAAGAATATTGTTAGTACCAATAGACCACTAGAGCTGTTACACCTTGATCTGTTTGGACCAACTAGGACTGCCTCTGTCAGTGGAAAGAAATATGGTCTAGTCATAGTAGACGACCACACTAGATGGACATGGGTTATGTTCCTAGCTCACAAGGATGAGTCATTCAGGGTCTTTTATGTATTATGCAAACTTGTACATAATGAAAAAGCCATGTGTGTCGCTTCAATCAGAAGCGACCATGGGGGAGAGTTTTAAAATGGTTATTCCAAAGATTCTGTGAAGAAAATGGTATACTTCACAACTTTGCAATACCTATAACACCACATCAAAATGGTGTGGTAGAGAGAAAGAACAGATCTCTTCAAGAGATGGCTAGAACAATGCTCAATGATAACTCTATCCCTAGACACTTCTGGGTTGAAGCTGTTAACTCTATGATAACTCTATCCCTAGACCAATCTTGAATAAGACTCCTTATGAATTGTGGAAATGACGAAAACCAAACATATCTTACTTTCATCCTTTTGGTTGTAAATGTTTTATATTGAATACTAAAGATCAACTAGGTAAGTTTGATGCTAAAGTAGATAATGTAATTATGTTAGGGTATTCTGAATCATCAAAAGGGTTTAGAGTTTACAATTCTAGAACCCTAGTAGTAGAAGAGTGTATACATGTTAAGTTTGATGACAAGCATCCTGATAAGAAATTATCAGAGCTTGATGAAGGTATTGTAGATTTGAATCTCAAAGATTCTAAAATCAAGCAAATATCAAACCTGATGAACAAATGGACGACCCTCAACAACATGAGTCGGAAACTTCAACTTCTCAACAAGAAAATGTTCAGAGATCTTGGTACTTCAAGAATTATCATCCACAAGATCAAATCATTGGGAATCCTAACGACAGGCTAAGAACCAGATCTACATTCAGAGAGTAAGATGATTCTGCATTAGTCTCTGAGTTAGAACCAAAGACAGTAGACGAGACTCTACTGGACGAAGGTTGGATTCTACCAATGCAGGAAGAACTGAATCAATTTGAAAGAAGTGAAGTATGGATTCAGTTATTGGAACCAAATGGGTTTATAGAAACAAGCTTGATGAAAATGGTAATGTGATAAGAAATAAAGCTAGACTTGTTGCACAAGGTTATTCACAGGTAGAAGGTATAGACTATACTGAAACTTTTGCACCAGTTGCTAGATTAGAAGCTATTTGCATTTTATTATCATTTGTTCCACATCATAATATTATGCTATATCAAATGGATATAAAAAGTGCTTTTCTAAATGTTTTTATTAGTGAGGAAGTGTATGTTATGCAACCTCCAGGTTTTGAAAGTGAAATCCAACCTGAACATGTATATAAGCTAAAGAAAGCTTTATATGGACTTAAACAAGCTCCTAGAGCTTGTTATGAAAGGTTAAGTTCATTCATAATGGACAATGGATTCAGTAGAGGAAAAGTTGATACAACCTTATTTAGAAAATCCAATAAGTCTAGTTTTATTGTTGTTCAAATATATGTTGATGACATAATATTTGGTGCTACTAATGAATCTCTATGCAAGGAATTATCTAAGCTTATGCAGAAAGAGTTTGAAATGAGCATGATGGTAGAACTCAAGTTCTTCCTTGGACTTCAAGTTAAACAAACAGTGGACGTGGTGTACATCCATCAAACTAAGTACACAAAGGAAATTATAAAGAAAATCATGATGGATGATTGTAAACCTATGAACACTCCTATGCATCCCATGTCTATACTGAACAAAGATGATAAAGATAAAAAGGTAAACTAAAAGGTTTATAGAGGTATGATAGGATCTCTGCTATATCTTATCGTGTCTAGACCTGATATTATGTTCACTGTATGCTTATGTGCTCGATTTCAATATGATCCTATAGAATCTCACTTGTCACCAGCTAAAAGAATATTTAAGTATTTGAAAAGTACTACTAATCTGGGTTTGTGCTTTAAGAAAAATGATGATTACAGAATAGTTGGTTTTTGTGATGTTGACTATGCTGGGGATAGAATTGAAAGAAAAAGTACCATTGGAGGATGCCACTTGGTTGGAGCCAATCTAGTTTCATGGTCAAGTAAAAGACAAAGTACTATTGCTTTATCAACTGCTGAAGCAGAGTATATTTCAGCTGCTAGTTGCTATTCACAACTTCTTTGGATCAAACATCAATTGGAGGACTACAATGTGTTTGTAAGTAGTATTCCACTTATGTGTGATAATACTGCTGCAATAAATCTATCTAAGAATCCAATATTCCATTCTAGAGCTAAGCATATAGAGATTAAACTTCACTTTATTAGAGATTAAGTGCAAAAAGGGGTTATTGATATACAATTTGTAGATACTGACCATCAATGGGCAGATATCTTTACTAAACCTCCTACTGATGACAAATTTATTTTTGTTAGAAAGCATCTTAATATGATTTGTGTTGATTGATTGCGCGTCTAACGTTTGTCGCGTTTGCTACATGTGCGTCTATTACTCAAGTGCATCTAATGTATGTTAATAGTGCGTCCAATAGGCATTGCGTCCATTAATTGTTTGCATGCTCTTATCTGGCTCGTCTATGCTATCTAAAATTAAATTTGCATTAATATATGTCCAAGACATATTTATTTATATTCTCTTGCTGAGTCAGCTATTTCCATCAATCCCATCGATAGCCTTTTTACAGTTTCAAAAACCTGCGCCGCATTAGTACTCATTACATCTTTCTTCACATGTTTTTTTTATTATTTTATTTGGGAAAACTCTTCACATTCGAAATCTTTTTAAGTAATATTATTTCCCTCTGAAAAACCTTTCACAAATTCTCCTCTTTGAACTTCGAGTTCTCTGTTTACCCTGTATCCAAACCCTATCTATCAACCTTTAACAATGGCTTCCTCCTCTGCCGTTTCAACTTATGTTGTCACTAAGCTGAACACCGATATCGAATACCACTTTGATTTTAGGATTTTGAAATAATACAACGTGGATGTAAGAAAATACATCAACTCTATTAGGACGGTCTATTCTTGGAAAAGGTCTTTGTGTACCCTAATCTGATTAGGGCTTTCTGGAGAAATCCTCAGGTTACAGACACTGAGGTGTATGCTACTGTGCTGGGAAGGAGAGTGGTGGTGTCTGAGAAAACCATCTCCGAAGCTATCAACTGTGCCCAAGAGGGATTAGTCATTGCTGATACTTGGGAGCAACACTTGGGTGGACCAGAAGTCATTGCTTCTCTAATGAAGAGGTCTGACAAGGTCAGAACTCATTCATGGAAGGCTGTGGAGATGAAGGATGAGATTAGAATCCTTCACCAGATGCTGAACAAGACGATGCTTCACAAAACTGGTTCAAAGGACAACCTTTCTGCGCTGCACAAGTTGTCTTTATAATCTGGTAACTGAGACAAAAGTGAACCTTCCACGTATTCTCTTTGGAATATTTAGAGACTATGTCAACAACAAGGAGAAATCAAATAAAATTCATTTTTGCCATCTGTTGTCAAAGATTTTCAAAGCTCAACAGCTTTATGCCTATTTAGAGGCTAAATCCCTTGAAGAACAAGCCTTGATACTGAAGGAGAAGGGTATGTCTGCTTTGGTCTTTGGTAAAGTTAATATCACAAATATGAAGCTGAGCATGGTTACTCAAGTGGAATTTGCCAAAGAAGAAGAAAGACGACATATTAAGGAAGAACAAATAGAGCTCAGTAGTGCTGAGACTCTAGGACTGAGAAAGATGACAGTTGGAAGGATGACCACCGCTACAAGGAAACCTGCTGCCAGGAAGCCTGTTGTTGGTATTGTAATCAGGGAACAACCTGTTGATGCACCTCAGCCTGCCCCATCTCAGAAGAGAACCAGGAATATAATACTGTCTCCCAATGATGATGACGATGATGAGGATAATGTCCCTATTGGTGACATTTTGAAGAAACAGAAGCTGTCTACTTCTGTTGCTGCTACCAGGAGGCAACCTGCAAGGAAGGCCAAGTCTGTTGTGGCTCATAAGTTAAGCATCCCTGCAATTGATCCTGTTCAATTAGCAGTAGATGCTCTAGTAAAGAGTTTTGAGAAGAATAGAAATGATTCTACACCTGCATTGTCTGTGTTACCACCTTCACAATCACTTCACACTGATGTGTATAGACCTACACTGCCAACACAACCAGAAACTGAACCACAAACCACATCACCACAAATAACCTCACATGCCCACTCACCTGTCCAAACCTCACCATCTAGACCATATTTTCAACCAATCATACCTGCAGATGATCCCTGGTTTAATCAACCAGATGATGTAGGGATGAACCTTGGTGCCCCCTTTCCTAAAATTCCGAAAGTCACCTTTCCCCACACAGACCCTTCAATCTTGTATAATGGAAAAGCTGAAAGCTGGGCCAAAGTGAATAGAGATTGGAGAATCCTCTACCATAAACATGAACCTGAACCTGCATTAACCAGACCATTCTACCCCTTACCAGAGTATGAATATGAGCCTGAACCCACATACACTCCATGGAATGCACCTATTCCTTATGTGCAGACTAACCCACTTCCATCTCTCTTGTACAATAAAATTGGACCTGCCCTTACTCACCTACCTCTACAAAAATTCCAACCTAGAAAAATCTATCCAAACCTCATAAAACTCACACCCTTCAAACCTCACACTGATGGTGTAGACAGGCATATCATACCTGTCTGGTGGTCAAATCCACTCAAGGCTGCATCCAAGTACATCGAATGTAAAAGATCAAGGACTTATGGTAGGGAAAAATTTATCATGGAAAGAAACACTAAATGGAAAAACTTTGTTCACCCAAGAGAGTATGGCAGAGCTACTGATGTTGTGGATCACATCATGTATGCCCACTTGAAGGCTGAAATTGAACTACTTAGATATGTCAAGGCTACCAACTTTGTTCCACTCACATTTCTATTTCACTCCACCAAGGAAACCAGACTTGGAGTTAGACCTCCCATGATCTGTCTGAGGCTCAACATGACTGATCTGAACCCTGACAAGGATGCCATATTCAGAAGAAACAAGTATAAGATGCCTGCTAATAGCTCTTGTTTGTTTGAAGCAAGTCCTAATCCATCTGTTGATGAAGAGATGATGAAGCATTTACTGAAGGAAAATGAAGATGAGGATAAAAGGACCAATGCTGATGCTAGAGGCTTCTGGGCTTGTCATATTAAAGTTTGCAGTAGTCTAGCATCATCCTCTAGACTTAGTGAACAAGACAAAAGAAACACTCCAACAGTCAGAGGAAAGTATGGTTTCCCTCATGTTAGATTTTACATTCATGGGGACACTCTTGGAATTCCTCTGATCAGTCCTATCTTTGAAGAAGACCCTATTCACTGGGCTCCATATTTTCCTACCCCTGTGCTTACCCTTGCATCATCTCAACACGCTTTTGAAGCATCTGTAGATTCTACTGAGCACACCGAGGAAGAGAAAATTGTTGAAGGTCCTGATTTGAACTCATAAGATGTCCAGTCTAAACCCGTGGGAGAAGAAGTTGTTGAATCTGCAAGCAGACAAGAAACCTCTAGGAAGCACTCTTCATAACCACTGGCTCTGGTAGTAGTGCATCCACATGACTAACCTCAACAATATCAAGCTCTCAGTACTCTACAAGGTCAGTAATATCTTCATGATTCAACTGAAAGCTCAAGACCTTCACTGGCACCAAATTTTGAAGAAATAATAGGAAAAATAGTGAAGGAGAAAGTGAAAGCAGAGGTCAAGGAGCAGGTAAAAGAACAAGTTGCAGAAGCCTTGGCTCCAACAAATGTTCTAATTAATCAAATGATGAGCATTCTTACCTATTTTCAACAGAGACATAATCTAGTTCCTCAACCTCCTCCACCTCCACCAAATCAAGACCCTCCTCAACCTCCTCCACCCTCTTCTTAGTTTTATTTTATCCTTTTAACTGACAATGATGGTCCACTCATGTTTCCTTTTTGTCTGATGACAAAAAAGGGGGAGAAAGAATAGGGAATTAAATTTTTTATATACAAAAGTTAGTTTTTGGAAATACATATCTGTTTACATATGCATACTGTTTTGATGCATACCTATGTTTGATATGTTCTGATACTTTGTTGCTACTTTTGATATATCTATATGCTCTTATAGTTTTTGTCATAAAAGTACTTTAAGCTCTGATACTATGTTTCGAATATGACTGAGTCAATGCTTAACTGATCTGACAAGATATATATGATATGTGTTGCTAGTTATCTGTTTTATCTTCTTCTTCTTTTTTTAAAGTTTGAATGGTTTGTCTTATGGGGAGCTCTGTAGCTCTCTTAGACTTTGTGTAACAGTCCGATTTTCGGATACGTTGTATTAACGGTAAAGATATATTTATTTATATTTTTATCTGAGACCTAGGAAATGATTTTCGGACGAAAAACAGTCGATGTTTTCACTAAGAGTAAGATTTTAATTATCAGAAAACCTAATCTTGACTTGTGAACGAAATGGTTTATGTTTAAATCATATTTCCAACAAGTTTGGTTGTTTTGAAAATTTTCAACCAAAAACGAAATATTATGCTTTTATTCGGTCGTAAAACCCTAATCGGGAAACCGACGGAGTCGAGAAGGGAGGTGCAGAGACAAAACCGACACCGAAGGAGTTGAGTCATGGGGTGAGTCACCACCATGATTCACCAAGCATTTATGAAGCAATAAATGTAAATTTAGGTGAAATGACCAAAATGCCCTTAATCTTAACCTAATTGAAGTTTAGTTAATTTCTAACCATGGTTAAGGAACCATTGCTAATTCTTGTGGCCAAGAATCAGCCACACCCTCCACTAAATGTGAGCCACATGTTTATTAACCATAGTTAGCAAAGTAACCCTAGTTAAGTTAATTATTAACCATAGTTAACTATTATATTATTTAATATTCACAAAACCCATTAATTCAATTCCTATAAACCAAACAAAGCCTAAGATCTACCCTATAAATACCCCAAGGACGCAGTCCCCCCTCCTCATTTTCACTCTTTATCTCTTTCATTTCTTTTCTTCACAAAAAATACACAAAACTCCATTTTCTTCTTCAAAAGC
Source organism: Sophora flavescens (assembly GCA_030762895.1). Lineage (NCBI taxonomy): Eukaryota > Viridiplantae > Streptophyta > Magnoliopsida > Fabales > Fabaceae > Sophora > Sophora flavescens. The sequence continues at coordinate 159,509,663 of CM061063.1, read as the reverse complement.
TTCAAGTGCTTCCATTGAAGAACTTTCCAATATCATCATCATTTCTTCATTTCTCTCACACACTTGAGGTAACATGATCATCCATGATCATCACTTCTCTTCTTGAATTCATTTTCTTCCTATTTCATGAGTTTTCCATTTCTAGATCTAGAACTTTAAATAATTCTATAAAATTGTTGAAAAAACATAAAAATGTGAAACCAATTTCTATGTCCTAGATAAGATCTCTACATCATTATCCAAGAGCATGCAATCAAAAAATATTTCCTTCCCTATGTTCTATTGATGGCTGAAACCCTCTCAAAAATGAGTTTGATGATTTTGTTCAATTTTTAAAGTCTAATACTTGATTAAAGCTCACTATTACTTGTATGATTTAAATCCAAGAGCTTAAGTCCAACTAAATTTTCTAACCTATTTTTGTATTTAAGGCCGAAACCCTACCCTAAGTGGTTGGATGATTTTTATTCCATATTTTCAACTTATAGCAATTTATCCTATCTATCTAAGACATAAGTAGTTAGTATCCAAAAGATTAGAATTAGAAAATGATCCTATACCTAATTTGAATTGAATGTCCGAATCTAGCATAAAGTGGGTATAGGTGGGTTTGTTTGATTAATTATAGTTTTGTTGTTTGGTTCAAGGTGAAACTGTTAAGCTGTGGTGTGATAGCAAGGAACGTCGAGTTCGGGATTTTGGTGCTAACTCAGATGGGCGAAAGGATCACTCTGTCGTCGGAATCAATAAGTAGTATATTATATAATATTTGTGTAGGGCGACCTAAACCCTACTAGTAGTCGAGTAATCGACAAGACCAAAATCACATTGGAAACCTTTTCTGTAAAACCAATGGTGATTCAGGGATTGTAGGTTTATCGACATTAGGTTGATTTTAAGTATTTGATGATATCTGACTGTATTGTTATTATTATTGAATTGCTTTGTGTGATAATTTGATATTTGAATATTTTGTTGATATTGTGATTATGCACGATTTGCCCACTTTTTAGTACTATGCTTAGTTGATTTTAAGCGAGGATATATGTTGTTCGGGAGATTTGGTTTGGGTGAGAAACTATCAGTGAATTTAGAAGTGCCTAGCTTAAATTGATTATTTTAAAGATGAAATGTGTCAGAGAATGTGAGTCAAGGCTGGGATGGAAGCTTGAGGCACTAGGATGTTATTGATGTAATTCAGTGAGGTTCATAATTGTATTGTGTTTATAACCGTATGTTTGACACATATGAGGTCCGAAGTCCTTGTATTAGACTTAATTCGTGCAACTATAGTGTCAATGCTTTGTTTGAGCACCCTCGAGGGAGAGAACCAGGGTGTGCACCAACTGTACCGTGCAACTATAGTGCATTGTATTACATGAGCATTCTTACCATGGATGAGGTTGTGCACCGATTGTACAGTGCATCTATAGTGTCATTGCTATCCATCAACACCCTTGATCCAGGGTGTGCACTAACTGTGTCGTGCAGTTATAGTGTCATTGTTTTGCATGAGCGTTCTCACCATGAATAAGGGTGTGCACCGGTTTTGGGGACGCGTCACTTGGACGACGAACTAACATCCCTAACCGATATGGGGAATTAGTAGTCATGACATCATAAAGGTTTAGTTGTGTGAGGTTGAGGGTAGAGGATGATATCTTAATTTTGAGGATGATTTGTTAGTTATGTATGTTGATTGTCTATGACATTTATTGTATGATATGCTATGACTCTTTTTCGCTTTTGATGATAGAAATGTTTATTATCTCTTATATCTTTCTGTGTGTTTTATTTTATCTTTTATGGGATCGTACGAGAAGACCCTGTAGCTGACCTTGATATTGAGGCATTGATTGGAATTCAGTATGAATCGGATGCGAGAGGATGATATGTGGTTTTCAGCAATGTAGTTTAGTGTCTAGGGCCAGTGAGTCTTATAAGACGTTTTGTTTTCCGATATTAATGGTTGTTTTAAGATGCCTGTTAGGGATCCTACATACGGGACATCCTAGACAATGTTTTAAATACTCTAATGCATAAACCTATGGTATATATGTTATATATATGGTGTGTTGCTTTGATTTTTTCTTCCGTTGTGTGTTTATAAGTTATGTTTTAATTTTTACGTGCTTCGGAATACACGTTTAATGATAAGTGCATGATTAAATAATTAATTAATAAGGTTTTAAGTTAATGGCACAAAGGGGCACAACGGGGTGTCTCACTTTGCTCACTCAAATTTAATTAGTTTTTGTCATCATCAAAAAGGGGGAGACTTTTACAACCAAAGTGGTTTTCGATTAAATAATATCTTAAGCTTTGATGTTAACAAAAAGGTTAAATTTGTATGGCAAAGTAATGTCAAAGATCTAACTTGTTTGTTATAGTTTGCAGGAACTGTTTGAATGATACTAGTCAGGGAAACTTAAAATAAAGTATGGAATCTTATCGGATTCTATTTTGATCCTCTAGACGAGTCTGAAATTCATGGTAAAATTCTGAGTCTGTTAAGTAATCACTAGACGAGGTCTTAAAATATTGGCTAAGGTAATTTTCTATGGACGAGTATCTAAGTCTAAGAAAATATGAGTAGACGAGTCAATGAAAAAACCTTCAGAAAAACACCAAGTCCAAAGACTTTATAATAGACGAGTAGTCTCATTATATGACACGTTAGTAGACGAGCTATTGAGTATAGCACGTCTAAAGACCTAAGAGATAGATGAGAGTCCATAGACACAGTATCAGTAGACGAGCCCGTCTTACTGATAAGTTAATGTTGAACGTCCAAATACATTTAAAACTGAATCTGTCTAAGCTTAAGCGTATTTATTTCAAATGATTGTTTATTTAATTCAAGAGAATATATGTCTCTTTACCATTGCTACTTCTATTGTTAACTCTTTGTTTCTTGAGAAAAGAAACATAGTACCATCGAGAACATAAACTTTTGTACTCTGTCAACTATATTGTTGGAAAGTATAAACCAAGTACAAAGATGGAAAGTCAGAAAGCAACCTTCGGTAGAACAGGGAAGTCACAACTCTACTTTGAGCATTCCTCTGATAAACAAGAGCACTTCTCCAAGAAGCAGATCAAGCTGTCAGTCTCAACGAATCCTAGCATTTAATGCTATGTCTAAATGGATACAATTTGAAGACCGTTGAAGAAGTTCAAGGCAGCCAAGCACTCATTCTATAAATACTAGAAGAACCTCAGCAAAAATATACACAAGCTCTGATATCAAAGTGCAAAAACTCTGCTGAAATTGTTAAGCAAGTTTACTTGTAAACCTTACCGATCTTAAACTTTCATATTCTCACACATAGTGAGTTCTTAGATCAAATCTGTTAATCTCTTTGTTAGAGTTAGAGCCTGAAGAGGCTTGGTAGAGAAAGAATACTTTTAGCCTGAAGAGGTGTTGAATACTTGTAATCTATTTGGAGAATAGTGTATAAAACCTTCAGGTAGAAGGGACTGGATGCAACTCTTGTTTGGAAGAGAGTGAACCATGATAAAATACTTGTGTGAATCTTGTAACCCTTATCTTTTACAGTTTTTGATTATACTAACTGTGTGGTTTTGGATCTGAGTTTGTTAACTCTTTAAAAAGATTTTCCTGTTATTGAGTTGTATTTATTATTTTTCTTGCAAAAGGTTTGAGAAAAGGCTTTTTTGAAAATATGTTATGAAACACAATTCAACCCCCCTTCTTGTGTTTCACTGTGTCAACTTTAGATATGTGACAATGTTCAAGACTCGAAGAGTTTCAGATGATGCCTATCATTTATGACTATTCCCTTTTTCTCTTCGGGATAGAGCACGCGATTGGTTAGAATTGCATTTGGATCGTGCTAGCATCACCACTTGGGAACAAATGGCTCAAAAATTCCTCACAAAATACTTTCCTCCTTAGAAAGCGGCACAATTGAAGATAGCCGTCCGTTCCTTCAAACAACATGATGATGAGTCCTACAATGAAGCTTGAGAGATGTATAATGTGATTTTGAGGAGATGTCCTTCTTCCTACTTTGACTTAATCTCCAAAGTGAAACACTTCTTTAATGGGTTGAAGGGTCGCTATCAGATGAATTATGATGCCGCAGTAGGTAGTTCTTTTTCTTTCTTATCAGCAGAGGATGCTTGGGCTTTATTAGAGAAGATGTCAAGGAATGATTACAACCGCAACATGAGCACTTCTTCTAATGCTTCTAGAATTAGTGTGGCATCCTTAGAGGCTATTCTTGAATAGAACACACTCTTGAAGAAGCAATGTGAGGCGCTTACTGGCAAGATGAAGGTTAATGAAGCAAGCGAAGGGTTGCCTCCAGGGTGTGATTTTTGCAATGGTGATCATGAAAGTGAGATTTGTCTATGTAATTCCACTCAGGAACATGTGGACTCGTGTCATAACTTCTATGACACGGTGCCACAACGCAATGACTATCAGAGGAACAGACAAAATGACTGCCACAATGGACAGAATTGGAACCTCATGAGAGACCATCCGGATTTTTCTTGGAGTAACACCAGTGGTGGATTAGCCGGGTAGCAACAACGTCAGACTCAAAGGCAAAACTATGGGATTCAACAGCAGGATACTCAGAAAGTCCTCCCAAGAACTAATCAGCTACGAATCACCGATGGAAACAAGCAGCCTTGGGAGTTGGCTATTGAGAAGACTAGTGCAGCCATTGAGAAGTTAGCCGAGCAAACAGATACATTCATAGACAAGTTGGCAACTCATACAGGGGCAGCGATACAGAATCTTGAGACTCGGGTAGCACAGCTTGCAAAGCAGTTGAATGTGCGTCTTCCAGGCTCTTTTCCAGGTAATACAGAGAACAATCCTAAGAACCGATGCAATGCCGTAACAACTCGAAGCGGCATGGTGTTGGGATCAGATAAGGGTACAACTAGTTCTCCTGAAGCTATAATTCCAGAAGTACAACCAGAGGAGACGGAGCAAGCTAAGGAACAAGAAGTGCCTAGCAAGAAGGTACTAGGGAAAGAGGGGAGATTGAAATTAGTAGATGAAGATTACAGAAAGAAGAAGGGGATTGAAGCTAAGGATCTCCCTCCTTGAATGACGGTACCATATCCAGAGCGATTAAAGAAGCCTTTTCAAGATAAGCAATTTTCAAAGTTCCTTGATGTTTTCCCTAAGCTTCAAATCAACATTCCATTTGCGGAGGCCTTGGAACAAATGCCATATTATGCACGATTTATGAAGGATCTTCTCTCCAAGAAGCGTAATATGGTGGATGAGGAGACGGTTGCTTTAACCGAGGAGTGTAGTGCAAACCTTCAATGCAAGCTACCTCCGAAGTTGAAGGATCTAGGTTCATTCAGCATACCATGCACCATTGGGGAGATAACTTTTGGGAAGGCATTATGTGATCTAGGGGCTAGAATTAATATAATTCCCTTATTTATGATGAGGAAGCTTGGAATTCAAGAGGCTAAGGGAACTATGATGTCACTCCAACTTGCGGATCGTTCTATTAAATATCGTTATGGGATAGTTGAAGACTTGTTGGTGAAAGTGGACAAATTCATCTTTCCGGCAGATTTTGTGGTCCTAGATATGGATGAAGATGCCGAGATCCCTCTCATACTGGGAATGCCTTTCTTGGCCACCGGACATACATTGATAGATGTGCAACAAGGAAAGCTCACACTTCGGGTGCAAGATGAGAATATGGTCTTTAACATCTTTGAAGTTATGAAGCATCCAGTTGAGCAATCAAGTGTATATAGCATATATGTGACAGAGCCTCTTGTGAAAGCCCATGCCAGACAAGAAACACGTGGTTCTTCACTTGAGAAAGTGTTGGTAAAATCCCATGTGAAGGATGACGATGGAGAATTTTTGGATGATGCTGAATTTCTCGAGTGTTGGAAGAATATGGAAGCATTAGCAATTCTTCCCAAAGAAGACTGCAAAAAGGAAAAACTCAACAAAGAAAGCGCGGAAGAAGACAACAAGAAAACATAATTAAAGCAACTCCCTTCCTACTTGAGATATGCATTTTTGAGTAAGGAGGGACAAGATCCGGTCATCATTAGCAACACGTGAGACACCCCGCTGTGCCTCTTTGTGCCATTAGATTAAAACCTCATTATTTAATTACTTAATCGCACACTTAACGTGAAAATACGTAAAAATTAAAACTTATTTAATTATCATATAAATTTTGCAAATCTAAAACACAATAACTTTAACATATGTAAATACACACCTAATTGTTCATTACAATACCAAAACATTGTTGAGGATATCCTATCAGTAGGATCCCTCAGAGGCATATACTTAGACAAAAAGTTAAACAGCGGAAAACATAATAAAAATACGCCTCACGAGATGCACTGGCCATAACTAACTAGACCCTAATCACCATGGGTCACATCTCGTCCTCCAGCCTCTGGTTCGTAGGGAGTTCCATCCAACGCCTCCTGGTTACGCTCATCCACAGGGTCTTCTCGTACAATTCCACAAGGATATAAAATACAACATACAGAAATATACAGGGGATCAGAAACAGTTCTATCATCAAAAAGCGGAAAAGAGTCATAGTAAATTATACGGTAATTGTCACAGACAATCAACACACATAACTAACGAATCATCCTCAGGTTATTATATATCATTCTCTACCCTTACTCTCAGGCAATCTAACACGTTATTTTAACGTAACCTCTCTAATCCTATCACCATGTCTTTACGTTATCGTGGCCACTACCACTCCTGTCACCATCCCTAATTTGCATCGGGGCACACCCTCTTTCCCATTAGTATGTTCCACCTAGTGCACGCCATCATTCCCGTTAAGGTGTTCCACCCCCATTCCCTAAGGTGGAAGTGGTCTCGCGAGAACTCTTGGTTTTACGTGTATTATATTACCAATACACGGTGTATTATATTACCAATACACAGAAGTGTATTACCAATACACGGTGTATTATATTACCAATACATAGAAATGTTTTATGTGTATTATATTACCAATACACGGTGTATTATATTACCAATACACAGAAGTATTTTACGTTAATTATATTGCCAATACACAGATGTCCTTGCGTATTAATATTACCAATACACTTTTGTCTTTGTGTATTATATTACCAATACACTTTTCTCCTTGTGTATTATATTACCAATACACGGTTGTGGATAACAACACCTATACTTGAATCTCACCAACCCGTTTTAACAACATCCTAGTGCCTTAACCTTCCATTAGAACTTGACACATATTCTATGCCATAACACCTCTTTAACCTACATCATCTAGGTTAGGCACTTCTAAATCATTATTATCCTCATACCCAAAACTATCATCTCTTAGACAACATATATATCTTTGCTTAAAAACCATTAAGCATAAAAATACAAACCAGACGGATCATGCATAACACAATATCAATCCAAATATTCTCATATCACCAATATAGTACAAAATCAATTCAATAAAGGTAATAAAATCAAATCAACCATCAACAATATAAAATCAACCTAATATCGATAAACCTACAATCCCCAAATTGCCATTGGTTTTTCAGAAAAGGTTTCCAATGTGATTTTGGTCTTGTCGATTACTCGGCTACTAGTAGGGTTTAGGACGCCTTACACAATTATTATATAATCTACTACTTATCCATTCCGACGATAGGTTGGTTCTTTCTCCCACTTGGGTTATCACCGAACTCCCGAACTCGAAACTCCTCGTCGTCACACCACAAGGTATTAACTCCACCTTCTGTGAAGGTAAGGAGATTAGATGGTCGAAGTAGTATACCACGAACGTCCTCATTTCCTCCGTGATGGAAGTCTAAGGTTATGAACACAAAATCACAAGTTAAAATCAAATAAGAACACTAAACCACAAGGTATATGTTCAGCCAAGACTAGTTCTTAGGGTTAGAGATTCCCGAAAATTATACAACTCATGGATTTATGATCCTTAAGTGTTGGGAGTTCATAAACAATGATCATTTAACAATGTTGAATTAAAATCCCACTAAGTTATACACTTAGGGCATTCGGCCAAGGCTAGTAAAATGGGCTAGCATTCACTAAACTTTCCAATCTCTTAGGTTTAGCATCCATATGTATTAAGGATCTCAAAACCATGATCATTTTGGAAAAATAAGAACAAAGTATCCTAGGTCCATAACCTTCTAGGTTCGGCCTTCATAGGATTTATAGGTCAGAAATCTTTAAACTTTCAAATCTCTTAGACTTAGCATCCAAATATCTTATGGAGCTCAAGTCCATGATCATTTTGGAAAACAATGGAAACTTAAGCATTCCAATCTATTAGACTTAGCATCCAAATATCTTATGGAGCTCAAGTCCACGATCATCTTGAAAAAATGAAAGTAATACATCCTAGCTTTAATAACATAGAATAAACAAGTTAGAAATCCTTAAACTTTCCAATCTCTTAGACTTAGCATCCAAATATCTTATGGAGCTTAAGTCCGTGATCATTTTGGAAAAATAAAAACTCAAACATCCTAGCACCTAAACACTAAGTTTAGGCCATCATGGGATGATGAGGAAAATATTCTTTGTTTAACAAAAACTCTTAGGTTGAGAATCACAAGGTATTAAGAGTTCTAAATCCATGATCATACTTGGAAGGTTGAAACATAGTATCCTAGGCTTACTTATTCATATTTTCAGCCATCATAGGAACAAGCTATCAAAACTTCCAAGATTTATAGATTTAAGATCAATGGATAGTTAGAAACTCAAACACATGATCATATTCCAAAAGTTGAAACAAAAACTTCCTAGGTCACAAATGCAAGCATTCGGCCTTCATTGGAAGATATAGGGAGAGATTTTTGTTTTACACAACCTCTTAGTATATGAAAATATAAGTTAATATAAGACTATAGAAAGTGGTTTCAACTTAAAAGGAGTTTTCTACCATTTTAGAGAGATTTTAGAAGTTTAATGCATATAAAGAACACATAAAGTAAACTAAGAAATAAAAGATGAAACTTGCAAAAAGATTCACATGAGAGCATTACCCTTAGTATAAGGAAGAACTTTAAAGAACATCTCAAGTGGAAAAGACTAATACAAATGGAAGCTTTAAGTGTTTGAAAAAAAAGAAGAAATGGAAGAAGTTGAAGAAGTATGAAGATGGAGGAAGAAAATGAGAGAATGAAGATGAGTGATGATTATATAGAGGAGGGAGAGGGGAGCATGAAATTTTGGAGAGAGGATGAGCTTGGAGAGCAAGTTTTGTCTTTAAGACTTGTTTGGTTGAAGAGGAAAGAGAAAAATAGGTTTTTAGAATATAATATGTTATAATTTGAAAAGTGTGATGATTACACTTTTGGAGTGTGTCATAACCCATTTCCATCAAGTCCCATCAAGTTACTTCACTTCTTTTGTGCTCCCTAATCTGCTCAATTCCGTACCCGGTTGTATTTGCCGATCGTAATTCTTCCGATGATTTCACCCGAATAAAATATTATATTCTATTTTTGAACGACAATTTTCAAAATAACCAAAGTTGAAGGAAACATATTAAAAACACTAACCGTCTCGCTCACGGGTCAAAATTAGGTTTTCTGCACAGTAAACTTGTACCGGTAATGAAAACACGGACCGACTTTCGTCTGAATTTTCAAACGAAAATTTTACCGTAACCCTCTACCATAAAGTAGACTATGAATATGATTTTGTTTTATTAAAAAACACTTTTTAACTCTCAGATTAAAATATAATTAATTATATTTTAACTGGTTGAACATCATAATTAAAATCAGGCTGTTACAACACGTTGAAGAAGGATGAAGAAGTAAAGCTCTTAAGAGTTCTTAGGGAACACAAATCCGTTATTGGGTGGAAGATTTCGGATTTAAAATGTATAAGTCCTTCCTTATGCATGCATAAAATTTTTTTTGGAAGATGATTATAAACCGATGGTTCAACCACAAAGACGGTTAAATCCCATCATGAAGAAGCTGTGCGTAAGGAGGCGATTAATTTAATGCCACGATTTGTGTCTTTCTGTAGTAGTCAATACATGTGTATATGTATTAATTTTGATAAAATCCAGAGAGTGATTTTAAATAAACTTAAATCATTTACTAGTGTTCTTTTACCATAGGAAGACACGGTTAAATTTTTGGTTAAAAATTCAGACGAAAGTCGGTCCGTATTTTCACTACCGGTACAAGTTTACTGAGCAGAAAACCTAATTTTGAACCGTGAAAGAAACGGTTAGTGTTTTTGTGATGTTTTTTATGATATTGGAAATGTTCGAAAATTTGAGTTCGGAAATTAAATATAATATTTATTCCGGGTGAAATACGATCAGAAACTTGAATCGGATACGCAATGGAGCAGAAAAGGGAGCTCAAAAGAAGTGAAGTGACTTGATGGGATGTGATGTACATGGGTTATGACACATTCCAAAAGTGTAATCATCACACTTTTCAAATTATATCATATTATATTCTAAAAACCCATTTTTCTCACTCTTCTTCAACCAAACAAGGCAAAAACCAAAACTTGGCCATCAAGACATGCTCCTCCCTTATCTTTTACGCCCATCTCACCTCTCCCTCTATAAATATCCATTTCATTTTCTCTTCATCACTTTTCTACTTCATTTTCTCATTTTTAAGTTTCTAAGACTTAAAGTTTCCATTTTTACTTAGTTTCAAGCTTCAAGTTCTTCATACTTTTTCTTTCTAGTTTCAAGGGTAACACTCTCATACTCTTCTCTTACAAGTTTTTCACTTATTTCATGAGTTTACTCTATGTTTTCTTAAAAAGTTCTTAAAGCTCTTTTAACTTCTAAAATCTCTAGAAAATGGTAGAAAAATCCTTTTGAGTTGAAACCAATTTCTATGAACTTCTACTAATCTCTACTTTCATATTCTAAGAGCTTGTATCAAACAAACATCTCTAACCTATTTATCCTATGATGGCCGAACCTATGATGGTTGTGAACCTAGGATGTTTTGTTTTCATTTTCCAATATGATCATGGAATTAAGCTCCTTAATACATTTGGTTGCTAAGTCTAAGAGATTGGAAAGTTTAAATATTTCTAGCCTATTTATCCTATGATGGCCGAACCTATGATGGTTGTGAACCTAGGATGTTTTGTTTTCATTTTCCAATATGATCATGGACTTAAGCTCCTTAATACATTTGGATGCCGAGTCTAAGAGATTGGAAAGTTTAAATATTTCTAGCCTATTTATCCTATGATGGCTGAACCTATGATGGTTGTGAACCTAGGATGTTTTGTTTTCATTTTCCAATATGATAATGAATTTAGACCTCTTGGTATCTTTTAACGCTAAACCTAAGAGCTAAGAAGGGTTAGAAATTTGTATCCTACTTATACTAAAGAGACCAAAACCCTAAGCATGGATTTAGTGGGATTTTTGCTCTATCTTTATAAAGTGAATCTTGGTTATGAACTCTTAACACTTAAGGATCATTAATCCATGAGTTGTATTCTTTTTTTTTTTGAAAACCTCTAAACCTATTTTATGCCATGGCCGAACCTATACCTTCTTGGATTAGTGTTCTTGGTTAAATTTTAACTCATGGTTTTGTGTTCAAAAACCTAGACTTTCGTCGAGGACATTCGTAGTACACTTCCTCAAGCATCACGTACCTTTACCTTCACAAAAGGTAAGAGGGGACGGCCTGAGGGATATTCAATAGCTATGTGCATGTGTGTATGTGGTTTGCTCAATTTATTTGAATATTATTATTATATTGAATCAAAGTTTGAATGATTTGTATACTTGAATTGTTGTGATAACTGTTTGAAGTTGATCCTTACTTGATTTAAAGTGTTGTGAATCATATATGTTATGAACTGTCATTAACTGTTATTTTGTTGATTGAGATTATGATGATATTGATTGATGTCTGAAAAGCCTGACGTTAGTCGGTGCTCAACTAATTATATGATTAAAAGCCTAAATAAGCTTCGAAGAGAACTCTGAAAGTATTGGTGTTCATTTTAAAATGTTCTTTAGTAAAGTATGTGTTTTGGAAAGTAAGTGATCTTACCTGTATTTATTCGACAAGGATAAAACTTTGGAACTTGTGTTAAATAATTTCAAGTTAAAGGAAATTATTTTCTTACGAACTAAGGTTTTGTACAAGAGAAAATCAATTATAAAATATGTGTTTTGACCGAAGGAAAAGCCTTTGGAAAATATTTGACCTTAAATAGAGATAATTTTTAAGAAAAGGATTACAAGAGAAAATGGATTTCTTATAATAGTTTACAAATGATTTTCCAATGAAAAGATTTCCTGTAAAGAAATACTTTCGAAAATATTCGGTAACTTGGATGGTTTACTGATTTTTATTTTGATATTTAATTTTCACTGAATGAAAAGTAAGAACATGTGAGATTGAATCTAGTTCGCGAGACGTCACTTCTAGTATTCTATAATGTGCACGTTGATCTTGTTTCCATGTTAAGTATTGTAAATCATGATGTTGTGGGCTAAGAGTCCTAATCTTGTTATTATGGACCAAGTGTCATAATTACGTTGTTGTGGACTAAGAGTCCTAATCATGTTGAAATAAAACATGGGTAAGATTGTAAGTCTTTTTCTATGACCACAAACCTTGACTGAGGCGTCGGTCTTAGGTGTTGTGATTGAGCACTCGGACTGCGTGTCATGTGTTGATGTTGAGTAATTTCAAGTGATGAAAATTATGAATGGTTGTTAGCTTTGAGCTTCGACAACGAATGAGATTGAACACAAAGAAAACATCTTGAACGAATGTTTTTCTTCATGCATTTAGGCAGACGTGCCTCATAGGTTAGTCATTTCGGTGAAGCCCAAGCAGGGGCTATTAGTCACTTTGGTGATGCCCAAGCAGGGACTTTTAGTCACTCCGGTGATGTCCAAGCAGGGACTTTTAGTCACTTCGGTGATGCCCAAGCAGGGGCTGTTATATAAGTCACAACGGTGATGTCCAAACAGGGACTTTAGTCACGACAGTGATGCCCAAGTGGGTGCTTTGAGTTTGATCAACTCTTAGAAAGATGAAGGGATCTCATGAGATTAAGTTTATAGAGCCGGAATATGGAAGTGTCATGCATAATCTTTGTAAAAGCTGATTGTACGGGTATGACACCCATTGGTATGAAACTTTTTGTTTTATCTATTAATATTTGGTAAATGTTATTATGTTGATGTGATGCATGTATCATGCATATGGTTATTGTAATCTATCCATATATTGGTATCTCGCTCTTGCATATATTCTTGTTATTTCTCTTTGCTTTTCGGCATCACTATATATCTATGAGTTTAGATGGATTTGAACATCCCATTGGTACCATCGGAATCGAAGACTGAGATCTTCGATGATGCGGGGAATGCTGAGGCATGGCAGATTCACCCCGGATCTACATCGTCTACCTATCATGGACCGATAACAACGCTGGAGAAGAATGCCAAGGGTGAACCATATCACAGAGTTCAGACAGTTGAGACGAGGAGGATTGCTCTCCCACCACCTTGGTACTACTTACACGTGTTACAAATGAATGGACAGCTACATGAGCACCCGCCTCTAGGGGTACCATTACCTGGAGTCGAGCCGGCTTCACCGATTGAGGAGGACCTGGAGGAGGACCCCGAGGAGTACCAGGAGGATGAGCCCGTGTACCACGTCTTAGATCATGACGATGATCTTGATGAGGTACCGGAGTACGTTCTTGATGATGATCCAGATTTTTATGATTCCGACTCTCCTGATGAAGGCAGAGATGTCGTGAACCCATCACCTGGGATCTCTTCTTGTGGGAGTGTTCGTGGCGAGTCTTCCTTTTAGTCGTTAGTAGTGGCCAGCTTAGGAGTGTATATTTTGTGGTTAGTCTGTCTCGATTCGACTGTATTTGGCTTCTTAGAGCCATCCTTTTGATACGTGGTTTCGGACCCTCCCCCTATTTTGCTTTACTTAGTTTACAGCTGTTAACAGTATGTTCTACAACTCTATTATTAATGGCCATCCTGATCAGGTCCTAGTTTCTGTACTAAACACAACTACAAAATATGCATTTAACATCGAAGATTCTACATCGGTTTCTCAAAAACCGATGTGTAAAACGAGGCGGTGACATTTTTGAAATTAAAAGCAAAGGATTCCACATCGTTTTCAAAAATAACCGATGTGTAAATATTTTCCATATCGGTTATATTTTAACCGATGTTTAAAATTAAAACAACAAAATTTTAAATTTTTATCTTTTCACATCGGTTCTTTTTGAACCGATGTCTAATATATAGATTAACCACATCGGTTATATTATAACCGATGTATAAAATTTTTAAAAAAAATTAGAATTTAAAATTTTATCTTTCCACATCGGTTCCTGATGAACCGATGTCTAATATAAATTAACCACATCGGTTTTTATATAACCGATGTAATAAATTAAAAAAAATAAAATTTAAAATTAAATCGTAAGTTTCTACATCGGTTACTATAGAACCGATGTGAAATATTACTAACCACATCGGTTTTTGGATAACCGATCTGTAATATTTGACAAAACCCTACTTTTTGTTTCTATTTTCATTCCCTCCATCTGTCACGTGCCCTTTTCCTTTGTTTTTGCTCTACTCTTCCATATACTGTATCACAAGAACACTACCGAGTCCCATGAGTACACTAAGGAGAGAGGAACTACGAACAAAAATCACGTTTGCTTGTTTCACCGCCAACAACCTTCTGTGCTTGCTATTAAGAACTTGCATTCCTTTGTTTTTCATTCCCTCCCTCGTTTTGTGTTGGATTTCCACTCGCGATTTCCATTTGCTCCAGGTATTCTTCTTCTTCTTCCACTCGCGTTTTCCTCTTCCATTTGTGCCAGGTATTCGTCTTCTTCTTCTCTTTTGACTTAGCTACCTCTTCTATTTCGTTTCTTCCTCTGCAGATCAGACTGAGATTTCGTTTCTTCCTCTGTGATTTTGTTCTTCAATACTGAGTTACGCCTCAACAAGGTTTGAACGAAAACCTAACATCTGTGATTTTGTTCATATTCTTGTGATTTTTTAGATTTTTGAGTTTGTGTCTTTGAAAACCTGGTTGTTGTGAGGCTAATGGTCTAGCACAGATAGATTCATTTTGTGAACTGCATGTCTAGGCTCTGTCATGAGGTTTTGGTATTGGTGTCAACCTTTCTATTCATGTTTACTCGTGTAGCAGGCCCATAAGCATTAGATAATTTTCTTCCTTGAGATGATCTTTAAATTATCTGTGTTGTTTGATAAAACAAGAAATCATAACTCCTTGGCAAGATGTTCAAAATATATATCATTAAGGTGGATGATATCATTAGGAAATTGCCTTTAATCCCTTATCATTAACGTGTATAATAAGTTCATACTAGTTTGCTAACTCATTCTCATTTGTACAATATAATGTCAACAAAGTAAGAGCTTTAATTAGTGAAAAGATATATTTGCTTTGTTCTCCTTGAAAGTGTTGTTAGTTTTGAATGAAGGGTTGTAGCAATTTTTTTTCTATGTACAAAATTACTTTTAAATCAAAGAGTTGCAGGGTCCAAGGACATGGTAAAGTTACGTGCCTACTTTTCCATATATAACTAGTACTTGCAGATTATACAAATGGTATCTTTCATGACAACTTCTTGACCTATTATCTTGACCTTGACATTGATGGTGAAGCAAACTCCTTTGTCAAGACTAGTTTGGAGACTGTAAGAGTGAAAGATCATAGCTCACCCAAGAAAAGTTATTGGACGGTTGTGAGTGAAACCACTAAAACTGAAGCTGATGCCAAAATCAATTAATTAATTAGTCCAACTGGTGTTTGAATCCACTTTGCTTTTTAGGCTTATTACTGTGAATACATCCTCTATTTTGTTGATATATTACCTAGTGGTTTCCACTTCTCATGGTGCATTTTATGTATGATGTGGGTTTACTTTGTAACAGGTTTTGTGGAACATTTGACTTTGGTTTGATGTTATTTGTTGCTTATTAGGTGTTGATTTCTTATATTTGGCTGCAACCATTTAACTCTTGTCTCTCTGTGTAGTGTTTTGGGCTGGTGTATCCCTAGTATCCTTATCATAAAATTTTACTGATATACTAAAAAAATGTTAGACATAATGTGTGAGTAAACATTTTATTTGTTATTTAAATTATTCATTGCTCAATGTGAAAGTTTTGTTTTCTTCTTACATTTTGTATTTCTGTCTTGACATTATTACTAGTAATATTTCTTGCTTTAATTTCTGTTTTGGTTTTAATTTTATTTTACTGGTAATGTTTTGCTTGCTTGTTATTCAGATGCTACGATACTTTGTTGTAGCAAGATATTAGTCTCTGTGTGGCGATCTCTTAAGCACTAGAGACTTCGAGTGTTCAAAGAGATTATTTCATAATTTGGTAGCTCTTAAGAGTTTCTGGTGTATTGTAGAAGTTGGTCGTTTACATTTCGCTTGCCTTTTTAGAAGCTGTGTTTCAACTACAATATGCACCAAAAATACATGGCAAGAAGGGAAACTTTGTGTTTTCTTAAGGAGAATAAAGGATATATATATATATATATATATATATATATATATATATATATATATATATATATATATATATATATATAGTTTTTGATTGAATATATATGATGGCCTGATGGATTTAGTTTTTTTCTTCATGTTCTTTGCTTCCTGCCTGAATAGCCATAGCTCTTCGCTACTCATTTTCTTATATGATCTTTTAGTCTTAAATAAGCTAACACTGTATTTTTCATGCTTTAATTTTAGACTCTATGTGAGGGGCACAATCCTTGGATACAAAAGGTAAGAGCTTCTTACCCATAGTAGTTTTACCAATTTTGTATTTTATATCATCTTGTGTATGGATGCTGGGAAATTTAGAGTTGAGATTCATGGAGAGAAGCATTCAAGATTATACTTTCACAAGTTTTGTCAAGTCATTTGGTTTATGATGAGGCAATGTTATTTTTTCAGATCCAAATCAAACCTGTAACTTTGGCTTGGGTTTGACAACTTGGAGTCCACTTGCATGTGGTGTGCTGATAGGAAAATACAAGAAAGGAGTTATACCAGCAGATAGCCGCTTTGCATTGGAAATTACAAAGTAAGGTTTGATTTCCATCGTTTTGGCTGAAAAGCTTTCATTGGAGTTTTAATGTATTTGCTTGAAAATTTATTTGATCCGAGAATATGCCCATAATAATTAGTAAAGCCTTAGTTTCCCGTTTGAGATGCAATACTAATGAGCACACGTGTACGTGCTTAATGTACTGCTCATTGTATTGGATCTTGAATTGTCCAAGTTGGACAGTTTGGGAAAAAACTTTTTCTTCATTCAGTTAAAATAGTTATTCATTGATTCTAATGTTATATACTTGATGAAAATTCGGATTGATACATTTCCTTTCGTTCTCCGGGTGTATACTTTATCGTGGTGGATGTCATCGCGTTCAAGTCGTGTACGTCGGAGACCGAAGGGAAATGCTGCCGAAATTTCGTCGAGTATGAGCATGAGAGTTAAGGACTAACTGTTAACCGAATGTTGAAAAAGTTTCTTCTCGAATGCGATAGAGCCATACCCTGTCATAAGAAGTGGTTGATGAATATGTTGGACTAAGTACGAAGTTATTGGTTTAGTCATGGATCGCGGTTGGATGAATGCTAGACGGACAAGTGATGAGTATGACAATGGAGTGGAAGATTTTCTACAGTTTGCAAAAACAAATGCTCCTGATAGTGGTAACGGAAGGTTTTATTGTCCTTGTGTTAACTGTTTGAATGAGAGACGACTAGAAGCTGAGGAGATATGTGATCATCTTATTTGTGAGGGTATTTGCAAGAGTTATACAACGTGGAAATGGACGATGGACTGGAGGACATGATTCGTGATGTTGGGCAAGAGTCTTTTCGCCGCGCACATGTGTATGATACTTTGTGTAGTGATGTGGAAGTGGCTTTGTATCCGAGGTGCACTAATTTCACACGGTTGTCAGCGGTGTTAAGATTTTTCAATGTGAAGGCAAAAAATGGGTGGAGCGATAAAAGCTTTACCGAATTGCTTGAGTTGTTGAAAGACATGCTTCCAGAAGGTAACACATTGCCATCTCGAAACTATGAGGTGAAGAAGATATTGTGTCCGATGGGTATGGAGTATAAGAAAATACACGCTTGCCCCAATGATTGCATATTGTACAGGAAAGAGTTTGAAGAGATGCACGAGTGCCCTAGGTGTGGGGTATCACGCTACAAAGTGAAGGATGGTGATTCTAGTTGTGATGTGGTCACCAAAGGTCCTCCTGCGAAGATGTTATGTTATCTTCCCGTGATTCTGCGGTTCAAGTGATTGTTTGCTAATGTAAATGACGCAAAGAACATTAGATGGCATGCAGATGAGAGGAAGTGTGATGGACAGCTTCGCCATCCGGCCAATTCTTTGCAATGGAAGAGAATTGATAGTTTGTTTCCAGATTTCGGCAATGAGCCCAGAAACCTCAGGCTTGGACTTGCTATCGATGGAATGAATCCATATGGAAACTTAAGTAGTATTCATAGTTCATGACCTGTTCTCCTGGTAATTTAGAACCTGACTCCTTGGTTGTGCATGAAGCGCAGATACATTATGTTAAGTATGATGATTTTGGGTCCTAAATAGCCAGGAATTGATATTGATGTTTATCTGAGTCCCTTGATTGAAGACTTGAGAATGTTGTGGGATGAAGGCATTGATGTGATCGACGGGTATTGTCGTGAGACATTCAAATTGCGTGCCATGTTATTTTGCACCATCAATGACTTTCCAGCATATGGGAACCTGTGTGGGTATAGTGTTAAAGGGCATAAAGGATGTCCAATATGTGAAGAAGGCACATGTTACCATCAACTGCAATAAGGAAGAAAGACAGTTTACCTTGGGCATCGGAGATTTCTCCGACGTAATCATCCTTATCGTAGATTAAGAAAAGCTTTCAATGGACTTCCGGAGAATGAAATTGCTCCGGTGGCCTTGATTGGAGAGCAAGTTTATGAAAGGGTGAACAACACTAATGTTATCTATGGGAAGACCCAGAAGAAGGCTACTGAGAAGAAAATATGGAGGAAGAGGTCGATCTTCTTTGATCTTCCATACTGGTGCAAGCTTGATGTAAGACATTGTATTGATGTGATGCATGTGGAGAAAAATGTGTGTAACAGTTTAATCGTAACGCTTCTCAACATTCAAGGCAAGACAAAGGATGGTGTGAATGCTCGTCTGGATCTAGTTGCGATAGGTATACGAGAGCAGTTAGCTCCAGATAAAGTGTGGGATAAGAAGACTTATTTGCCCCCAGCATGTCATACTTTATCAAAAAAAGAGAAAAGAAGTTTCTGTGAATGTCTATGGGGAGTCAAAGTGCCATAGGGTTACTCTTCAAATATCAAAAGACTTGTCTCAATGAAATATCTCAAATTAGTTGGCTTAAAGTCTCATGATTGTCATGTCTTGATGCAACAACTACTACCGGTGGCCATTCGTGACATCTTACCTAAAAAAGTCAGACATGCCATTACTAGGTTATGCTTATTCTTCAATGCTATATGTAGCAAGGTCATTAACACTAAAAATTTGGATGACTTGGAAAATGAGGCAGCCATTATCTTGTGCCAATTGGAGATGTATTTTCCACCTTCATTTTTTGACATCATGGTTCATTTGATTGTTCATCTAGTGAGGGAGATTAGATTGTGCGGACCCGTTTATTTAAGGTGGATGTACCCGGTTGACCGATACATGAAGATCTTGAAAGGATGTATGAAGAACACACACCGTCCCGAAGCATCTATTGTTGAAAGGTATGTCGCAGAAGAAGCTATTGAGTTTTGTACAGACTACATGTCAGAAGCGGAACCTGTAAGGCTTCCGAAGTCTCGTCACGAAGGAAGATATGATGGTAAGGGTACACGAGGTATCACTGTTAAGAGCATGGATCGGGAGGAAGTACTTAAAGCACATTTGTATATATTGAATAACACTGATGAGGTTGAACCATACATATGTGAGCACAAAAGCATCATCAATGAAACTTACCCTAGAATGAATGAAAAATGGTGTTTGAACAAGCATAACAAGACTTTCTTGAACTGATTTAAATAAAAAAATGCAAAGGATGGTATTGCTTCTGATACATTTAAATGGCTAGCAAAGGGGCCTAACTTTGATGTCATATGCTGGAGTGGGTAAGATATCAATAAGTTTTCCTTCTATACAAAGTCCTAGGATGACAAAAGTACTATGCAAAATAGTGGGGTTATGGTCGTCGCTGAGTCCATGAATTTCTCTAGTTTGAAAGATAAAACCCTGTTATGGCATTCATTTCATACTTTGGAATCATTGAAGAGATATGGGAGGTTGATTACACGAAGTTTAGAGTGCCTGTTTTTAAATGTCAGTGGGTCGACAGTAACAATGGTGTGCAAACCGATGAGTTAGGATTCAAATTGGCGGACCTTAATAAAGTAGGTAATAAATAAGAGCCTTTCATCATGGCATCCCAAGGAAAACAAGTGTTTTATATCCATGATCCTTCTAACAAAAGGTGGTCAGTGGTTCTCCAGGGAAAAAACATGTATAATGGTGGTGAGGGAAATCAAGATTCAACTCTTGATATTTCTGATACTCCTTCTTTCTCAACACGGGTGCCTAATTTCAATGAGGAAAATGAAGTGGATGATGTACATGCTACTCGTAATGATCACCAAGAAGGGTTATGGGAGAACTTTACTAATTGACCACAATGTAAGTTTAGTTTGAGTTATGTTTAAAGTCATATTATATGTTTACGTTGATATTTATAAGTTATGTTTATGTATGTTGATCGATATTTATAAGTTATGTTTGATATTTATCCTGACATACTAACAAGTTTTTTTTTTGTTTAAACAGGTATACATGGCTGATCCTGAGGATATCCCTCATTCATGCAGTGGGTCAGAGACCCCGTCTACGGGTAGAAAGAGTAGACGTGCCACATGAATGAGGAATTTGACTGCCAACCGTGGTTCAAATCAAAGGATAGGAATAGACTTTGATAATAACCTCAATCCTATTGGGGCAATGGCAGAGAACTTTAACAGTTTTGTGGCGACCCTTGCTAGAACCAGGCCTAGTATACTTATTGATAATTGGAAAGATG